>OU696494.1:5797179-6397179 GCA_916048165.1 Spilarctia lutea
ACTCCGCCCGATATTCAGCCGCTCGCCGATAAACTTCGGCGAGCACTTCCGCCTCCAAATCCCACGGGGGTGTTCCGGCCAAGGCGCACGCCGCCTCCGTCGACACGGTGCGGTATCCGCGTATGGCTCTGACCGCCAATACCCTCTGAGGCCGCCAGAACGAAATGGTAGCCCTGCACCAACCTTCAGCACGGCTCTCTGAGCTCTTTCTATTTCTAGAAACTGGACTTTGCCCGCACCCCCCCACGATAAAATGCAGTAGGTAATGATCGAGTGACAAAGAGCATAGTATACCATTTTTCTTGTGTTTAAATCAGCTATATGCCTTAGTGTTTTAAAAATGTAAATTAACTTGCGTACTCTGGAAACAAGAGTAGCTATATGAGGCTTAAAGCTGAGGGTCTGATCTATCTGCACCCCAAGGTATTTTATAGATTCCAGTCTATGAAGGGGTGAACAGGAGCAAGACATGGTATCCATTCGAGGACATGTATGGGCAGTAATGGAGAGTGAAAGTGATGGTAAGCCATTTTTTCGATGGGCAAAAGCAATGTACCCAGTTTTGTCGACATTCAGTGACAAAACATTGGACCTCAGCCATTTACAAACAGTGTCCAAACCAGACTGTGCTCTAGTAAACACGTCTTCCCAGGTATTTCCACTGAAAAAAAGTGCTGTGTCATCGGCATAGGACAATATTTTTCCAGAGTAAAGATCAAGCTGACAGAGGTCATTAATATACACCAGGAAGAGGCTTGGTCCCAGGATACTACCCTGCGGCACACCGTAGCATATGGTAAGCTCCTCACTGACCCACGAATCAATCATAACTCGCTGACTCCTGCCACACAAGTAATCCTCAAACAGTTTCAATGGAAGACCTCTGACACCAACCCCATTCAGCTTCTGAATGAGCAAGGAGGGGGAAACGGTATCAAAGGCTTTAGCCAGGTCAAGGAACACCGCCAAACACTTGTCTCCTCTGTCCAAACTAACAGCAATAGAGTCTGTAAGTTCGTGGACTGCTTCATCGGTCGATTTACCGCAGCGAAAACCATACTGGAATGGTGAGATAAGGAAATTACTTTCAAGGAATTTCATGAGACGAACATTCATAAGGCGTTCCAAGATCTTAGACATGGTGGGATAGACATGGGTGTATGGTGAACGTGAGAGTATGATCAAAAAATACAATAAAAGCAAACAAAGAATTATAAAAAAAACAAGGGACACAGCCGGAAGTGTTAAACCAAGGTCCATAATAAATTTTAAATCCAAATAAAACGAGACTTTTAGTCACAAAATCAACTCGTTCAACTCTGACTCCTCTTCAATACGCCTCGGCGTTTGTCCTTCGTCTCTCTTCACATATACTTTGCCGAACGAGGTCCACGTCGCCGCAAGTTTTTTATTTTTAACATGCCCTCTAGCGATATAGTGAAGACGCTTAGCCTTATTTGTAAGGGACTCCGAAATAAATATAGATCGAGGTGCTCCTTTAAATTGAAAGTGTTGAGTGTTTAGTTGAGGTTCATTTTTCAAGCGTTTCGATTTATTAAATTGTTTATAGGCAGATATAATAGAATCTTTCCTTATTCTAGTGGTAAAATCTAAAATAACAGCATCAGACTTTGTTCGATAAACCTCTTTTATTTCCAAGTCTTGAATAGGAGTTTCCAGGCCCAGTACTAGACCCACATCTTTGACAATTTTTATCATAGTTTGTTTACTTTCACCATCTTGCTGAGGGAGATTGCGGATTTCAACTGTAGATTGACGAGATCCCTTTCCGCAGTTTCGAGATTGTTTTCTAATAACAATAAACGTTTTCTGTAAATACAGTTATCCTCTTCTAGAAATTTAACCTTGTTGATCAGCTCATCATATTTGCCGGACATAAAGTTAACCGATTTTTCCATTTCTTCGCTTTGCCTGACCAGACAATTGATGGTATTATTCAACAAATCAAACCTGCGTTCCTGTTGCAGTTCTAATTCGTCAAACATATTCTTAATTTCGCACAAGTATGAGTCGGAAATGCCTGTAAATTCATTAAATGTGCGCTTTTGACGCTTCGTGACGTTGAGGAAGTTATCACCATTGTCTTCCCTGGGTAACTGATCAAGGGCAGAATCCGATGCACACGACTGTGAGGGGGGCGTCTTTGCCTTTGGCCCTGGCACGGTAGATTGAGCCGCTCCCTTAATCTGGGGAATTTTCACATTCAGTGCCGAGTCCGATCCTAGCTGCAGGGGAGAAGAGGACGGCGGAGAGCGCCTTACCGACATATTATATGTACAAAAGTCACGGACTCGAAGCGCCTTTACTTTAAAATAATTAACACTTTAGTGTGTAATTGCAATTTATTATGTTCAGGCGCTTTAGAAGTTTAGTTTTAAGAGTTTAAATAGTATTAGTGAATACAAAATATCTGCCCCTGCGTTTCCACAGGCAAACTCAGACGAATGAGGGCAGATCACTCGCATTAGATTAAACTAAAGCCACGGCCGCACTTCACTGCTTATTTTCAGTTCACCGTCACATACAAAAAATAAAAAAAAATAAGATAACTGTTACGAGCGTTGAGTTTTTTGTCATTAAATTAGACTTTTCACTCGCGAGTTACGTCTATGGCAAAATTTCCGATTAGCTTTGACACTTATAGAGACCGTAGCACAAAGTTTATATTATAAAAGATAGTTTATTAATTATACTATATTCTTATTCACGAAGCACAATTGAACACGTCCACTCGCTTTTGATGCGCGGCGGGGGGGGAAGGACCTGAAATAACTTGATCCGGGTTCTCCCCAGAGCAGGGCGCTTGATACCGGACGCCGGGGTGGTTTTAGTGTACTCACCACATACCTGGCTCCTCAGTTCCTGAGGAGCTGGAGATCCGAAGGGATTTTATACATCGTCAACAAAAAAAAAGGGCCAAGGTATGTATCGTGTTTTTCGTATATGAAATTCTTATCAACCGGCTCGGAGTATGGAACATGGCGGTGTTAGCCGCCCGTGCCTCGGAGAACACCTTAAGTCGTCGGTCTCGGTTGCCATGAACATCTAAAGTAATCGTAATTGAGAAGTCAGTGACCTCAAATATACCGACGCTAGTTTCAACCTTCGAATTCAGTTCACTCTCGGAGTTGCGGAGGTTTGATGCCGGTCGCTTTGGAAACACTGATATTCAGGTAAAACAGGTGGAAATAGTAGCCGACCCCAAATAATCTTGGGATAAGGCTAGGAAGAAGATTAATATATGCCTAGGGGTACCCTTCTCCAAGAGGAGCCACCTACAAGCCGTATATGGCCCGATGTAAGTTGGGGTTCCAAGGATTTCTAGGATGCATCTGGTTCTCCGACTCCGTACCCTAAACGGTGGTATCCGGGGTTAGTTGGTTGGATCCGCATAGGAAGAAATGGGTACCCAAATTTTCATGCAGTCTTTTGTCTGGTCTTGGTTTTTAGTGATTACATCACATACTCCTGGCTACTGCGACGCCACGGAGCTGGTGATACGAAGGAAGGGATACTTAGCTTTTTGATATAGAGGGACGAATAATAATTTTAACTTTAAAGATATGTCTTTCTCAATATGCAACATAAACAGATGGTTGGCAATCCACAACTGTGCTATTTTCCCGAAAATTTCTGTCGTGCACAGCTAAACTCTCGGACCAATACAACCCTCAAACCTTCAAGAAAAGAGCGTACTGCTTCCTAAAAGGCCGGCAACGCACTTGTAACGGCTCTGGTGTTGCGGGTGTCCATGGGCGGCGGTAATCGCTTACCATCAGGCGATAAGTCTGCTTGTTTGCCCCCCAAAAAAGGCATGCCCTACCTTCCCTAATCGTTATAAAAAAATAAAATACTACAATTATGAAACAGAAAAGATGGATACGTTACTGAACTAAAAACCTTTTTGTATAAATAATGTATCGATCCAAATTATGGTCCCTATTAATAACTTTTGAGTAGAGTAAATGTTATTTATTTAAATAAAATCTTTTTGATCAATTTTAATATTTATAGTTAATCCCTACTGCATTTTAGTTATTTTTTTTCCATACCCCAAAGAAGTATAACTTCTAACGCGTGTACATAAGTACACATATGTACTCATTTTATTTTAAAGACGGGTATCGAACGAATGATACTAATGTCACAGCCATTCCTTCTCTAATAATAAAATAGGTAGATATTAGAAATAGGGCAGTATCTATATGAGATTATTGGGTTAAAAACCTCTGTAGAGACAACTACCCTCTAATCAATTTACTGCCTCTGTGGCGCAGTGGTAGCGTATGCGACTGCCGTTGTCGAGGTCTCGGGTTCGATTTCCGGGTCGGACTAAATGTTTGGATGATCTGCAAATATTTGTTGCGGAGTTTGGGTGTTTTCTATGTATAATATGTACGTATTTACAAAAAAAAGTATATAAGTATTTATATCAGTTGTCTAGTACCCATAACACAAGCTCTGCTTAGCTTGGGACTAGATGGCGTTGTGTGTCAGATGTTCGGAATATTTATTTATTTACAAAAAAAAAGTATACAGTCGACTCTCGTTAATTCAAACCTGCGATAATTCGAACCTCTCAATAATTCAAAGTTATCACGAGTTCCCTACAAAATCTCTTTATATTTCGAACTAAATCAATACATTTTTATGCACTTGGTAATTCGAACGCTTTATGCAATTGCTATATAAGAAAACGACGCGTTAATTCGAACTCATAGGCGTCTAATACTCGACAATTCAAAGTTGCAGAGAGAAAGCGGTGGAAAGATTGTTAGTAGGTACATTTTGCGGCAAGTTCAAACTTGTAGCAACGTACACGAGCCTTTGTTTTTGTTATGATTAGTTTGACTATGCGTTCTTTCGAAAGATTAATTAATGCACATTAAAATAATAATTGATCAACACTTAATAATTCGAAGTTTTATTTATTTTCTCTCACAAATTTCGAACCATTTGATATTTCAAACACTCGATAATTCGTAATATTTTAAGAGTCCCTCAAGTTTCGAATTAACGAGAGTCGACTGTATAAGTATTTATTTAAGTTGTCTAGTACCCATAACACAAGCTCTGCTTAGCTTGGGACTAGATGGCGTTGTGTGTCAGATGTTCGAAATATTGATTATTTATTTATTTACAAAAAAAAGTATATAAGTATTTATTTAAGTTGTCTAGTACTCATAACACTATCTCTGCTTAGCTTGGGACTAGATGGCGTTGTGTGTCAGATGTTCGAAATATTTATTATTTATTTATTTACAAAAAAAAAGTATATAAGTATTTATTTAAGTTGTCTAGTACCCATAACACTATCTCTGCTTAGCTTGGGACTAGATGGCGTTGTGTGTCAGATGTTCGAAATATTTATTATTTATTTATTTACAAAAAAAAAGTATATAAGTATTTATTTAAGTTGTCTAGTACCCATAAGACTATCTCTGCTTAGCTTGTGACTAGATGGCGTTGTGTGTCAGATGTTCGAAATATTTATTATTTATTTATTTACAAAAAAAAGTATATAAGTATTTATTTAAGTTGTCTAGTACCCATAACACTATCTCTGCTTAGCTTGTGACTAGATGGCGTTGTGTGTCAGATGTTCGAAATATTTATTATTTATTTATTTACAAAAAAAAGTATATAAGTATTTATTTAAGTTGTCTAGTACCCATAACACTATCTCTGCTTAGCTTGGCACTAGATGGTGTTGTGTGCTAGATGTCCGGAATATTTATTTATTTACAAAAAAAAGTATATAAGTATTTATTTAAGTTGTCTAGTATCCATAAAACACAAGCTCTGCTTAGCTTGGGACTAGATGGCGTTGTGTGCTAGATGTCCGGAATATTTATTTATTTATTAATCAATAATATAAAATATGCGCATGTGGTGGTAAAACATGGCTCGCCCAAAGCAGTGCCATTCGGTCTTCGATTCATATTTAAACGGAAATTTACTAGCGCTATAAGCCGTAGGTATATAACGTTGTTATAAAATGAAAACCAAATATTTACATTGAACGCTAAAACTGAATAGACAGTATTGTCTGAATCGTGTGAATCTTTTGTTACAAGAGGCGAATTTATCAACAACTAACTGCCGCGACGTTCGCTTCGTTCTTTCCAAAGTTGTAGGCAGTTAAACTGTCGCAGTCCATTAAAAAAGAAAGTGTTGTTTTGAATATTTTTCTCCCAATCTTTACGTTTTTCCTCTCCGTGAGTTACTTGTGTATTAATGAAAATAGAAAAAGGAAATTGGCCGAATTGCTCGATTATCGGGTAGAGCGTACTTCTTCTTAAAAGGCCGGCAAAGCAATTGTAACGCCTCTGGTGTTTCGGGTGTCCATGAGCGGCGGTAATCGCTTACCATGCCATGCCCCTATACAATAACTTAAAAAACTATAGTTTCATCATTCACTTTATATATTACTAGCTGACTCATGCAACCTCGTTCTATTGCCTGTAGCGTGAAACTTCTTCGATAAATGGACTATCCAACACTGAAAGAATTTTTGAAATCGGGCCAACGGTTCCTGTGATTAGCGCATTCAAACAAACTCTTCAGCTTTAAAATATTAGTATAAACATGATTTTTCTGCAAGAAACACAAAAAAAGGAAATTAATAAAAATCTAAAAATACTCTTCATAACTTTTATTTCAAAGAACTCCATTTTTAAAACAGCATTTTAAATTATTACATATCTATTAAATTATGCTACTATTAACAATAATTCGTAACTTTAAGAAGATTACACACAAACACAAGAGCGGAACGACCTTGCAGTTGCTAAAGCGAGGAAATAACCCAGAAATTACTTCATAATAATTGATGATCATATTATTTCAAACAATCATTTATCATATCACGAAAAAGTAGGAATTCCACTACAACACACTAATTTCACATAAAAATTCACTCAAATTGCTAAATATAAATACCAATCAGACTTAAAATAAATTACAAACATTTCAAAAAAGTTACGAATCGTTAAATATATATATTTATACATTTACCGTGTTCTTATATATTTTTTTATTAATATATCTGTACATACAAAATTGCGCGAAATCAATCTTATTACATTTAGTATTATTGTAATATGACAAGCCTAAGACATTTTCAACACAATTCTCTTCTGTTTTATTATTTTATACTTTGCTCTACATCACAGATCCAAGGAAAACATTTAACATAAAAAGTAGTATTACCTAATATTGTTTTCGCGCTACACAAATTTAATGTAGTGTTAAGAATGATGAATGATGAAAAAAATACTGTATTTTCTTTTTTTTATGGCGCCAAAAGTTCTTAACACTACATCAAATTCAGAACTTTTGGCGCCATTAAAAAAAGAAAAAAAAAACAGTATTTTTTTTTAAAACAAAATTTTATTTACAAATTAGACTATTTATTAATTTAATAACCTATACATTATAGAAACTGTTTGTAGTTTTTACTACAATATCTTGTATAGCTACAGAAAAGCTGTCACTTGTATTAATAAAAATAATTTTAAAGTTTTAAGAAGCAGATGGGTGCGGCGTCGTGTTTCAACAAAATTAGCGACGACGGCGACGTTCCGTTTCTTCATTCACCTAACTTACTCAGTGAAAAACACATTTAAAACAAACAAATGTGCGAAAGAGATAGACTACGTTATCTTACATTCAAAAAGTATATTGATTTTACCAATTATTTCACAACTCCAATTTGTTTTTACAGTGTTTTATTTATAATTTAATTTATAACTTACAATATACAGATATTATATTAAATTCACTCCATGTCGTCTAAATTGGTGACGAGTTATAGTAAATGCTACTCCGTATTTCACAGCTCCAAAGAATCAATATTATAAACCCATAAATACTTTTAGCATGTGTATAAACATTTACAGAACTATTGATAAGTAAAGCTGTATATATTTTAAAGGATGTTACCGTCAATTTAACATTTTTTATGTATTATTCGTTCTCAAAAACACAGATTTCAATTTGAAAACTTCTGAAATAAAAGTAAATAATTTACGGCCATTGTTTACAAAGCTTCTTTTAAACAAAACCATTTTTATTTACATTTATGTAATATAATTACAGACATACTTATTATAGTCCTGCACTTTCAGAGTTTTGTTTGAGTAATACTCAACTTTGTTTTATTTCAGCCGTTCTTAAAAAATATAACTAAGATACCTATCATAAATATTTAACACTGTAAATTAAATTGTGTAATGTTAATAAATCTTCTATCAGTCGTAGTTAAATCTAAACACATTGACAATAAAATAATCTTTTTAGGAAAAAAAATTATTACCGTGGCGCCAACTTTTGACAGACAAAGACAATACCGCTCACTTTTATACTTTTTAATATTAATGCAACATCTCAATTTGAGCGCATCTTTTAGGTCATAAAAGATTTTTTTTCTACAATAATATACTGGCCAGACATAAATATACAGATAAAATTAAGAATAATTTGTAATATATTTTGTCATTAACTACGATAAATATAATTAACTAACTGCTTCAGTGGCGCAGTGGTAGTGATTGCGACTGCTGTACTGAGGTCTAGCGTTCAAATCCTGGGTCGGACCAAGTGTTTGTGTGATCTACAAATATTTGTTTCGAAGTTTGGGTGTTTTATATCAGTTGTCTAGTAAGCATAACACAAGCTCTGCTTAGCTTGGATTAGATGGCGTTGTGTGTTAGCTGTTCGAAATATTTATTTATTTAATTTAAGCGATAAATTTACACTTTTACGGAATATAGTATGTGTAATTATTTATTCCACTGTTTTTTCATCCTACGTGTAAGTCGTCATTCAAGTCTAATATCGCTTTATCTGATATACAATATTTATTATGTACATAGATTACATAATTTTTGTTGATTTTCTTGATAAGACGTTTTCGGTTATCGTTCAACAGTATTTTCTATAATAATGGCATAGCCATAAAGTACACGCGTCCTTTTTTTTATTATGTTAGTAATTATGTAGTTTTCTAACGTAATAATGCTAGCTGATGCAAACTTAAAATTGTAATAAATAGAATAACTGCCCAAATAGAGAAAATAAAATTTTTAGAGTTCATAGCTACTTTTGCCTGTTGTAAACACAATTCTAAAAAAATATTTACAATTATTTAGGGCCCTATCAGTAGAAATATTATTTACCGGATTACGGCGATTCCAAAAGAAATAGTGATAGATTTTGCAGTCTTTGTGTGTATGTCCTACCGTAGCTTCTAAACTACTGAACCAATTTCATCAAATGAGGTGTCAATAGATTTTTAAATAGCCCGGCTGCCACAGGCTATATAATCAACTTTAGCAAGAGTCGGGTTTCAGTTTTTTTTTACTATTTTTTACCTGTATTCAGGTAAATTACCAATTGTAAATGTTTTTTTTTTTACTATTTTTATCTGTATTCAAGTAAATTACCAATCGTAAATGTTTCTTGTACCATGATGGCCTGACTCGAAGACCTCGATCCGCCTTACCTGATCTAATTGTCAGGCAGTACAGTATGTGATTCTGACTATTTGATCGCTTTAATTCCCGTACTATTCGTACTATTGTGATGATCACGATAATTTGTGTTGTCTAGGTATTTAGTGATATACAAGTACTTATGTTTATCAGTAGTTTGGTAACTGTTCAAACTCAGCCAGGTAAGGGAGCGTTCAAGTATTACGTAACGCAATTTGGGGCAGGGGGGGGGATTCTCGTAAAACGTTACAATACGTTACAGGTGCGGTTATTTTAAGAGTTTATTAGCAAAAGGAGACAAACGCTAAGGAAAAAAACAATTGTGCGTATTGTAAGCCAAAAATTTATAAAATATAAACATGACACTTGAGTGTTACGTAGCGTTTAGATAGGGGGTCGAACAGTAAAACGTTACGATGCGTTACAGGGGGGAGGGGGGGTTCAAAAATCTTTAGAAGTTGCGTTACGTAATACTTGAACGCTCCCTAAATGGTGGAATAATAAAACGCCGTAGATTTTCAAGGTCTTTAGATCTTTTGGAAGTAGCTTCGGCAAAATTATATGGATTAATATTTATCAGATAACAGCTATATAATGATAGATAAAGAAGAGATATTTTAAGCAGTGTATTTTATTACTAAATATCTGATACTATCTGACCCAGGCAACCTTGTTTGGGTCTTCAATTGCCCGTGGCGCCTAAATTTTTCCCGTTTTCGAAACATTCTTCATTGGTGCTCCGCTCCTATTAGTATTAGCGTGATGATATATAGCCTATAGCGTTCCTCGATAAATGGACTATCCAACACTGAAAGAATTTTTCAAATCGGACCGGCGGTTCCAGAGATTAGCGCGTTCAACAAACAAACAAACTCTTCAGCTTTATTAATAATATAAGTAGTATACATGTTTACAGGAGCATTTCTTGTATATATTTAGTCTGGCCATAAATACTGTTACAATTAAAAATAAACTGAATATTACTTTTGAATTTGGAATAATAATAAATAATAATAATAAATATTCCGGACATCTAACACACAACGCCATCTAGTCCCAAGCTAAGCAGAGCTTGTGTTATGGGTACTAGACAACTGATATAAATACTTATATACTTTTTTTTTGTAAATACATACATATTATACATAGAAAACACCCAAGCTTCGAAACAAATATTTGCAGATCATACAAACATTTGGTCCGACCCAGGAATCGAACCCGAGACCTCAAGCACAGCAGTCGCTTACGCTACCACTCGCGCCACCGAGGCAGTCAGTCAGAATGTCATTTTTTATACGATTGTTCATTGTGTTTTCTTATTTTCGCGCCAATAAATTGTAAAATGTTTAGTGATGTTAAAATGGAGTGGGGTGATAAAGATAATCGAATCGTTGTGATTGCATTACATAAAGTAGGTATGGAGCCAAATATTTTTTTTTAAATCCTCCATACACTTGGTTTAGTGATAGGTACAATGAAACCTCTCTGTTTGTGACAGTAAGTAAAGTAAGTTAGTAGGGTAAGGGAAAGACTACGAAATAATTCTGTCAGATAGCAAAAGAATATATCTCGGGCAACGAAAGATGATGAAAGAGACCATATTTTAACAAACAAAATGAACCTTTTTTATGCTGAAAGCTCTGAAGAAGCTGCCCAACTAAATAATTAATCTCAATTGCAGCAAACAAGTGTAATAAAAATAAATGTTACGTATAATAATTTTTTTTTTTACAATATTGATGGCAAGACTAAGTATTTCCTATATATTATTTTAAAAATCAATTGCTGTTCGTTTATCCGCTAAAACTCGAGAACGGCTGGGCCCATTTGGCTGATTTTGGTTTTGAAATGTTTGTAGTAAGGTTTCAACGGTAAAAACTAAAAGTAACTTGAAAATCCAAATTTTCCCAGAGTTTCGGAGGCGGTAAATCGATTTAGCTAGGATTTATTTTTAGAAAATTTACTAAAAATATTAGTCGACTCAATATACTTAGGAGGTATCGATACAGCCTCAGATTAGGCGCCCACTTGGTGCTGAGTTACAATTCACTGAGTAACCTTTTCTAAAATTCTATCAAATTTTAACTAGGAATACATTGTGTGGCGGGGGACTTTATAAACATACATGTAAGACACAAAGTATATACAGACAGAATGAGACCAACAATTTGTAGATCACACAAGTGTTGTAGGATTTGGAAGTTAATGACAAGCTATCTGAAACCAGAAAACTATCTAACAGTTATAATATCTTTAAGAAATCATGTTTAGCCGAGTAAAAATTTACTGCCTTTTCTGTATGTCACACAAAAATTTCACGATTTTAAGTAATAAGGAAAAGAAGTAAGAAAGAAGCTTACATTGTCATGTATAATATTTAAAAGGATATAGCATTGTATGAAGAAAGTTTATATTTAGAATATAAAGATGTTCAAGCGAGTTCCACATATGATCTATTGTATTTTATCTCGGGTTAATACTTACTTAACAACGAAATTGTAATATTCAGCAACAATAACCATTATTGTATTAAAATCTATTTATTATATTAATTAACAATATTGCTCTTCAATTTATAATTAAAGCTGTATAAATGAGAAAGCATATTTATATAATTTTATCGATTTATTCATTTTCAACATCGACTAAATTCGTTACAACGCAAATAAAAAATAAAACCTACCGATTAAAAAGTTTGTTAATAAAAAAAAAAGAAACCTAGACAATGACAATCAACTGTAAAAGCCGCCAATTTTTGACTGAAGCGGTGTTGTTTCTGTGACGATGTATTGGCTTAATGAAATAATTATATTTAATGTGCTGGCATTCAATATCCTAACATATATCTATGATAACATAAATATCAATAATAAGGCTGAACCATAAGAACGAGCCATCGTAATAATGTATAATGTTATTTTATTGGCGAGGTGTTTAGATAAATGGCGAGTGATATCATAGTGTAGTTATTGTGTCTGTATCAGTCACGGAGATATGATAAAAACAGAGTTTTGATCAAATATCTACTGGTTATTTATTTATTTAATGCATTACGCACACTTAGATCACTGACGTCTTAATTAAGCCTTCGACATTCTCTTCCAGCCAACCGTTGTGATTATACTGTTGACCCTATTATTAGTTTCACTTGTATGTTTCTTTGTAACCAACTTTTTTAAGATTGTTTTTTAAATTTCCTATTTAGTGTTTTTTAATAAACTTCTATGTCGACATAATGAGTTCACATAACACATTATTTCGTCTATGACTGACATTGATCTGGATTTGCTTAGAAAAGAGATTGCAGTGTACATTAATCTTTTAAACAAGCATAATATAAGACTCATAATCGAATTCTTTGTAAACTATCCCATTTATTTTACATTAAAAAGGTGAAGCTTTCATTAGACACATCTGGGTAAAAAAATTACCCCTAATGGCGTAAGTGTAGTAGTGTAGTAATGGACTTAGATCAGATAGTAAAACGAGGTTTGGTACCCTTTTGTATAGACGCAAGCGTCTTAAGTACCTCCTTGCTTAGTAAAGACCCATTTCCAGGAGTGGACTGTTGATATATATCACATATCTAGGACGGGATCTATATTGTTAGGATCATTTTGCAATGTAGACTGTTCCATTGCTTGTTGTAAGGCTAAGTAATGGGAAAATGCGAGAAAGTTATAGTTAATTGATAAATAACCGACAAACACGAGGGCGGAGCCGCGGGAAAAGCTACTAAGTAAATATGTTAAGGTATTCATATTACAAATAATAAGTGAACCAAAAAATTATATTAGAAATTTAATCAATTTCCCGCTTTAATAACATCTCTGCGACAGTTACGTTTTAAAACAAATGTCCATTTTTATAATTCGTGTGCTTTTATTTAGTTATATTGTTCATATTAGTTGCTATTCCATTTAGTAATTATTTAAAAATAAATATATGTATATATGTTTGAACAATTTAATGATACTTAAATAATAATAATTTCTTAATTTAAATTTTTAATAGTAAAATATAAATTACAATGTATTGAACACTTTATATATTGAGAATTAAATTTTTCTTTGCAGTTGTTTCAATGTTAAAATCGGAAATAGTTTTAATGGTATTAATATAAATAGTTTAAATAGAATTAAAATGATAAAACAAAAAATCTATGTGGGTATGTAGATTACATACACAGTGGTCACCCAGTTATCGTAATAGGATTTTTTTATTTAATTTTAGCTATCTGTTCCTCCATATCAATCTTAAACGTGCCAAATTTTATTATACTCCTGCAAGAAGTACAAATGGTCTACTTCACATATCTTATATATAAAATCGTGTCACGGGGTGCGTAATCGAACTCCTCCGAAACGGCTCGACCGATTTTGATTAATTTTTTTGTGATTATCCGGTATCTATGAGAATAGGTTGTAATCTATTTTTCATCCCCCTAAATATTAGGGGTAGTCCACCCCTAAATTTTTTTTTTTTTTTTTTGACAAAATTTTTAATTTCTATTTTTTTATGATGCAGCATTAGAAAATACATACAACCCTAGATTTTCAACCCTCTACGATCAATCCCTATTTTTCCATCGCGATTTTTATTGACCCACCTCTACAACATATATTCCCTTTTATGGCAAAGCAACGTTTGCCAGGACAGCTAGTTAATATATAGATTACTAGCTGAACCCACGGTAAAGCATCGGAGCTAAGCGGCTAGCTAACTAGCAGGGAAGCTAGTCTAAGAAAAGTAGCCTAAATTACTCCTTGTATCATCAGCTATCTACCAGCGAGCAGTCCCATCAAAATCTATCCAGTCGTTCCAGAGATTAGACGGAACGAATAGACAGACAGACACATGTACTGTGTATACATGTACATTTGCATTTAGTAAAATATGTTTATTTTAATATTGCAAACAGACAATCCCATTTTATTTATTTATATATAGATTACTGACAAATACATATAAATATCCCGGACATTTATAACACACAACGCCATCTAGTCCCAAACTAAGCAGAGCTTGTGTTATGGGTACTAGACAACTGATATAAATACTTATATACTTTTTTTTTGTAAATACATACATATTATACATAGAAAACACCCAAACTCCGAAACAAATATTTGCAGATCATACAAATATTTAGTCCGACCCGGGAATCGAACCCGAGACCTCAAGCTTAGTAGTCGCATAAGTTACCACTAAGCCACCGAGGCAGTAAAATATAATAAAAATATAATGTGACTGGTAAAATTATGCAGTATTTTAGGCACTAATTTCTGCTCCACCCAAGCAGTATAGTTTTTGAGTGTGGGACAGACAGGCAGAGCCTAATAATACTATTAATACTATCAAAGGTAGATATTACTATTACACTATCTCATAGCAATAATAAGAAATTTAAACTGTATTAGGTATATTTCTGTCTATAAATTCTTTACAGAAGACTCGTGCATATTACATTGTGTTCACATACACATATAATAGTTAAATAGACGCATCAATTTCAATGATTAAAACCTACAAGAAATACATATCAGTATTTAAAAGTATAATTTCTTAGTGATTCATTTATACTATACATATCAAGACCATATTTAGATCTTTTAGATAAAAAAAAAACAACAACTCACACCCTCAGTAATGTTCCCATGTCGAAGGGAACTTTACAAAAAGACACAAAGAACACCCAGATTCAGAACAACAATATTGTTGATCACACAAAATATTGTCCTCTTTGAATCCATAACACTCAGCACAGAAGATAGCGAAGTGACAACGTAAACCTCTAGATTATTCTGTCTTAAAACAATATTGATATTACAAATATTTCCATTAGGTATATATTACAACTATTATACTAGCATACCAACTGCAAAAAAACCTGTATTCTCAATATACAAAGTTAGTACACCGAAGTTTAAAATATTGCTAAATGAAAACGGACTGTGCCTAATTCTAGATTATTAAAATACTGTTTATTTTTGATAGCTGTACCACGGAGACTGATATGGACTTCTGTAATAATTATTTGTGTTCATTTGCCCATACATATGCGGTACATTATGCATTGGAGTTACGTTGGGCTGGTAATACTCGGGTCTCCAAGCGGTCCCCTCCATCGGAGGTTGCATACGTTCTTGATTATTACTAAATCTTCTGTAGTCTAATGGTACATTTAAAAATATAGAGTCATTGTACTGGCCCACGGGCATAGGGAAGTCTTCTTTAGGCGGACTTTCTGACTCAATAGGTTCAACGATAACTTTATCACTTTTTGGTGGTGTTTTCCTTAGCTGTGGCGGCAGTTTTTTAACTGGTAGAGGACTTGACGTTTCACTTTTCTTTGACATGAATTTGTGGAATTCATCTTCAAACGCACTAGGGTTTTTGTTCAGTGGCGGAACAACCTTTGGTACTCTTAACTTGGCATCTAAAAGTATGCTAGAATACGTTTTCTCTGTTTTGGGAAATACGGGCGACGGAATAGCTGATGTAGGAATCATCTTTGGAGGAGTAGTGTACGTGGACACAAATGTTGAAGATGAAGGCTGCGGAGAAGAGAATCCTTGAGAGAGAGGTCTTGTCATGGGCATGGGACGATATGTATGTAACGGTCTGGCCATAACTGGTTCTACTACTGAGTTGTATTCGTAAGATGGAGCTTCCAATACAAGTTTTTTTGGTGTCCTGGGTTTTCTTGGTTTCTTTTCTCTATGTGGAGTCTCTGTTTTTGGTGGCTTTGGCAATTTCGGTTTTGGTTCCTTTTTAACTCTCTCCTTCTTAGGTTTCTCTGCTTTCTGTTCATCTGTCTTTGTTGAAGATTTGCGCTTTTTTGGTTCTTTTTTCTTCATAGGACTGATTTCCATTTGAGCTGCAGGTTGTGATGGCTCAACTTTTGTTTCAAGGTTTGTTGTGAGAGGATCAATAGAAGGAAGGGCTGTTTTTAAAATCGGAATCTCTTCTTCTACATGAGGTGGGGAATCAAAGTTTGAGACTAATGCATCCATCACTTCAAGCTGCTCCTCTGAAAGTTTCTTTGTCTTATGTTTCTTGCCTCGTTTGGTAACTGGGGTTAGTTTTTTCTTCTCTTTGCCTATAGGATCCTTTTCTTTGTCATTGTCTTTATCATGTTCTTGATCTTCATCTCCTTTAGGTTTAGCGTCTTCATCTTTAGACTCTTTATCCTTCTTTCCTCTGCCATCCTTTTTTAAACTATCTTTCTTCTTTTTTCTTGTTTTCGTACCCTTCTTATGCTTTGGTGCTCCATAATCAGAGTCCTTATCAGAATCAATGTAACCCACATCAGGCTGTTGGGCTTCTGAGGGATCCATCTCATCACCTTTTAACCAGATGTCTTCCAATGCGTCTAATTGTGTCTCATCAGGTTGCAATGGTAAGTTAGGTCTCTTCATAGACGTCATCATGTCTAGATCCCCTTCAGCCATTGTCATTTCGTCATCATCCATAACATCATGACCTAGAATAGAAACTGCAATAGCCCCTTCTGATATACTCTTGCTAGCCATTGCTCTCTTCAAATGTAAAGGATGACGTTTCTTCTTCTTTAGCCCTTCAACTTCAGCTTCAATAAATGATTCAGGTAACTCGGTATTATTTTTATTACAAAGAATATCTTGACCTGATGGGTGAGGAGCAGGAACCATCTTCTCAGGCTGCTCAGGGTGGCAACCAATATCTTGACCCTTCAACCAGAGCTCATACCGGTCTGGTTGGAAACGTTTTACAAATGTGTCCATTGAAATTTTAACCATATCATTACTGCAGGTGCATTGTAAAGCACGCTTACCATACTCAACCCATCTTGGTGCTGCAAAGTTTGTTGATTCAGCGCAGTTAAAACCATGATTAAATCCTGCATGATAGCCATAAGGGAATGTGATCATAATCTCACCAGCCTCTTGAGTAATCTTATTTACAGGTACAGAGTATTGTTTAAGTATTTGTGGGGAAATTAATGTCATCTTATGTCTCAAGAATGCTTGGCAAGTTTTAGCAGATGTCGGGAAGAAGCCAGAAGCTATACGCTCAAATCTTTTCCCATGTTCAGGAGGTATTGCGTACCAAGTTTTCGGATCGCCAAAGTGAAGGTAGTTAATTGAATATAAATCCATATCTTCAGTGTGCCAAGCAAATGTAGTTTTCCACATTCCAAAATATAGATAAGCGGTATTAACTCCATCAATTTCAATACCATAATCAGAATTAACAAAATCGAGGATGGTGCCTAAGTGATTAATATTCCATTCTTTAACGTCAGGGTCTGTGATGCTACCGTTTACATCAGCTCCATAGATGGGTGCTACATAAGTGACATTTTTCCAGTATTTACGTTCTAAATCATCAAAGCCGCTATGACGAGGAGTGCAGTACTTTGCAGAGTTGGCCATTACCGCAAACTGTTTAACTGTCATTGCTTTCTTTTGGATATTAATCTGTTGAAACAAACCTTGCTTGCCAGTCACAACCTGGCATATAGGCGAGGGTATAGTCACGTTCAGCTGGTCAAGATCGTAGCCACCTTTACGAGGCACCCATTCAGGCGGAGGAATCACCTTTGCGAGACCTGCCTTGTGGGCACCCTTCGATTCCATATACTGGATATACTTGTTGAAATCTTTGAATTCCTCCCATGTGGGGCGGAATACCTGTATAGATACTCCACCCGAAGAGCTTACAATGTCATCCACAGGCACCGACATTGTCTTTTCACGATCACAAACACCAAAAATCAATCAACTATGTTTAATCACACTTTCGTCACTATTGCACCATCGTTCATTGATGTTGACGATTTATTGATAAATAACGCGCCGCGACATTTTGACCAATACTTCTCAGTTCACTAATTGAGTTAACAAACGCGCGATAAGCCTCTGGTTACGATGTGAAAACATTATCAGTAAAATGGCCGACTTGATCGAGATGCGCTTGCAACAAAATCCCTTCACGACGAACGAATGATAGTCGAAGCTGCATAAGCAAATGTGGGTCACGTACACACTAAATTCCTCAGCGTTTTTCAGTGTAGAGTATTTATTTAGTATACGAAGCTTCTACTAAATAGCAACACCGGCCACGATTAGTTTAGATTTGTTAAGTTGGTAAGGGTTTTGTAATTTGACATTTGTGTTACAAACTCATTTCAGAGGTTATGAATGAAATGGAAGTAGAAATTAAAAATACACTTTAAAAACAGTTTTCTTAACACAGTTAAACCTCACCTGAAAAGATTCTTCAAATTCTTCAACAAGGTTTCCACTACCGTTTGATTGCGCAGCCATTTTAACATCACATTTATGTATACACTGTTTGTTTATATCACTCCTTGACAGAAATGAGCTTTTTCTGAAACTCGCTGTGTGATTCACACACGCACGTCACTACTTCAGAAATATATTGCTATCACACTTACTCTTGGTAGTGAGATTATTGTATCGCATGAGAGAGTGTCAATTATAATCAATATTTAGGGAAGGTGTGGATCTCTGGGCAATTACGGAATCAATTTATTTTTGGTCAAATGCAAATTTCGTTATTATTCAAAGGCTATACATACTCTTGTGGCCTTCATTACTTACACATCAAGGTTGTTAAAATATTGCGAAGATTATTTATTAATCTAAGTATTTCTATAACTCTAAATGAGCTTAAAATTGAACTAATATGCAAAAAAAACTTGGGAGGGGAATAAAGTACTTAATAAGATTGTTATCAGAATAATTCTATGCTGATCAATGGACTTCTAAAACTACTCCTTGGCTGTACTTGAGGTCTTGGGTTCGATTCCCGGGTCTATTATATGAAGAAAGAATGATATATGGGAATATTTGTTTCGGAGTTTCGGTGTTTTCTGTGAATAATATGTACCTATCAGTTGTTTAGTACCCATAATACAAGCTCTGCTTAGTTTGAGACTTAATGGAGTTAAAGGTCCGAAAAATAAAATTTAATTTATATTTATTTCTGTAAAACAACTATTTATTGCTGAGTCTATACTATATAAGTACATATTTTCACCTTTACTTGTTACGAGAAGTTAAATGACGCAGAGTAAACAGTATAAATACATAAAATGAAATAAAAAATCTTACTACGAAAGCAGTAATGACAACCTCAGGAAAAATGAAAATGTGTAGAATGCGTCAGGTACGACTGTGCGAGCGCATGCTAATGTTTACATCACGTGATCTTGTTTGTAAACTTCTTAGCACGTGCAGCTCTTCACGAGATTTCGTGCTATGCTACGTACGCCTCCAGTTTGGGAGGGGTGTACCCATGTCTATCATGATATTATTATGTCTATTCTCATACGCCTGACCCGCATTACCAATTCTTATTTTTTTTTCTTTTTTTTTTTAATTGGTGCGGTCAAGTGGTGAGAACAGCTCACAACACTATTACTCTGCGGTGCATTCGCTTACTGTTTGTATTGAAATCTTAAGTGTTTGATGACTCAAAGACACTGTAAAACATGACTTTTTTTGTAAGAAAAACGCTCTGCCTTTGTCTAAGGAGTGTTAAGTGCATAGAGCAAATACATTGGCGTTTTTTTTTTTTTTTTATTGAATAGTTGGCAAACGAGCAGACGTATCACCTGATGGTAAGCGATTACCGCCGCCCATGGACACTCGCAACATCAAAGGCGTCATAAGTGCATTGCCGACCTTTGGAGGATGGGAAAGGGGATGGGGGGAGGGGTTGGGGTATGGGCCTCCGGTATCCTCACTCACTCGGTGAAACAGCTGTGTTTCACACCGGTTTTCTGTGAGGCCGTGGTATCACTCCGGTCGAGCCGACCCATTCATGCCGAAGCATAGCTCTCCCACGGTAAATAATAATGCCATTTATCAGGTCATAAGAGAACAGTGTGTTCTCTTTATGGTCACCTTTAAAGAGTTTAAGAAAGGCTTTTTAATTAAAAGATAATTATCCTTATTGTAGTCGTGTGCATGATGATATCACAACACATAATATTCCTACCAGATTTAGTAAGACGCTACCAACCAATTAGATAAATCATGAATTAGAGATGTAACTATTTGAAAGACATCGATCACGGCACCAATACGTCCTTCAAACCCTCAAGAAAAGAGCGTACTCCTTCCCAAAGGTCGGCAACGCACTTGTAACGCCTCTGGTGTTGCGGGTGTCCATGGGCGGCGGTAATCGCTTACCATCAGGCGATACGTTTGCTCGTTTGCCCCCTATATAATAATAATAAAAAATACTGATTTTAAACAAAACGTCAACAACCTCGACAAACGACCTTGAAAGGTTATTGCCACTACTCGACGAGTCACGTCAAAAGTTCGCACGTGTATGGTCATGAATTAACTATGACAGTGAGTGACTAAGATCAGTTTAGAGTTTTCGAGTACACATTTATTTATAATATAGTTCCGTTACTATTTTTAGATAGCTTTGTATAGTACAACTTCGACAAACATTTCAAATCTACTAAGCGTCATCGAAACCTTGGTATTTTTTAAAATGTACGCTTCACTAAAATACTTAATCACGATCCTAGTAAACTATTTGAAACTTATTTATTATAATTTTCTACTGCCATAAAAAATAATATTAAATATTAGTTATTCCACATTGTTTTCATCAAAACATTAATTCTTAATGTAAATAATATGTAACAAAACAATCATTACGCTGACGCTCTATTGCGAAGAAGATTGTTCTTATTTAAAAAAAGTTATCAGAAATATTTACATTATACAGTTCCATCTATGGAGGGTAGCTCCATAGTTCCATCCAATACCGAAACTTAGTGCCAACATAAAAATTATTGAATTACTATTGACCAATACTTTACTATAACAACTCACCCTATTTTCGTTCTTAATTGTAATCTTTGGACTCAAACTAAAAAGCCTCTTAATCCTAACCATTATTGTTTTTTTTTATAACCTGTGACAATCAAAAATGGCTACGGCGGTATAACCTCGCAAACCTTGTTTTGTCATGTTATAGCAGTTTGTTATAAGTGATTTTGTTGATAAGAGATTTTCTATTTGTGTTAGTGAAATAAGTGCAAAATTTGGGAATCGCTATGGCTGACGCGGCAGCCAGGCAGTTGCAATATGAATACAAAGCTGTAAGTAAAAATTTGTAAAATAAACTATTATACATTATAATTGCCTGTTATTGTGCAATTTTATATTAAATTTCTTTTAAAACTTCAAATATGACACTAGACAGTCTTATTGTTAAATTGGTATAAGATTGAAAAACAAGCCAATTTTATGTATCAATATTCTAATGGTGTTGTTATTTTGACCTTTGCAGAACTCTAACCTTGTCCTACAAGCCGATGTCAGACTCATAGAGCGTCGTGGTCGAGATGAGGCTACAGGAGAGGTATTATCCTTGACAGGAAAGCTTGGAGGAACCCGAATGGGTGACAGGGCCCAGCGAACCAAGCCTGACAAAACAGAGGAACGGAAAGTCAAGTTAGTACAAATAATTCTACAAATGTAATAATGTTATGCAATACACTGTGTACAAGAGAGTCTTTAAACTTGTTTTATGTTTAATCTGATTCAACAATCCCAAAATATCTGTAAAATAAAGATATGATAATTTATGGTTCCACTATGTAAATATGAAAATGTCATTCATTCATTCATTCAAGTTACTTATCTAGGCCTTTACAAGCATTGTCTAACTCTCAGATAGGTACTAGCACCTCCTGGATTGTGCAGTGGTTGAAGTAGTTATTGTTATACTTACTTAGTGTGGTCCACAAATTGTTGTTCTGAGTCTGGGTGTTCTTTGTGATTGTTTGATACATATCCTTAAAAATTATTTTGGACATGCATAAGACACATTATTATTTATAACTTTATGATATAGTGTGACGCCAAGTTTGCCAATGTCATGTATGTGTTAGACAAACTGGATGTGCATATATACAGCATTTGTGTTGTCGTGTTTCGTTGGTGAGTGTGAGACCGGAGACCCAATAATAGAGAAACATCTTAATAGGTCACCATAGTGTCGGTCACAATGTTTCATTCATTCATTATCTGCATTTATAATGAGTATGGTGACCACTACTCTTGGAGTCTGCTCATGCTCTCCATAAGGCAGGAAAGCTCAGGAACCCCAAAAACAGTGCTAATATACCTTTGTTTGTTTGTTGATGTCTATATTTGAAAATAATTTTGAAACTTACATTATTTTTACTTCTATCAATTCAAATTTTAAATTCAAAATCATTGATTTACTAGCTGAACCCCGCGGTGCTACCCGCGGTACGATGATAACTGCGGGCAACGCCGCGAGGCGAAGCTATATCTTTATAAATAGTAGCCTATGTGTTATTCTGATGTATAAGCTATATTGTGGTAAAGTTTCATTCAAATCCATTCAGTAGTTTTTACGTGAAAGAGTAACAAACATCCATACATACATACATCCATACTTACAAACTTTCGCCTTTATAATAGTAGTAGGATTCAATTAAGCCACTGCATTGACATTTATGAATGTTAAAATAAAGCTACAGTTAAAAATCATAGATCGACATAAACAGACCCCACAGCATGTACTGGATTGTCAAGGTAAATATGGTGAAAACACTAAAATCTACTGCCTGCTTGTTTATAACTTTCAGTTTCCAAAATGCGTAGTGCCTTATGAGAAAAATACTGGCAAATAAACTCATGGCCTCTCTTTTTAAAAGTCTAATGTTCGATACAATAGTGTTAGTATTACAATATACATTATTTGAACATTAGATATTTATTTATTTATTATTATATCTAAAGAAACAATATAGAGGCGCTTATAGCCCAGTTGCTCTCTACTCGGTGATTAGAAACAATTACCGAGGGTAAACAATGACGGCCAGTCGACGAATCTGGATGGGTGACCGCTGGTGGCATGTTACCATGAGCGTCTCCGTAATTCAGAGGTCACATTAAGCAGTCGGTCCCGGTTGTTATCATATGATAACAGTTGTAAAGCTTAGTTGGAGGCCTTTGGGTGACTTAAAAACATCCAACAGCAATTATGTAGCCACAACATTATCTTGCCAGTCTCCAACCTGCACTTGGCCAGTGTGGGGACGTATGGCCTTAACCCTCTCCTGAGAGGAGACCTGAGCCCAGCAGTGGGATGTTATAGGTTGTTGATGATATCTATACTTATATACTATTATAAAGCTGAAGAGTTTGTTTGTTTGAACACACTAATCTCAGGAACCGCTGGTCCGATTTGAAAAATTCTTTCAGTGTTGGATAGTCCATTTATCGAGGAAGGCTATATATCATCATGCTAATACTAATAGGAGCGGAGCACCAATGAAGCATGTTTCAAAAATGCGCTAAAATTTTCACGCTACTGGCAATAGAAGACGCAAACGAGGTTGCGTGGGTCAGCTAGTTATATATAAAGTGAATGATGAAACTATAGTTTATTAATGTATTGTATAGGGGCATGGCATGGTAGGCGATTACCGCCGCCCATGAACACCCGCAACACCAGAGGCGTTACAAGTGCGTTGCCCGCCCTTTTAAGAAGGAATATCGTACTACTCGATTTCTACGATATCTATTCTTTATATATACACGCTACGGGCAATAGAAGACGCAAACGAGGTTGCGTGGGTCAGCTAGTCTCAATATATAAAACAAAAAGGGGCTAGTTGCACCATTTATATCTCAAAAATGGCTGGACCCACTTGCAGCGCAATAACTATTAAGATACCACAATAAAAATAAGGAAAACGCTGATTTTCCTTACACACTGATGTATGACTATAACAAACATAATAATTGACACAGCTCGGATTAAAGGTGCAGGTAAAACAGAAGGAAACTATTAGTCATAGGGAAAAGTGAGACCTTTAGAATGAATTTGTGATTAATAATTTACTATGGATGCAATAATCTATATACTACTAATAAAACTGAAGAGTTTGTTTGTTTCAACGCGCTAATCTCAGGAACCGCTGGTCCGATTTGAAAAATTCTTTCAGTGTTGGATAATCCAAATCCAACATTTGGTCCAACCCTGGAATCGAACCCGAGACCTCAAGCACAACAGTCACTTACGCTACCAATGCGCCACCGAGTCAGTTACGTTATATTATACTAGCGACCCGCCCCGGCTTCGCACGGGTGCAATGCTGATACTAAATACACGTTGTATATAAAACATAGCTGACCCACGCAACCTCGTTTGCGTCTTATATAGCCCGTAGCATAAAAATTTTCGCAAAATAAGTAACTTTTCTGGTTGATTTTTACACCTTGTGTCCGAAAAACCTAAATATCTTACGGAACCCTATTTTTTTCCAAAATAAAATATAGCCTATGTTACTCGTGGATAATGTAGCTTTCGAATGGTGAAAGAATTTTTAAAATCGGTCGGTTTATATGACTATTAAAGTGTTGAATCTCTCTCTCTCTTTCTCTTCTCTTTAAAAAGACAACTCCCACATTAGGAATAAACATCCTGTGTCGTGGGGGACTTTACAAACATACATGAAACGGACACAAAGAACATCCAGACTCGGGACAACAATTCGTGGATCACACAAAGTGTTGTAGGTACCGCGTGGGATTTGAACCCACGACACTTGGCGCAGTAGCAAGCGGCATTGCGACCGCTGACACCACTCGGCCAACTGTGCAGTCAATCAATCATATAGTGTTTTATCTACATACTAGCTGACCCGACAAACGTTGCTTTGCCATAAAAATGAATATATATTTTAGGGGTGGGTCAATAAAAATCGCGATGGAAAAATAGGGGTTGATCGTAGAGGGTTGAAAATTCAGGGTTGTATGTATTTTCTAATTCTGTATCATAAAAAAATATATCTAAAAATTAAAAAAAAAAAAAAAGGGTGGACTACCCTTAACATTTAGGAGGATGAAAAATAGACGATGGCCGATTCCCAGACCTACCTAAAATGCTCACAAAATTTCATGAAAATCGGTCCAGCCTTTTCGGAGGAGTATGGTAACTAACATTGTGACACTAGAATTTTATATATAAGACTAGCGACCCGCCCCGGCTTCGCACAGGTGCAATGCTGATACTAAATACACGTTGTATATAAAACATAGCTGACCCACGCAACCTCGTTTGCGTCTTATATAGCCCGTAGCATGAACATTTTCGCAAAATAAGTAACTTTTCTGGTTGATTTTTACACCTTGTGTCCGAAAAACCTAAATATCTTACGGAACCCTATTTTTTTCCAAAATAAAATATAGCCTATGTTACTCGTGGATAATGTAGCTTTCGAATGGTGAAAGAATTTTTAAAATCGGTCCAGTAGTTTTTGAGCCTATTCATTACAAACATACAAAAATAGGTACAAATCTTTCCTCTTTATAATATTAGTATAGATAAAATATTATTTTAAATACCTTCATCTTTTCTTTTCAGACGACAGAAACGTGATGAGGCATCTTATGAGCTGTCAAAGTCGAAGACTGCCCGAGTGGCATGGGCTGATGATACTCCAGGAGTGCTATACAGACCGAGAGCCCAACACACGAGACATGCTTACGAGATGCTGTTGACTTTTATGCAGAGTGCTCTCGGAGACCAGCCGAGGGACATCCTCTGTGGAGCTTGTGATGAGGTAAATTAATATTTTTATATATTACTAGCTGTTGCCCGCGGCTCCGCCCGCGTTTATGTCTGTTTTTTCGCGGTCGCGGATATGTGACTGATGCAAAAATTAGAAAACGGTTTGTGTACGCTTCAAAAACTCAAAAAGTTCTGCACCGATATAGCTGAAATTTTAGAATGATATATAATTTGTCTTTACTGCCTAGGCACCTAACTTGTATGAATTAATATATTCGTAGTTCACAACCAATAACCACAATTGCGTACGGTTGTACCGACACTTACTAAACGAATGGATTTTACAGAAATTTAACAAAGTATGTATATATATATTTATTTATTTCTCAGGTTCTAGTTGTGTTGAAGAATGACAAGCTCAAGGATCCAGAGAGAAAGAAGGAAATAGAACAGCTGCTTGGACCTGTCGCTGACGAGAGATTTGCTCTTCTGGTTAATTTAGGTAAGTTTTGTATGTAACTCTGCACTTTGACTGAACGGTTGGCCTAGTGGTTTAAGCAGTCACTACGCCGCTTGCTACTGCGCCAAGTGCCGTGGGTTCAAATCTCACGTGGGACATCACTTTGTGTGATCCACAAAATGTTGTCCTGAGTCTGGGTATTATTATTATCACACAGGATGTATATTCCTAATGTGGGAGTTGTCTTTTTTAAAAAAGAAAGAACTGTGTGTGGTGAAAGATTAGAAATACGGAGTACCACCTCCCTTAGGGTCAGCGCCAAAGGACAGAGTGGCTGCGAAGATCCTAATTCAGTTAATTTTTTTTTAATGCCTCTCCAACTCTGGGAATAATTCTTATGTCGCGGGGACTACCCACAGACGCAGATCACACAAAATGTGATTCCATGTGGGGTATGAACCCGACATGCCACTAGGAGGTGGTATCAGAGGGTATTACCGTAGAGTAAGGGTAGTACCGCCCCGTTCGAGCTAAAATCAACGTGGTTCCACTAAAATCAGTTATAATAATAAATATTCCGGACATCTAACACACAACGCCATCTAGTCCCAAGCTAAGCAGAGCTTGTGTTATGGGTACTAGACAACTGATATAAATACTTACATACTTTTTTTTTGTAAATACATACATATTATACATGGAAAACACCAAAACTCCGAAAAAAATATTTTTAGAACACACAAACATTTGGTCCGACCCGGGAATCGAACCGAATCGAACATTATTTTTCAGTAAAGTCTGCTTTAATTATATTAGACGAGAACAAAATTCATACTTCTACTTATGAAGTCCTTCTGTTTACAGGCAAGAAGATCACAGACTTTAATATTGGTAGCTCGGCTGAAGGCAACACGGAGATTGATGAGACGTACGGCATCAATGTGCAGTTTGAGGAGTCCTCGGAGGAGGACGACGAGGATGCCTATGGGGAGGTAAGATATATATCTACCGTGGGAGAGCTATGTTTCGGCATGAATGGGTCGGCTCGACCGGAGTGATACCACGGTCTCACAGAAAACCGGTGTGAAATAGCGTTTGCGCTGTGTTTCACCGAGTGAGTGACGATACCGGAGGCCCACACCCCAACCCATCCCCTTTCCCATCCCCCAAAGGTCGGCAACGCCCTTGTGACGCCTTTGGTGTTGCGGGTGTCCATGGGCGGCGGTAATCGCTTACCATCAGGCGATACGTCTGCTCGTTTGCCCCCTTCATAATAAAAAAAATAAAAATAGAACAGGCAGAGAGGTCTGTGGAATCTCCAAAAATTCTATCTGTTCCGGCTAATCTCTGGAACGGCTTAATAGATTTTATGAGACTTATATTGATAGGTAGCTGATGATATAAGTAGTAACATAGGCTACTATCTAAGACTATCTTCGCTCCGCGGCGTTACCCGCGATACGACAATTAACGCGGAGTTCAGCTGGTAAATAAAATAATAATTCGGACATCTAACACACAACGCCATCTAGTCCCAAGCTAAGCAGAACTTGTGTTATGGGTACTAGACAAGTGATATAAATACTTATATACTTTTTTTGTAAATACATACATATTATACATAAAAAACACCCAAACTCCGCGAAACAAATATTTGCAGATTATACAAACATTTGGTCCGACCCGGGAATCGAACCCGTGACCTCAAGCACACAGCAATATTTATACTTCGTGTTAAACGAACCCACTACCCCCTTAGCAGTCTAGAGTCACAAACCGACAGCCTTGACAGTATTATGTAAGAAATACACTTTTCACGTTTAACCGGAGTGATACCACGGCCTTACAGAAAACCGGTTTGAAATAGCGCCTGCGCTGTGTTTGCCACTGCCCAACAGTATCAACTGTCATTGGCTGTTGGGATGTTGTATAAATTATAATCGGCGTGAGAACTTTTATTGCGCGATTCAGGATTCAGTTTTCTCTTATTTTACGTTACTCCGTAGTTTTTAATCGTGGGAGAGCCTCGCTTCGGCATGATTGGGCCGGCTCGACCGGAGTGATACCACGGCCTTACAGAAACCCGATGTGAAATAGCGCTTGCGCTGTGTTTCACCGAGTGAGTGAGGATACCGGAGGCCCATACCTCAACCCCTCCC
Organism: Spilarctia lutea; assembly: GCA_916048165.1. Classification (NCBI taxonomy): domain Eukaryota; kingdom Metazoa; phylum Arthropoda; class Insecta; order Lepidoptera; family Erebidae; genus Spilarctia; species Spilarctia lutea. Next base: position 5,825,904 of record OU696494.1, read on the forward strand.
TCATTCCCCCTCCCCATCTCCCAAAGGTCGGCAACGCACTTGTGACGCCTCTGGTGTTGCGGGTATCCATGGGCGGTGGTAATCGCTTTCCATCAGGCGATACGCCTGCTCGTTTGCCACCAATTTTGTAAAAAAAAAAGTTCGGTATAACTTCGGTAGATGGCGCTGTAGTTATGTTATGTTGTTGTTGCGCTGTATGTGGAGATCGCCACAAGTGTTTTAACTGGTGTATAATAAAGTTGATTCTATTCTATTCTAGGTGCGAGAAGAAGATAAAGAAGATGGTGAAGAGGGCTCTGAGAGTGAGAAAGAGAAGGACAGCAGCGCTGACGAGGACAGCGACACTGAAGGGAAGAAGAATGCTATACATACTAATGTAAGTTTTTTAACTGACTTTCAAACAGTGTTGGGCAAATTTTAATTGCAATTAAAATTAATGACTAACAATTGATTAATCGTGAAAGGACACTATAAAAACTAAAAATTGATCGATTGTAATTGTTAGTTTTTATAGTGTCCTTTCACGATTAATCGCTTGTTAGTCATTAATTTTAATTGCAATTAAAATTTGCCCAACACTGCTTTCAAATAAGTGGGAGGTTTTCAACTCGACAGTATTTTTTTTATGTTTGTCAGTACCTCAGATTTTGAGGATTCTTTTCTTTTAAATTTGCTCCAGTTTTGGAAGCCGGGTTTGTTTTTGTTAATTTTTTTTTATATTTTATTGCAATACTAGCTGAACCTTGCAGTGTTTACCTGCAGTTATTAGTTTACATATTTTTTTTTTTCTTACAATTAAAATAGCCTATATTAATCAGTGATAATGTAGCATTCAAATGGTGAAAGAATTTTTAAAATCCGTCCAGTACTTTTTGAGCCAATTCGTTACAAACATACTTACATACAAACCTTTCCTCTTTATAATATTAGTATAGATTCATCAAATTCACCGACAAGCCTTAACAGTCCACTGCTGGACATAAGCCTGTCTTTGGAAAGGAGGTATTGGCCTAGAGTGCAGTAAGTCGGAAGAGGCGGTTGCGCGAAAGAACTCACCAGTTTTTTCTTATCGTACTCACTGCTCTTTGTCTAACAAGCAAATGTTCCTAATATACTCATTTGACATACATTTCAAATAAGCAATTAATTAAATCACAAAGCAGTAATGAGGAGTGCCGACAGAAGTGAAAACTCAATACTGTACAACCCGTCGGAAATATCTGCGCACCCGGCTGGAACCCGCTTCACCTTTCATTTCCAACCGTACCGTTGCCAACGCAAGCTCCGACGCACGTGTATTGTTCTTGGTTTCGTAATCTATATTATAATATTATAAAGCTGAAGAGTTTGTTTGAACGCGCTAATCTCAGGAACCGCTGGTCAGATTCTCTTTTCTTTTTCTTTTTTAAAAAAGACAACTCCCACATTAGGAATAAACATCCTGTGTCGTGGGGGACTTTACAAACATACATGAAACGGACACAAAGAACATCCAGACTCGGGACAACAATTCGTGGATCACACAAAGTGTTGTAGGTACCGCGTGGGATTTGAACCCACGACACTTGGCGCAGTAGCAAGCGGCATGGCGACCGCTGACACCACTCGGCCAACCGTGCAGTCGAATTGAAAGTTCTTTCAGTGTTGGATAGTCCATTTATCGAGGCAGGCTATAGGCTATATATCATCACGCTAATACTAACAGGAGCGGAGCACAAATGAAGAATGTTTCAAAAAACGGGGAAAATTTTCACGCTACGGGCAATAGAAGACGCAAACAAGGTTGCGTGGGTCAGCTATCTATATATAAAGTTAAAAATTTTAACTTAATCCTTTTTTCACCAGTTAACTGAAGAACAGTCCCAAAAACGCCAAGCAACTACACTCCATCCAATGGACATAGACGCTTACTGGCTCCAGAGGCGACTGTCCCGGCACTTCCCAGACGCCATGGTCTCCCAAGCCAAGTCCAGTGAGGTCCTCCTCGCGTTGGCTGACGCTGCAGACGATAGGGACCTGGAGAACAGGCTGGTACTTCTTCTTGGGTATGATTGCTTCGAGTTCGTGAAGCTGCTGAACAAGTACCGGTATACAGGTGAGCTAGTTTAACATTGCCATGGGGGGATATAACAAAAGTAATTTGTTATTGTACTTGTTTTTTGTAAGGAAATAATAAATAAATAAATATTCCGAACATCTAACACACAACGCCATCTGGTCCCAAGCTAAGCAGAGCTTGTGTTATGGGTACTAGACAACTGATATAAATACTTATATACTTTCTTTTTGTAAATACATACATATTATACATAGAAAACACCCAAACTCCGAAACAAATATTTGCAGATCATACAAACATTTGGTCCGACCCGGGGAATCGAACCCGAGACCTCAACCACTACGCCACCGAGGCAGTCTAAATGTAGAAAATCCCCTCGGATGTCACCGACTGGTGGTTATATCGGACTGGAACCGACTAAAAACCGCACACCGTCTTGGGTACTAGAAACCGGGGAACCAAGTGCACCCTCGGAAGGAAATCCCTGGAACCCAGACGTACTTCGGGCCGTCTACGGCTTATAGATTTATTTTTTTTTCTTTTTATTTATCACTTAAAACAATAGTACAATATTTAAAAATAAGCCATAACACGATAAACCTCTAGGGTTTGTGTTGTATTACACAGTTATTCGGTATCGCATATTTACAATGTTTATACACTATCTGTAAGCGTGTGTTGATAATACATGAGAGCTAGATACATGCCTCCCAAATGGGACCAATTCAATATCTAAAAAAGATTCGATCCTTCGTCCAAGAAAAATGCCTTTAATTTAGTTCTAATATTACTCTGTGTAATTTTATTAATGAAATCCGGCGGTAGCTTGTTTATAAGGCGAGGGATTATGTAGGTAGAAGTTCTTTCGCCGTACGTGTTGCTTGCGCGCACTGTACGCAACCGGTTTTGAGCCGCCGCTCTAGTATACACAGCATGTTCCGTGACAATTTTTAATTTACTATTAAAAAAGTTTTCTTTTAAAATGGCAAAGTTAAACTTAGTTTGGACAGGTAATAATTTACAATGTTTAAACAGGGCAATTTCGTCGTTATAAAATAATAATTTAATTTTTGGGGATACAATTGTCTTTAATATTTTCAGTTGTAAATGGTAGATTTTTTTAACATAACTATTATATGTTCGACCATAGCTACTAAGACCGTACTGGATATATGATTCTGCCAATGAGTGATACAACATTATTAGGACCTTAAATGGAATTCTACCCTTAAGGATAACAATGTTGGCTAGGAATTGTCGCAACTTATTACAAACATATTCAATATGTTTACCCCAGTTGAATTGACTGACTCCCTCCTATGTAGGAACCCGTGGGAGAGCTATGCTTCAGCATGAATGGGTCGACTCGACCGGAGTGATACCACGGCCTCACAGAAAACCGGTGTAAAATAGCGTTTGCGCTGTGCTTCACCGAGTGAGTAAGGATACCGGAGGCCCATACCCCAACCCCTCCCCCCATTCCCTCTCCCCATCCCCCAAAGGTCGGCAACACACTTGTGACGCTTTTGGTGTTGCGGGTGTCCATGGGCATCCACGAAAGGATACCCTGACACCCCGACGTAATTCGGGCCGTGTACGGTTTGTAGATGACTCCCTCCTGTGTAGGAACCCTGGGAGTTGTCCTTCTGGTGAGGTGTCGTGAGATTAGACACCACTCCGTCCCACATCTCGTAATAATATATCGTTTCGTATTCTTCAAGATGTGTATTTCTAATGTAAATGCGTTGGATTGATTAACTTTGGTACTTGGATTGATTTCAATTTAAACCTTTGAGTTGAATCGAAATCAATCTAAGCTCCGGTAATTTAAATCATTTCAATGCATTTAGTATTAGTACCTTTTATCACTGAATTGATTACTTCAGTTTTATTTTATATTTTGATGTTTGTATTTTTGACGTGTTCAAGTGCCTGTTGGGGCCTATGGGAATAAATGATTTGAGTTTGTTTTTAAACAAATACTTGATATTTGCCGACATCACTCCTCTTTCTAAATTAAGGTTAATTTAGATCATTAAAGTTTTCAAAATTTGTTTCTTTTTCTCACAGTGTTATACTGCACAAAACTGGCGTCGTCCCAATCGGACAGCGACCGGGCTTCTATCAGAGAAGAGATGGCCAAACAACCACATCTGCAGAAGATCTTGGCTCAGCTGGAGACTGGGAAGGGTGATGATGAGGTAAGGAACAAAAATTATGCGGTTCCCCATCCCTCCAAAGGTCGGCAACGCACTTGTGACGCCTCTGGTGTTGCGGGTGTCCATGGGCGGTGGTAATCGCTTACCATCAGGTGACACGTCTGTTCGTTTGCCCATTATTCAATAAAAAAAAAACACTAATGCGGGTCACCGGTCTCCGCGGCAACACGACAGCACACATTCTGTCATTTTACGTTCTTCTGTGCGATGGTAGTACCTCCCCGCTTGTTATTAACTCGTCCAACCCCAAAAACTACAAAATACCTTAATTGTTCTGTTCAGACTGCACAACAATCGGAAGCCCCTCGCAAACGTCAGAAGACAGAAGGCCAGAGTTCAGCGCAAGCGCAGGTGACTGGCTCCAGGAAGGTTCTGCAGCTGGAAGACTTGATGTTCGCGGCCGGAGCTCACTTCATGGCGAACAAACGGTGTCAGCTACCACCTGGGTCGTTCAGGAAACAGAGGAAAGGTTAGTCCTGGTCTTCTAATGCCCAGTTCCTATATTTGAAAAACGATCCGTTCTAGGTACGAATAGTAGTATATTATACGGGGCGTAAGCTAAAATCGTTCCTATAAAAAATAAATTAAGGAACGGTATTTACGACTCGTAGTCGGTTGTAGAAAATTTTTACACGATGACGATTCGTTAAATATAGGAACCGGGCATAAATCAACATCTCAGAATAAAGAAAGGAGTCACTCACATATGATGTTCTCCAAGCTGATTACGGCCACGGCGGCCAGTCTCAACGGAGACCAGCCAACTACGCAGGAGATATTATAGTGCACTAGTGTGTGCGCAAACCGGTGCAGTCTCTGTTCCCTCGCTCTCATAATCCGATGGGACGGTTAACCGATACGACAACGCTTTTCCGTGGGAGAGCTATGCTTCGGCATGAATGGGTCGGCTCGACTGGAGTGATACCACGGCCTCACAGAAAACCGGTGTGAAATAGCGCCTGCGCTGTGTTTCACTGAGTGAGTGAGAATACCGGAAGCCCGTACTCAACCCCTCCCCATCCCCCAAGGCCTTCAACGCACTTGTGACGCCTCTAGTGTTGCGTGTGTCCATGGGCGACGGTAATCGCTTACCGTCAGGTGATACATCTGCTCGTTAACCTTCCTTTAAAAAAAACACTATAATTTAATGTTTCTTGGAAAACGTTAATAATTAAAATCTGCTATACTCCACTTATATACATAATTTTCGTGTCCACCAGGTTACGAAGAGGTCCACGTGCCAGCCCTGAAGCCCAAACCCTTCGATGAGGACGAGACCCTGGTGCCTGTTGAGAAACTGCCCAAATACGTGCAACCAGCTTTCGAAGGGTTCAAAAACTTAAATAGAATACAGGTGAGTTAAAATATATTTTTCTGCCGATCAAGAGGTCTCGGGTTCGATGCCCGGGTCGGACTGCTGTTGGGTAACTCGAGGAGTTGGAAATATAAAAAAAAGGTGTGTGTGCGTTTCACACACGATAGAAGTGAAACTTCGGTAAATCGACAAAAGAATGAGACCGACATTTGCTCTCTCGCTCTGGCTCACTAATTACAGGCGGCTTTTTTGTATTTGTGTCTCTTACCTGTCGGTTTATCCGTTGCATCCGGTTTGAAATCACAACGATTCTAAAGAAGTTTCACTTGAATAAGTCTACTTTTCTCCTAAGCTAAGCCAAAGTTAATATTCCGGACATCTAACACACAACGCCATCTAGTCCCAAGCTGAGCACAGCTTGTGTTATGGGTACTAGACAACTGATATAAATATTTATATACTTCTTTTTTGTAAATACATACATATTATACATAGAAAACACCAAAACTCCGAAACAAACTTTCCGTGGGAGAGCTATGCTTCGGCATGAATGGGTCGGCTCGACCGGAGTGATACCACGGCCTCACAGAAAACCGGTGTGAAATAGCGTTTGCGCTGTGTTTCATCGAGTGAGTGAGGATACCGGAGGCCCATACCCCAACCCCTTCCCCCATCCCCCAAAGGTCGGCAACGCACTTGTGACGCCTTTGGTGTTGCGGGTGTCCATGGGCGGCGGTGATCGCTTACCATCAGGTGATACGTATGCTCGTTTGCCCACTATTCAATAAAAAAAAAACAAAAAAAATAATTGTAGATTACACAAACATTTGGTCCGTCCCAGGATTTTAACCAGAGACCTCAAGCACAGCAGTCGCATTCACTACCACTGCGCCACCGAGGCAGTAAATGTAGGTACACATATAAATATTTATTCGTATTTTCTTTGTTCCCCAGAGTCGTATATCCAAAGCGGCCCTGGAAACAGACGAGAACCTCCTGGTGTGTGCCCCAACTGGGGCAGGTAAGACCAACGTGGCGTTGCTCTGCATCCTGCGCGAAGTGGGCAAGCATGTCAACGACGATGGTACCGTCAACGTAAACGACTTCAAGATGATCTACGTTGCTCCCATGAGGTCGCTCGTACAGGAGATGGTGAGCGCTTAACCTACACACTAAATAGCTATTCATAGAGTTTCAAGTTCGTTTTATTTTAACTGCTTAGCTCCCGAACTTTATGACTTTTATATGTATACTAGTTGAACCCTTGCGGAGGTGAGGCGAAGCTAGTATCTTTATAAATTGTAGCCTATGTGTTATTCTTATGTTAGCTTATACATAATATATATATATAACTAGCTGACCGACGCAACCTCGTTTGCGTCTTTTATTGCACGTGGCGAAAAATTTTCCCCCCTATAGGGTTGATTTTTTACACCACAAGGTGTAAAAACCACAATATCTTACGGAACCCTATTTTTTTTCCAAAATATAATATAGCCTATGTTGCTCGTGGATAATGTAGCCTAATAATATATGGTGAAAGAATTTTTAAAATCGGTCCAGTAGTTTTAGAGCCTATTCATTACAAACAAACATACATACAAAGTTTTCCTCTTTATAATATTAGTATAGATAAATAGAGAGTGATTTAAGTGAAAAATTTATATCGATGGTCCCTATTAATAATGCCGGATCTGTAAAAAGACTACTTCAAAATTTCACTGCCTGTCTGTTTGTAAAATTTTTATATACCAATTTTTTTTTTAATTTTGTCTTTCTATTCGGCTGGACCGATTTTGATGGGACTTTCACTGATAGGTAGCTGGTGATATAAGGAGTAATTAAGGATACTATTTTTTAGGACTAGCTTCGCCCCGCGTTACCCGCGGTACGATAATTAGTTAATTATATTAGCATATTACACCTACATCACATTAGTACATAATCATCCTCCTCCTTGCGTCGTTATCCTCAATTCTGAGGGTCGTGACCTCTATTTGGAGCTATTGTGCGAGTGATGGCTACAACTACAACTGTTTCTATCCTGAGCGGTGTGTAGGGCAGCATGGATCGTAGTGCCCAGCGCAACGGGGTAACGGCCCCTGGGTCTCTTCCCCTCCACCTTAACCGTCACCATCAGCCTCATCATGTTGTAGGGGCAAACGAGCAGACGTATCGCCTGATGGTAAGCGATTACCGCCGCCCATGGACACCCGCAACACCAGAGGCGTTACAAGTGCGTTGTCGGCCTTTGGTGGATGAGGAAGGGGATGGGGAAAGGGGTTGAGATAGGGCCTCCGGTCCTCACTCACTCGGTGAAATACAGCGCAGGCGCTGTTTCACACCGGTTTTCTGTGAGGCCGTGGTATCACTCTGGTCGAGCCGGCCCATGCATGCCGAAGCGTAGCTCTCCCACGGACTTCACCCCATATAAGCATAAATAGTCTGTCATATTGTGGGTCACCATGCTGCATTGTTGCATTGTCTACACGAGCAATGAGTATGGTGACCACCACTCTTGGATTCTGCTTATGCTTTCCATCAGGCTGAGTAACATAATTAATCGAATCATCTCCAAATTTAGGTGGGTAACTTCAGCAAGCGTTTATCAGCGTACAACATGAAGGTGTCAGAATTGACAGGAGACCATCAGTTGACCAGGGAACAGATCGAAGCAACACAACTCATTGTGTGCACTCCTGAGAAGTGGGATATTATTACAAGAAAGGGTATGTATATACTTCTTATTATATTTTTTTAAATTTTTTCGCTCGCCCACCCCAGGGACAGTGGGTTCGCTTCGTGTGGGACTCCTAGCCCCCGGGAGAGGGGGGCCAGACTACCCACCAAACCCCACGTGTTCCTCCTCACCTAGTACCGAGCCACGGGATAGGATGCTCACCGCGACTTGGCTAGGGACGCCCTTTCGGGCCCTCCTCGGGTGGGGGGCCTGATCGCTCCGGCCCCCCACTCCCATCTTGGTATGCGCCCCCCAGAACAACAGGGGCGCACTCCGTCACACCGCCAAGGGCGGCAGGTCCCCCGACCCGCCGCCCCTGGCCACTCTCGTTGGGGGCCGCGGGCGACTCCCTGTCGCCGTCGACCCCTCGCTGGGGCCCGCGGGGAAGGACAGCGCCCAGCTCGGTCCCGGTCTCGCAGGGCCTATCTTTTGTCCGTCATCACCTCACCCTCGCTAGTGAACGAGGCGATGGTGGCCCAGCTACTTTCCCTTATCGCCTTTTACGACACCCACAAGAGGATATGGGGTGGAGCTATTCTATGCCGGCTCCACGCGGCAATTTCTTATTATAGAAGGCAGAAAAGGCGGATTGTTAATTAAGGAATTTGTAATTTCAGATTAACAGCATCGCAATTATTATTTTTCAAATTTGTTTTTTTTTTATTGAATATTGGGCAAACGAGCGGACGCATCACCTGATGGTAAGCGATTACCGCAACACCAAAAGCGTCACAAGTGCGTTGCCGACCTTTGGGGGATGGGGAGAGGGAGGCCTCCAGTATCCTCACTCTCTCAGTGAAACACAGCGCAAGCTCTATTTCACACCGGATTTCTGTGAGGCCGTGGTATCACTCCGGTCGAGCCATTCATGCCGAAGCGTGGCTCTCCCACGGAACTTTTGTATGCATATCTGGTAGGTTTGAGAATCGGCCAACATACATTTTTCATACCCTTAATTGATAAGGGTGACCCTCCCCTACATTTTTTATGGCATAACTACCCGGGTTTGCCGGGTCAACTAGTAATATATATATATTATTATGACTGCCTCTGTGGCACAATGATAGCGTGTGCGACTGCTGTTCTAGAGGTCTCGGGTTCGATTCCTGGGTCGGACCAAATGTTTGTATGATCTACAAATATTTGTTTCGGAGTTTGGGTGTTTTCTATGTATAATATGTATGTATTAACAAAAAAAAAGTATATAAGTATTTATATCAGTTGTCTAGTACCCATAACACAAGCTCTGCTTAGCTTGGGACTAGATGGCGTTGTGTGTTGGTGTCCGATATATTTATTATTTATTTATTCATATTTATTTATATTTTTCTTTCTCTAGGTGGTGAACGTTCTTTTACGAACCTGGTACGTTTGATCATCATAGACGAGGTCCACTTACTCCACGACGAGCGAGGACCAGTTCTGGAGGCGCTCGTCGCCAGGACTTTGAGGACTGTGGAGCAGACTCAGGAAGATGTGAGTGCTCTTAAAAGTTACTTTAATTATATTTTTTAAATGTAAAAACTTATCGCCTGATGGTAAGCGATTACCACCGCTCATTGCCACCAGAGGCGTCACAAGTGAGTTGTAAGCCTTTTAAAAAAGGAGTACGCTCTTTTCTTGAAGGTTAGAAGGTCGTATTGGTCCGGGAACACCGCAGGCGACAGCTCATTCCACAGTTTTGCTGTGCGAGGCAGAAAGATTCTAGAACAGCGTACAAAAACTTATAGTCGTTCCAATACTTTATTTAACTTTTGACAGATCACGCACATAAAGTTTTGTAATAATTTTTGATACAATGTACTACAGATAATACTGTACTTTATGGGCGGGCTCCGCCTACTTAGGGATGTGTCATTCGTAATTAATGACCACAGACTATAAAAACGGTTTTGAAATAAATCGATTATCGATTATATTAATAAAACATACAATAAAATTATTGTGATTATATTTTATATCAAATCACGTAAAAAGCTTTATTATTTTGCATTAAAATGCCCTAAATGTCTCTGTTTCAATGCATAAATAATTTGCGTAATGAAAACAGTTCCATCGTACTCGTACCTAGTAATGGGATCGAATGTATTCGCCGCAAATTAATGAATCTAAAATAATTGTTTAGACTTACTATAGTTGGTTCAAATAAAAACTACCTGCGGTACCTACTTGTAATGAACAGGTACAAAATGTTGAAATTCGTAGTAATTTACGGATTAAAAATAAAACAACCAAAAGAGGTACTGTAATACTAATTTTAATTATAAAGAATCGTCTTCTTCGTATGACCAGGAATCATCATCACTTGAGTTCTCAGTAATATTGATTATCATTTCTTGGATAGATAAATTGTCGAATGCAACATCCCGATCCCAATCCGACATTATCACCTTCTTTGTTTTTTCTACAACATTCGCCCAGTTTTCTGGAGTTACTTTTTCACACGCATTTTTCAGTAAATTCAGCATTTTTCTTGTGGTGAAAGGAGGAGTTGTATTGTTCCTCGCAGCATATCCTTTAACTTGTGCCCAGATCATTTCAATTGCATTATATTGGCAGTGATATGGGGGAATTCTGAGGACGGTATGCCCATGCTCTGCTGCCATTTCATCTATGACGTATCGTTTTGGCAGCTTCTTTGTTTTTAATATCTTTACTAACTCTACTTTTAGTAGGGACTCATTCACCTCTTCGCCATTGTCACGGAGCCAGTTTATAATTTCATGTTTTTTGTTGGCCTGTGTTGGTATTTTATTAATTTGACGAGAGTGATAAGGTGCATTATCAACAAATATTATTGATGGCTCTTCGAGTGATGTAAGCATTTCTCTGAACCACTTTTCATACACGTTCGAATTCATCTCCTCATGATAATCTCCTGTTTTCTGGGATTTAAAAGCTAATAGAGCGCCTGGCACAAATCCTTTTACTGTTCCTGCATGACAAATAATCAGTCGTTCGCCTTTTCCCATTGGTACTGTAGAAGTGGAGCCGACGGTGTTGTCAGTCCAAGTTTTTGACAGCGTATGATTCGCATTGAGCCAAGTTTCATCTGTGAAAACAACATTCGACCAATCTTCTATTTTTTTTGCTTGTCTTAAAAAATCGCATCTATACAAAGCTATATCATTGCGTTCCATTAAAATTTTTCGTTTGTCACATTTTTGGAATAACATTCCAATGTCTTTCAATACCTTTGTCAGAGAAGATTTTTGACCACGGAACAAACCACTATTTCGAAGAGATTGTGTTAGTTTTTTTAATGTTGGAATCTCTTTTCTTTGGTAATAGTCGTATATATGACGACGAATAGCATCAGCGTCAAAATTGTCAACGGCTGTAACTTTACTAGGCGGACGTTTTTTCTTAGGTGTAGATAGCTTATTCTGTTCCATGCCACTGCTGCCGTAGCCTTCTTTTGTTATTTTTGCCACTGTTGGAGCACTAATACCTAATGCTGCTGCAACACGGTCTCTAACTTGAGTCACTGGTATAAGAGGCCCACCATTACGGCTTTCCTTTTCAAAGTATTCACGAAGTCGCAAGACAAACTCTCTTGTTTGTCCTTTGAGTACTTTCTTTTTTGGCATTTTGACAGTAACGAAGGCAGGAACGATACGCTCAACTCAACCAAACGTGAGAATTCACAAATAAATCAATACGGAGGAATATAAATACTCAACTATATTGAAGGTTACTCATTGAAATACTGTAGATTATTTTAAAATAGACATAGAGAGATTTAATAAAGATCATCAATAGTTTAACAAATACAATATTAACCACTGAATTACAACACAATACAATAATACATTTTGAAAATTCAGTTCCTTTTATATATTTTTTCATGACATAGAACCGTCATATTTGAACAACATTCTTTTAATCCATTTCTTCTTTATTTTGACAAAGGAGGTCGCACATTGAAACACATAGAAATATGAAGTACGAAATTATCTATAAAATAATGAGTTTGTTAAATCGATTAAAACTTCTTAATGCATAAAATCGATCGATGAAAGAAATCGAATAGGTAACGGGTCAGGGTATCACTATTTGATTAAGTATTAGAGCTGTCAAAAGTTAAATAAACTGTTGGAACGAGTATAAGATGTTTATAAAAAATATATTAATTTTCTTGGTGTAACCAACTTTTGCCTTTGGTTTCTCTCTCTTCATAAAATATACTTTCTCAATTTTTAGAGTGCCGTAGTTCACGTCTCGAACCTTCGTACTAAAATAACGAAATCTATATCTATACAAATAAATAAAATTGGAATGACTGTTTGTAATATTAAAGTAAAAGCTGTTTGCTAGATGCACATGTACACACATTACACGTATACAAAAATATTTTTTTTTGCAATTTTTGTCTGTCTGTTAGTTCCCGCTAATCTCTGGAACCGAAGAACCGATTTATGCTAATGTACGAAAAGTTATTGGACATAGAATTTATCACATAATGCTATTTTAAAATATGAAAGTGACAGGCTTACGGTACACACTGCCCAGCAAGCATTCGTGGGTTCGATTCCCGCTAAAAATAATGATTTGTAAATGTGTATGTAATATATGACACAAATACCACCATACAATGTACTGACTGAATTTGACTGCACTTTGTGTGAACCACAAATTGTTGTTCTGAGTCTGGAACGGACACAAATAACACCCGTTCTTTGTGTCCGTTCCATGTATGTTTGTAAAGTCCCCCGCGATACTAGATGTATAAATGAAATGAAATAAAATAATAATTTTCGTCGGGGTCACCACTGTGGGGGGAACGAATATCATGTTCCACCCAACACAAAGGGAGGATCCTCCGACCAGGCGAGGTGATCATGCCTGGCGGGCCACTGCCCAACAGTTGATGTCGGGATGTTGTATATATGATAATCGGCGCGAGAACATCTATTGCGCGATTCAGGATTGGTAGTTACTCCGTGTTGTTACTTCATAGTTCAGTGTATCTTTGGTAGATGGCGCTGTATGTGGAGGTTGCCACAGTTTAATGTTTGTCATTTCAACAGGTTCGTCTTGTGGGTCTGTCGGCCACTCTTCCCAATTACACAGATGTGGCAGCGTTCCTCAGAGTAAAACCTGAACATGGACTGTTTTACTTCGACAACTCATTCAGGTGAGCAACAATATCGTTCACTAAATCATTCATTCTTTCTCATTGGCCTCACGGTTGGCCGAGTGGTGTCAGCGGTCGCCATGCCGCTTGCTACTGCGCCAAGTATCGTGGGTTCAAATCCCACGCGATACCTACAACACTTTGTGTGATCCACGAATTGTGGTCCCGAGTCTGGATGTTCTTTGTGTCCGTTTCATGTATGTCTGTAAAGTCCCCCACGACACAGGATGTTTATTCCTAATGTGGGAGTTGTCTTTTTTAAAAAAACAAAACAAAAACAAAAACATTCGTTCATACCGTTCGTTCTATTTTAGGTTGTGATTTTCTTATACATAATTGAGATTGAATTAAATGTTATTTGAATTCAAATTATATGTATACAGGGTGTAAAAAGACTACTACCGAAAACTTGGGGGTTGCAATCAGACCATGATACTGAATAAGTTTAGCGAAAAAAAAACCCAAAAAAAGTTAATTTATCTAAGTCGTTTTATGTTTTTTTCTGCTTACATACACATAGTAAAACATAACAGGACCCAAACTACCTAATTATCTCATTTAGAAAACCAAAAAACAAATAAAATCAATAAAACAGTATTTTATTTATTTATTTATTTATACAACTTTATTGAACACCACAAAAAGAAACAAAATTTACAGACATTTAAATGAAAAAAAACTACAATTGGTGATAACAAAAGGCGGTCTTATCACTCACGGCGATCTCTTCCAGACAACCTTTAGACGGATATTGTGTAATTTGGATTTTGGGTAGTCTAAAGTGTATCTTAGTTTAAAATAATCTGATAAATAATTAATATATAAACTTAATATATGTATATAACATAAATAAATACATACAAACATGATAACATACATATATACGTATAAAATACACATAAACGTCATGAATAATTTGTAATATAATACCTAATATATGACATTTGGACATCTACCTTTACATTGTCAAGTAGTAATCAGTGACTTGCTTCTTAAAAACTTGCAGAGATTGAGCTTGTCTGATTGCCTCAGGCAAGTTGTTCCACAGTCTAACTGCTTGCACCGAGAATGACTTGTCGGAAAATTGTGTGGAATGGCTGGGCATTTTCAGTTTCAGATTCTCCGATGATCTCAAGAGCCTGCAATGTGAACTGTGTAGGAACTCAAAACGTAGTGTATTTTAATATCAAAACAGCTGGCCGGGTGAGTGCACCGTGAGTGACCGCGACAGAGCGCGCGGGCGCGTTAACTTGTACATTGCTGGCTTCTGCAATTAATAAAAATCTTGACACATTGTTTTTTCAAGCTACAATTTTTTTTAAAGACTACTGTTTGTTTTTTTCAATAAGTTTTGGGGTGCTGGATCAGCCCCTTTCGTTTTCGGTAGTCGTCTTTTTACACCCTGTATATATATATAAATAAATGTTTCATGTCACTGTCCTGTACTCACAGAAAACCTGTGTGAAATAGCGCTTGCGCTGTATTTCACCGAGTGAGTGAGGATACTGGAGGCCCACACCCTAATCCCTACCTTATCCCCCTCCCCTTCCCCTAAAGGCCGGCAACGCACTTGTGACGCCTCTGGTGTTTCGGGTGTCTATGGGCGGCGGTAATCGCTTACCATCAGGCGATACGTCTGCTCGTTTGCCCACTATTCAATAAAAAAAAAAAGTTAAATATACATTTTTTCTTGAACTTTCTTGAACAAAAATGAACATAATTATGTTAAATTTCCTATCTATAAGTTTGCCATTTGTAAAGTTAATAAATTGTATACCTTTCTTCACAGACCCGTTGCGTTGGAACAGCAATATATAGGTGTGACAGAGAAGAAAGCCCTGAAAAGGTTCCAAGTGATGAACGACATTGTCTACGAGAAGACCATGGAACATGCTGGAAGGAATCAGGTAATCTATAATAATATTATAAAACTGAAGAGTTTGTTTGTTTCAACGCAAAATACACCGTGGGAGAGCTATGCTTCGGCATGAATGGGTCGGCTCGACCGGAGTGATACCACGGCCTCACAGAAAACCGGTGTGAAATAGCGTTTGCGCTGTGTTTCACCGAGGGAGTGAGGATACCGGAGGCCCATACCCCAACCCCTCCCCCCCATCCCCTTTCCCATCCCCCAAAGGTCGGCAACGCACTCGTGGCGCCTTTGGTGTTGCAGGTGTCCATGGGCGGCGGTAATCGCTTACCATCAATAAAAAAAAAAAAATCGCGCTAATCTCAGGAACGGATGGTCTGATTTGAAAAAATCTTTCAGTGTTGGATAGTTCATTTATCGAGGAAGGCTATAGGTTATATATCATCACACTAATACTAATAGGAGCGGAGCACCAACGAAGAATGTTTCAAAAAACGCGAGAAATTTTTCACGCTACGGGCAATAGAAGATGCAAACGAGGTTGCGTGGGTCAGCTAGTATATTATAAAACAACCTCTAGACAACTTATATATTTACATATATACATGTTTTATTGTAAATAAATACATATTATACATAAAAAACACCCAAATTCCGAAATAATCTAACCGTTTTTATTTAAATGTGTGTTTTGTTGGCGTGCCCAAGATAAATAACAATAAATATATATTTCGGACATCTAACACAAAACACTCTAGTCCCAAGCTAAGCAGAGCTGTTATGTATTTTTTTTTGTAAATACATACATATTATACATAGAAAACAGCCAAACTCCGACAAAAATATTTGCAGATCAAACTTTGGTCCGACTCGGGAATCGAACCCGAGACCTCCATCATAGCAGTCCCATACGCTACCACTACGCCACCGAGGCAGTCAGATAGTACAGTTAACATCACCCCTAGACCAATAGCAGCCGAGCATGACAAGATACGCAGACGAAATTGCGTGGGTCAGCTAGTTTACCTATATATTTAAATTTATTTATTTATGTTGGAAACAAAAGGAAAAAAGGCCGGCAACGCACTTGTCGTCGCCACTGGTGTTGCGGGTGTCCATGGGCGGCGGTAATCGCTTACCATCAGGCGATACGTCTGCTCGTTTGCCCGCTATATAATAAAAAAAAAATGAGTGTGCGTACTTATGTACACGCGTTAGAAGTTATACTTCATTGGCGTATGGAAAGTGATTAACGATAAATATTAAAATTAATCAAAAAGATTTTATTTAAATAAATAATATTTATTTATTCACACTTTTTAATTTTTTTTTCAATTTTATTTCTGTCTGTCTATTTGTTCCGGGTAATCTCTGGAACGGCTGGACCTGGACCTGGATTTATCATATTTACATTGTTTTTATTTTCAGATCTTGGTGTTTGTGCACTCCCGTAAAGAAACGGGCAAGACAGCGCGCGCTATACGAGACATGTGCTTGGAGAAAGATACTCTCGGACAGTTCTTGAGGTTAGCGTAATATATTAGCTTTTCTCTTCGGCTCTGCCCACATATGCCCACGGCATTTCCACGCTTCGACATGCATGGGCCGGCTCAAACGGAGTGATACCACGGTCTCACAGAAAACCGGTGTGAAATATCGCTTGCGCTGTGTTTCACTAAGTGAGTGACGACACCTACCCCCATCCCTCAAGGCCAGGCCCGGGTGTCCATAGGCGGCGGTAATCCACACAAAACCACATCCAAGGCCCACATCGAGATGGTTGGCAGTCCACAACTGTGCGATTTGCCCGAAATTTTCTGCCGCACACATCAAAACTGTGGAATGAACTGTCGCCTGCGGTGTTCCCGGACCAATACGACCTTCAAACCTTCAAGGAAAGAGCGTACTCCTTCCTAAAAGGCCGGCAACGCACTTGTAACGCCTCTGGTGTTGCGGGTGTCCATGTGCGGCGGTAATCGCTTACCATCAGGCGATACGTTTGCTCGTTTGCCCCCTATATAATAAAAAAAAAGCTGCATCTTGGATTATGATTATGCTTTCCATCAGGCAGAGTAGAGTCACATTCGCAGACTCATACATGTATTGGTCCATTTCTGAGATTAGCGATCACAAAACATAAAAATTCAAAAAAAAATCTTGTTTTGAGTCCTGTTACTTTAATTATATTAGTTTCTCCTAAATATGTTTATTGTAAGGGACCGTATTACTTTCTTTTAAAAAAGACAACTCCCACATTAGGAATAAACATCCTGTGTCGTGGGGGACTTTACAAACATACATGAAACGGACACAAAGAACATCCAGACTCGGGACAACAATTCGTGGATCACACAAAGTGTTGTAGGTACCGCGTGGGATTTGAACCCACGACACTTGGCGCAGTAGCAAGCGGCAAGGCGACCGCTGACACCACTCGGCCAACCGTGCAGTCAAGTATTAGAAACGAGGTGTCAGAGAAACAAGGTCATCGACATAGCCCACAGGATTAGCAAGCTGAAGTGGCAGTGGGCTGGCCATATTTGTCGCAGAACCGATAACTGTTGGGGTAAACAGGTTCTTGAGTGGAGACCGGGTGGAGTGATGATTTGTGTAAGACGGCTGGCAGGAGCTGGATGCGAGAAGCCGAGGATCGAACTAAGTGGCGTGAAATTGGAGAGGCCTATGTCCAGCAGTGGACTGCGATAGGCTGATGATGATGATGATTTTGATGATCATGATGATGATAATGATGTTTATTGTACAAATATCATAGTGGGACAATGAGTCTTTTCAAAGAAAATTAATTCTTCTTGTACAGTCATATCTAAAAGTTAATCTTCTTTACTCCAACAGAGAAGGCTCAGCGAGTATGGAAGTCCTCCGCACAGAAGCCGAACAGGTGAAGAACCCTGAACTCCGCGAGCTCCTGCCATACGGGTTCGCTATCCATCACGCTGGCATGTCTAGGGTTGACAGGACCCTGGTGGAAGATCTGTTCGCTGATAGGCATATACAGGTGACTATATAATTTCACTGGCTTTCTCCAATATCAACAGTCTATGTTAGTCCATAGGCTTTTCCTTCGAAAGGAAATTTTAGCCCACTGCCCAGATGGATTGATATAGTACAAGTTAGTTCAAGTTTGGTTCTGATAAATTATACAGGGTGTAAAAAGACGACTACCGAAAACGAAAGGGGCTGATCCAGCACCCCAAAACTTATTGAAAAAAACAAACAGTTGTCTTTAAAAAAAATTGTAGCTTGAAAAAACAATGTGTCAAGATTTTTATTAATTGCAGAAGCCAGCAATGTACAAGTTAACGCGCCCGCGCGCTCTGTCGCGGTCACTCACGGTGCACTCACCCGGCCAGCTGTTTTGATATTAAAATACATTACTGTTTTATTGATTTTATTTGTTTTTTGGTTTTCTAAATGAGATAATTAGGTAGTTTGGGTCCTGTTATGTTTTACTATGTGTATGTAAGCAGAAAAAAACATAAAACGACTTAGATAAATTAACATTTTTTTTTAGTTTTTTTTTCGCTAAACCTATTCAGTATCATGGTCTGATTGCAACCCCCAAGTTTTCGGTAGTAGTCTTTTTACACCCTGTATATCTAACACAACGCCATCTAGTCCCAAGCTAAGCAGAGCTTGTGTTATGGGTACTGGACAACTGATATAAATACTTTTTTTTTGTTGTAAATACATACATATTATACATAGAAAACACCCAAACTTCGAAACAAATATTTGCAGATCATACAAACATTTGGTCCGACCCGGGAATCGAACCCGAGACCTCATGCTTAGCAGTCGCATACGCTACCACTACGTCACTGAGGCAGTCACAGTACGATGAGTAATTTAGGATACATTTTTTTAGACTAGCTTCGCCCCGCGTCTCTACCCGCAGTTGTTGTTAGAAAGGTACTAAAATAACTTCTTACCGATACAAATAGGTCTTAGTATCAACCGCGACCCTAGCCTGGGGTGTGAACCTGCCAGCCCACACGGTGATAGTGAAAGGGACCCAGGTCTACTCCCCGGAGAAGGGACGCTGGAGTGAGCTGGGAGCTCTCGACGTCCTCCAGATGTTGGGTAGAGCTGGTCGTCCACAATACGACACCAAAGGCGAAGGTAATGTTACCCCTTTTTTGTTTTTAAAGTAAATGATGTTCATATTTATTGAAGATATATTCTTGTGATATTTGGCGCCTGACAGGTCGCTTCGCTCGCTGATTAAGAGTCCCTGTTTGGTCGGTAGATGGGCATATCCGTAATAAATATGTGAGTATATCTTTAATAAATGTTAATATATTTTTCAGTTGTTCTCCATTTTTAACCGACTTCAAAAATTGGGGGAAGTTCTCTATACAGACAATTTTTTTTTAAATGTTTGTTACCTTAGAACTTTCAGGTCTTCCGGTCTTTCCAGTACTTGAAGTCGGTTTTTTTTTGTTAAAAAATTATTTCTCTCAGCGAGACTGAGAAGAGAATCAAGTGTGCTAGCACACACACACCGACACCTGAATTGTACATCGTGAAGTTAGTTCTAGGTGGCATGAACATCGATAACTATGTTCAACTTGTATATTCTAGTAGTTTTATATTTAGAACACGTGTTTCGTAACAGTACAATTAAACCGTGTGAATAAATAAATATTATTTATTTAAATAAAATCTTTTTGATTAATTTTAATATTTATTGTTAATCACTACATTTTACTGCATTTTAGTTATTTTTTTCCATACTCCAAAGAAGTATAACTTCTAACGCGTGTACATATGTACACACGCTCATTTTTTTTAACAATACCAAATCTTCATACAAATTTAACGCTTCCACATTCAGGTATCCTGATTACCAACCACTCTGAGCTGCAGTACTACCTGTCTCTCCTGAACCAGCAGTTGCCGATAGAGTCCCAGCTGGTGAGCAAGCTGCCGGACATGCTCAACGCTGAGATAGTCCTCGGTTCTGTACAGTCTGTCAGGGATGCCGTCACTTGGCTTGGTGAGTTGAGCTCTTTTTTTTTTGTTTTTTTTTATGTAATAGATGGCAAACGAGCAGCGATTACCGCCGCCCATGGACACCCGCAACACCAGAGGCGTCACAAGTGCGTTGCCGACCCTTGGGGGATGGGGAGGGGGAATGAGGGAGGGGTTGGGGTATGGGCCTCCAGTATCCTCACTCACTCGGTGAAACACAGCGCAAGCGCTATTTCACACCGGTTTTATGTGAGGCCGTGGTATCGCTCTGGTCGGGCCGGCCCATTCATGCCGAAGCGCGGCTCTCCCACAATTCTTTAAATTATGTGTTTAAAAATGGACAGATTTTTTTTTATTTTTAATTGTATCTGCGATCAATCTAATAACTATAAGCAGATGTGCTGAGCGAAGAGGGCTTTTCGTGTAGTATGGGCCAATGCCCCAACACTCCTTAACTTAGAATAGCACATTGGCTCTTTTCAGGCGATTTATTCGATTCGGAATCAAAAGGAACTTTGTCAGTGAATTGGGATGCCCTTCCAGGCGGACAGAATAATAATAATAATAATAAATATTTCGGACTTCTAACACACAACGCCATCTAGTCCCAAGCTAAGCAGAGCTTGTGTTATGGGTACTAGGCAACTGATATAAATAGTTATATACTTTGTTTTTGTAAATACATACATATTATACATAGAAAACACCCAAACTCCGAAACAAATATTTGCAGATCATACAAACATTTGGTCCGACCCAGGAATCGAACCCGAGACCTCAAGCTTAGCAGTCGCGTACGCTACCACTACGCCACCAAGGCAGTCTAGAATATATGACAATGTTTTCTACTCTGTTTGTAATTTAATTTAATATTATACGCGTTAGTATAGTATAGTATAGTCAAGAACCACTTCTGTGCTTTCTATGCCTGCCTCTGTGGCGCAGTGGTAGCGTATGCGACTGCTGTTTTTGAGGTCTCAGGTTCGATTCCCGGGTCGGACCAAATGTTTGTATGATCTACAAATATTTGTTTCGGAGTTTGGGTGTTTTCTATGTATAACATGTATGTATTTACTAAAAAAAGTATATAAGTATTTATATCAGTTGTCTTGTACTCAAAACACATACGTGGGGCGTATGGCCTTAACCCTCTTCTGAGAGAGGAGACCCGAGCCCAGCAGTGGGCTGTTGATGATGACGATCTTAGATAGAAGATAAGAAAACATCCAAAAGTGTTCTTGTAACGTTATTGCAGAATAAATGTATTAATTTTATATAACATCACGCTGCGACCTATGGGAACTGATCATGAAACAGATAATCTGTCACCTGAATGCAGAAAGACATGGATTACGTTCCCAAAACCAAATATTTCACTCAACAAAACATCATCAAACTTATCACTTAATAACCCCCCTTCCCCACTCTAGGGTACACATACTTGTACATCCGCATGCTGAGGCAGCCGCAGCTGTACGGCGTGACCCCTGAGAAGCTGCAGGAGGACAGCCTCCTGGAACTGCACCGAGCTGACCTCATTCACACAGCCGCCAGTCTGCTCGACAAGTATGTATCGCTGTATGCCATTCGCGTTAAGAAAATAGTTACGCGTCATACGTTTCCAAGATTTTTGTAATTAACTGCTAAAAACTACTTTGATATTGACTGATCTGATAATGACTGCCTCTGTGGCGCAGTGGTAGCGAATGCGACTGCTGTTCTTGAGGTCTTGGGTTCAATTCCCAAAAACGAAAATATCTGGCTTGCTTTCTACAAGAGAGAGAGAGAGAGAGAGAGAGACACACACAGACAGAGAAAGGATAATGATTCCTGACAATTTCAGGGTGTGCAAGGGGGGTCTCAAAATGTCTCCGAGCGATAGTTTCGGAGATAGAGGGGGTATCATCCTTAAGGGATGATTTTAGGGGGTGGGGGTGAAAATGAGTAACTTGCTAGTTAAACGTGATATCCAACTAAGGGGTTGAAAATATGTGCGGTACTAGTGTGGGTGGGGGGGATGAAGTTACGATCAGTGGGGAGGAGAGGTCAGAAAATGACCAGTCTGGTGGGGCGAAAGGGTTGGGGGTGCTGTGCTCGTTAAAATGATTCCAAACACTAAGGTGCTGGGGCAATTGGTTCAAAAGATAGGTTGAGGGGGGTGAAGTATTTTTAAAAAAAGGGGGGGGGATAAGGCAAATATTGAGGGGTGCTGATTCCTGACAAGTTCAGGGGGTGCAAAGGGGGAGTAAAAATGTCTCCGAGCAAGTCTTCCTTAGGGGATGATCTTAGGGGGTCGGGGTGATCGGGGTAGTGGTATCACTAAATTTCTTGGGTAAACACACAATATGGTATAATAAATTCGTCTTGACAAAATGTGTCGTGTACGTATGTCGAAAGTGTCGTTACAATTCCGTCTAGCCCCCTTCCGCAACGCGCGATAAGGAACTTTGTTCCAATAATTACATGGTGCTTACGTCGTTTCGTTCAACGTACATTCAGACCTGTAACCTCATCTAACATCTCTTTTATAATCCAGGGCTGGTCTGATCAAGTACGAGCGCAAATCCGGCCATTTCCAGCCGACGGAGTTGGGTCGTATCGCGTCCCACTTCTACTGCACGTTCGAGACGATGCAGTGCTACAACCAGCTCCTGAAGCCGAGCCTTGGGGAGATTGAGATCTTCAGGGTGTTCTCGCTGTCCGCTGAGTTCAAGCATATTGCTGTACGCGAGGAGGAGAAGTTGGAGCTGTCCAAACTTATGGAGAGGGTAAGTTTACACGCACGTACACATAACATACTGCAGCGCCATCTACCGAAGTTACACTGAACTACGAAGTAACGCACTAACACGGATTAACTACCAATCCTAAATCGCGCAATTAAAGTTCTCGCGCCGATTATCATATATACAACATCCTAACACCAACTGTTGGGCAGTGGCCCACCAGGCATGATCACCTCGTCTGTTCGGAGGATCCTCTCTTTGTGTTGGAGGGACTCGTCACCCGTTCCTCCACAAACGCACTTATCTCAGGAACTACTGGTACGATCTGAAAAATTATTTCAGTGTTAGATAACCCATTTATCGACGAAGTCTATAGGCTATATATCATTCCGATGAGACCAACAGGAGCGGAGCACCAATGAAGAATGCTTAGAAAACTGGAAAAATATTACGCTACGGGCTATGCTACGGGTCAGCTAGTAATATATGAAAAACTAATTATAATACAAATAACATAATTTCTCGTCTCCAGGTCCCAATCCCAATAAAGGAGAGTATAGAGGAACCATCAGCGAAGATCAACGTCCTTCTCCAGGCGTACATCTCGCAGCTGAAGCTGGAAGGGTTCGCTCTCATGGCCGACATGGTGTACGTCACACAGTCCGCCTGCAGACTGCTGCGGGCTATCTTCGAGATTGTGTTACACAGAGGTGAGAGACTTTGTAATAATAGTATAAGTTTGACTGCCTCGGTGGCGTAATGATAGCGTATGTGACTGCTAAGCTTGAGGTCTCGGGTTCGATTCCCGGGTCGGACCAAATGTTTGTATGATCTGCAAATATTTGTTTCGGAGTTTGGGTGTTTTCTATGTATAATATGTATGTATTTACAAAAAAAAAAGTATATAAGTATTTATATCAGTTGTCTAGTACCCATAACACAAGCTCTGCTTAGCTTGGGACTAGATGGCGTTGTGTGTTAGATGTCCGGAATTTTTATTATGTTATTTATTTATTTATAATAATACTTTACTATGAACACAAGATTGAAAATGTTAAAAACAATAGGAAACATTAAAAAAATATATAAAAGACACGACACAAACTAAAAATATGATTATTATGTCCACAAACCATTTCTCACTCAAAAAGAAGGTACTATCGACAAATTTGAATCAGAACCCACTTTGCCGATAACTACTTTAAAAGCATGAAAACAACAATGATTTCTTTCCTTTAAATATTCACTTCTTCAAATCAGCCGCAAGAAGTCCACTGCAGAACGTAGGCCTCCCTCAATGATCTCCACATTGACCGGTCGTCGAGAGTCCCTGCGATCTTAACCAGGTCGTCCGTCCACCTCGCGGGAGGTCTTTAAATATTAGGGTGTTTTAAGTATTAAGCAAGCTATGTCAATACTGTTCACTTATCACTGCAGTGGATAATATATCAGATAAAACAGTAATAATTGAGAAGAATCCATGCTCTTTACAACTAACTATAACTCAGAACAAATGGATTCTGTTACAGATTATCCTTTGTGTAATAAAATTACAGATAACAGGGTCGTTCCTATGGAAATATATATTTACACGAATGTCGACTTAATTGTATTTGAATGTCTGTAATAAAGGTAAGCTTAAGATGGGTCATGATTCAATTTTGTTGATAGTACATGAGCTCCTTCGTAATGGCGGCAATTATTAATAAATAAAAAAGGTGTATGTGCGTTTCACACACGATAGAAGTGAAACTTCAGTAAATCGACAAAAGAATGAGACCGACATTTGCTCTCTCGTTCTGGCTCACTAATTACAAGCGACTTTTTGTATTTGTGTCTCTTACCTGTCGTTTTTTCCGTTGCATCCGGTTTGAAATCACATCGATTCTAAAGAAGTTTCACTTCAATCAATATTTTTGGGCATCACACAACGTCTCTTAGTCCCAAGCTAAGCAGAGCTTGTGTTATGTGTACTAGACAACTGATATAAATACTTATATACCTACTTTTTTTGTAAATACATACATATTCTCGGTGACGCATTGGTAGCGAATGCCACTGCTGTGCTGAGGTCTCGGGTTCAAATCCTGGGTCGGACCAAGTGTTTGTGTGATCTAAAAATATTTGTTTCGGAGTTTGGGTTATTTCTATGTATAATATGTATGTATTTATAAAAAAAAGTATATATGTATTTATATCAGTTGTGTAGTACCCATAACACAAGCTCTGCTTAGTTTGGGACTAGATGGCGTTATGTGTTAGATGTCCAAAATATTAAATAAAAAAAAAAAAATATTATACATAGAATAAACCCATACTCCGAAACAAATATTTACAGATCATATAAACATATATATTTTTTACAATTTGATACACCTTAAATTCGGGTTTTCATCTTGTATTTATATATATGTAAATATATGTGTATATACGACATATTATGCGTTTATGTATGTTAACGTTTCTTGTAATTGTAGTTATTTTGTTATCTCTTTGCAATATCTACCTTACAAGGTTTTTACACGACCCTAAAGTTGAGTTTAAGAGAATGCCTTTGGAATTAAATGCTTTAAAGTCGGTTTTTGTAAAACAATATTATTTGCAGGTTGGGCTCAGTTGGTGGACAAAACTTTAGCTCTATGCAAGATGGTGGACAGAAGAATGTGGCAATCCATGTCGCCGCTCAGACAATTTAGAAAAATGCCGGAAGAGGTAAGGTTTAACATAATATTTGGGACATAACCCAACTTGGGACTCTTTGAGTTGAAGGTGACCATAGATAGTGGTAATAACTTACAATTAGGTGACTCCTTCGATCCTCAACCCCCCCTTTTTTTTTAACTTGTGGAAACCC
Organism: Spilarctia lutea; assembly: GCA_916048165.1. NCBI lineage: Eukaryota > Metazoa > Arthropoda > Insecta > Lepidoptera > Erebidae > Spilarctia > Spilarctia lutea. The sequence goes on from OU696494.1 coordinate 5,851,816, forward strand.
CCTCGGGCCGTCACCCCACCGAGCTTCTGTCGCACCGCACGATATGGGCGACCCCAGGGGTCACGGTCGAGACTCTCCAGCATCTCCTTTCTCTTTTCCTCTTTGGCGCGGCAAATGGCCAGCTTCAGAGCCCTCCGCGCTTCGCAGTACTCCTCATAAAGCTGGCCCTCCTCACCGTCTACGCGGTGACACCACCGACTGCGAGTGTAGGAACTCTGGGCATCCTCAACCCCCTCACTCTAGGTTAATAAACCCCTATATTTAATTGGCAATAATTTTTTTTATTGAATAAGCGGCAAACGATCAGACGTATCGCCTGATGGTAAGTTATTACCGCCGCCCATGGATACCCGCAACACCATTGGCGTCACGAGTGCGTCGCAGGCCTTTGGGGAAGGGTAGGGGGGGGAGGGGTTTGGGGTATGGGCCTCCGGTATCCTCACTCACTTGGTGAAACACAGCGCAAGCGCTATTTCACACCGGTTTTCTGTGAGGCCGTGGTATTACTCCGGTCGAACCGGCCCATTCATGCCGAAGCGTGGCTCTCCACGAGGTGTAGGGGTACTCCTAAAGTGTTGCCATACAAATACACAGTTCAAACTTATATAAAATGACCCACAGGTAATAAAAAAACTCGAAAAGAAAAACTTCCCGTGGGAGAAACTGTACGAGCTGGGACCAAACGAGATTGGAGAGCTGGTCCGAGCCCCGAAGCTGGGCAAGATGATACACAAATACGTGCATCAGTTCCCCAAGCTGGAGCTCAGCACACACATCCAACCCATCACTCGGTCCACCTTGAGGGTCGAGCTTACCATCACACCTGACTTCCACTGGGATGAAAAGGTAACTATTTTATTTTTTCATTCTCCTTCGTTTTATTTGGAGGTTATATTTTGGTAAATATTGAAAGCGTAGATAATACTGCACGTTCAATAAATAACTCCTTCCTACTGCGTTCGTAACTGTTTTGTAACCGGTTGCCGTAAAATTTATTTATTCTTTTAAAGTATGTTACCTGATTCGACTGCCTCGATGGCGTAGTGGTAGCGTATGCGACTGCTAAGCTTGAGGTCTCGGGTTCGATTCCCGGGTTGGACCAAATGTCCATCAGTTTGGGGGTGTTTTCTATGTATAATATGTACACCCAAACTCCGAAACAAATATTTGTAGATTACATAAACATTTGGTCCGACTCAGGATGAATGATGATGATGAAACTTTGTGTTACGCAGCGCTATGAAACATTTCAACTGTCTGGTTATGAACATACACCCTGGCTACAGACAGACGGACAGATAAATTCTTAGTAATATGATCCTGTTTGCACCCTTTGGGTATGAAACCCTAAAAACGAAACGAAAACAGCCAAATCAATAGCCATTATTTTCCAGATACACGGTCAATCAGAAGCCTTCTGGATCTTGGTTGAGGACGTGGACTCAGAAGTGGTTCTCCACCACGAGTACTTCCTACTCAAGCAGAAGTACTGCCGGGATGAACACCACGTGAAGCTGTTCGTGCCGGTATTCGAACCTTTGCCCCCGCAGTACTTTCTTAGACTCGTGTCTGACAGGTGAGTGGTTCACATTAATAATCTATCTAATATATAAAATTCTCGTGTCACAGTTTTCGTTGCCATACTCCTCCGAAACGGCTGGACCGATGTATCTATGAGAATCGGCCAACATCTATTTTTCATCCCCCTAAATGTTAGGGGTAGTCCACCCCTAAATTTTTTTTTTTACTTTTTTGACAAAATTTTTAATTTCTATTTTTTTATGATACAGCATTAGTAAATACATACAACCCTAAATTTTCAACCCTCTAAGATCAACCCCTATTTTTCCATCGCGATTTTTATTGACCCACCTCTACAACATATATTCCCATTTATGGCAAAGCAACGTTTGCCGGGACAGCTAGTCTATCTATCTATCTATAATATAAAAATGAATCGCTCAATGTGTTGGTAAGCGCATAACTCAACAACGCCTGGACCAATTTGGCCAATTCTTTTTATTAAATGTTCGTTGAACTTCAAGGATGGTTTTTACGGCGAGAAAAAATCGAATAATGGCCGGAAAAATCCTAAAAACAGCCTTTTTTTCCCATACAAACGTTTTCTAACTAAAACGTAAAGTCAATTTGAGCTTTATTGCTGTTGTATAAAGTTCATATATTACAAGCACTCACTGTTGCCTAAGCAATGTAGGTGTGTTCCTAACGTCAATAAGTCAATTTGCACTTTATTACCGCTGTACAAAGTTCAAATTCAATGATATCTATCAAAACAGTGTGCGTATGTGCGTTGGAGTAGATAATCGTATGGGCTCCGCTCCTATTGGTTTTAGCGTGATGATATATAGCATATAGCCTTCCTCGATAAATGGGCAATCCAACACTGAAATAATATTTCAAATCGGGCCAACGGTTCCTGAGATTAGCGCGTTCAAACAAACAAACTAACTCTTCAGCTTTATAATATTAGTATAGATAAACTGCCTCGGTGGCACAGTGGTAGCGTATGCGACTACTGTGCTTGAGGTCTCGGGTTTGATCCCCGGGTACCAAATGTTTGTATGGTCTGCAAATATTTGTTTCGGAGTTTGGGTGTTTTCTATGTATCATATCTACTGACCCACAATATGGCCACAATATTGCTCTTTGATATATAAACTAGCTATTGCCTGCGACTCCGCCCGCGTATATATCGGTATTTAACACTATATATTAAGTAAAGGTTACGATACTATAAGAGATGAATGGGCCGGCTCGACTGGAGTGATACCACGGCCTCACAGAAAACTGGTGTGAAACAGCGCTTGAGCTGTGAGTGAGTGAGAATACCGAAGGCCCATACCCCAATCCCTCTCCCCATCCCCCAAAAGCTGACAACGCATTTGTGACACGTCAGGTACGGCAGGATACGTCTGCTCGTTTGCTCCCGTATTCCTTAAAAAAATATTTCACGGAATTGTTTGCATGGATCAGAATCGAACCTACAACTTCAAGCTACTCAAGTTGTAGTCAGGATCAAAATTCCAGTCCAAAAACCATTTATAATTCAAACCACCCTACAGATGGATAGCAGCAGAAACCCAACTGCCAGTGTCTTTCCGTCATCTCATCCTCCCTGAGAAGAACCTGCCACCCACGGAACTGCTGGACCTGCAGCCACTGCCCATATCAGCTCTACGGAACCCCAAGTACGAGGATTTGTACAACGAGACCTTCCCGCAGTTTAATCCTGTGCAGACTCAGGTAATATATTTGTTTATGTGTCTAACTTTGCTTTTATTATTCCCAAGATTATTTGAGGTCGGCTACTTTTTACCTGAATATCTGTAAAAAAGGTAAAACCATTTCCCGCGACACCGCTCGTGTTTATGCAATAGCGCTTGCGCTGTATTTCACCGAGTGAGTGAGGACACCGGAGGCCCATACCAACCCCTTCCCCATTCCCTCTCCCCATCCCTCAAAGGTCGGCAACGCACTTGTGGCGCTTTTGGTGTTGCGGGTGTCCATGGGCGGCGGTAATCGCTTACCATCAGGTGAAGCGTCTGCTCGTTTGCCCCCTATTCAATAAAAAAAAAATCTTGTATGATTTTTTTTTTTGAGGTCTTTATACAGTGCTGGTTTTTTTTAAATTAGGTGCCATGCTTAAAAGACTATTACCCATTAGAGGAGTTTTAGCGGTCTGCATACAGAGCTTACTGTCATCACGCCTGTAACGCTATATATTAATATATAATTTGCTTTCCTAGGTATTCAACGCAGTATATAACTCAGATGACAACGTGTTTGTGGGTGCTCCATCCGGCTCCGGCAAGTCTGTGATAGCTGAACTGGCGCTACTTCGCCTGCTGTCTCACTCTCCCACCGCCCGCGCCGTCTACCTGCTCCCCAAGGATGCCCTCGCTGACATCGTCTTCGCAGACTGGTACCACAAGTTCACCAACAACTTCCATCTCAAGGTAAGACTGAGGAGAAATTATCCGGCTCGAAGGACCATTTGTAGCTGGGTCCTTCGAGCCGAATAGTAGTGTGGACTTAATGTTATTTTATCAACATATTTTTTTAATCATTGCTTATAACAATAAGAGTCAATTTTGACACTTACTAATAAAGTCCCGTGATAGATTAATGTCAAGTTATATGTGAAGTAACTACAGATTTCGGTTTCACAAGTTTCGTATAGAGATATGTGGTGGCGCCAAACTGGCTAGCCCAGTTTCCAGTCCAGTGCCATACACACTCAGCGGGTTGCGAGAGATGACTTCAATGACTGAGCATTGCCTGAACTCTTTGTATATGTTAACTATTAGGCTGTGGCTGATGCGGGGTTAGGAAAGAAAGGAAGCCGCTTACCTTTACGTCTTGATCTGCAGTACAGACCCGTCAGCCTGTGGGGCAGCCTGGTCTCCTCTGTCGCGGTGTGGCTTGCTAAACACTAAAAGTCAGCGCACTGCACAGTTTATAACACATGTCCTCACTTGTCTGCAAGAACTATTTTGCCAACAATATGGCGGCCACGGTAGGATGTCCCATTTACGTGGCGCGGCGGTTTGAGCGGTATTTGAAGGGTTATAAGCGGGAGCGGATGCGGAATGTAGTAACAATATAGCGGGATAATCGAATATTAAAGCGGGTTTAAACAAAGTTAAAGCGAAGTGATTATTAGGAGCGAATTTAAAACGAATTGAGCGCGGTGGGCTCGCGGGAAGGACTATAGCGAGTTTTAAGAGCGAGTTTATAACGAAAGTCAAAACGAAAGTGCCCCTGTGCGCTCGCGGGGAGGCTTATATTGCCTTGGGAATAGGAAAATCACGCCAACAGCCAAAAGTACCCGAAATTATTTATAATTTACGAAGCTTCTCTCTGCATGGGATAGGTGGCGTTACCAGATATGCATAGCAGATAACTATCTGATACTTATTAATAACTTGTAACACTGGCCCCAAATATAGCTTAATAATTATTATTTTTATATGAGTAAGTAAGTTGTAATTTCAGTTTCAATGAGTAAGTAATCATTGAAAGTTAAATAGCTAGTAATAACTGCCACGAAATAATCCGACTCGTATTCTTACTACTGCATGGTCCTTCGAACCAAACCAAATATTGAAAACTTAATTGTATTTCTTCCATATAATAATAAAATTTGTTTATCTTAACATTTAGTCTTGCTCATTGAAACTTAAATAAAAAAATAAAACTGCTATGAAATTATCCAGCTCGAAGGACCATATGTTGCACTCTCGCAGGTCGTGTCGAATAATCGTTCCATAGCATTATGAGAGAGAGGGAACAGAAAGTGCATCTGTGTTTGCTCACATACTTGTGCACTATATCTCCTGCGAGAACATTATCATTTCATAATTATTACATATAATAATTTTTATAATTATTAACCTCACAGGTAGTCCAATTGACTGGTGAAACAGCAACGGATCACAAGCTATTGAATAAGGGACAGATTATCATCACGACAGCAGACAAATGGGACATTCTATCTAGAAGGTTCGTACATTACATCAAACTACCCTTACCTACAGGGATTTTCTTAATAGGGTACACTTGGTTCAGTTTAGTTCGAGTAATAGTACCCGAGATGGTCCTTTTTTATTGAGTAGTGGGCAAACGAGCAGACCTGTATCACAGTATCACCTGATGGTAAGCGATTACCGCCGCCCATGAACACCCGCAACACCAGAGGTGTCACAAGTGCGTTGCCGACCTTTGAGGGATGGGAAGGGGGATGGAGGGAGGGGTTGGGGTATGGGCCTCCGGTATCCTCACTCACTCGGTGAAACACAGCGCAAGCGCTATTGTCACCGGTTTTGTGTGAGGCCGTGGTATTACTCCGGCCGAGCCAGCCCATTCATGCCGAAGCGTGGCTCTCCCACGAACATTGTACGATTATTAGTCGGTTCGAGTTCGATGTGATCGCTCCACTGATCTTCAGGTGGCTAACGATTTTACCTACTGCGCTGAGTGTTGTGGCTCCAAACTCCACATGGGACAATACTTTGTGTGATCCACAAATTGTTGTTCTGAGTCTGGGTGTTATTTGTGTTCGTTTCATGTATGTTCGCAAAGTACCCCGCAACACAGGATCCTAGTGCGGCAGTTATCGTTCCTGAAAAGGAAAAAATAAATAAAATTATGGCAAATGAATGAATGTGTAGCGGAACGAGTGACAATGTCCCACCAACACAAAGGGAGGATCCTCCAACCAGGCGAGGTGATCATGCCTGGCGAGCTACTGCCCAACAGTTGATGTTGGGATGTTGTATATATATGATAATCGACGCGAGAACTATTTATTGCACGATTCAGGATTTGTAGTTACTCCGTGTAGTGCGTTACATCGTAGTTCCGGGTATCTTCGATAGATGGCGCTGTAGTATGTTATGTTGTATGTGGAGGCCGCCACAAATGGATATTATTGAAACTTTCCAATAATATAGCTTATACATCAGAATAACACATAGGCTACAATACATAAACATACTAGCTTCGCCTCGCGGCGTTCCCCGCGGTTATTGTCGTACCGCGGGGTTCAGGTAGTAGAAAATGATGACACGATCGAAGTCCCATGCAATAGTTAGTTACATATAAGTGTTTAATGTGCAGGTGGAAAGTCCGCAAGAGCGTCCAGAGCGTCGCTCTCTTCATCGTAGACGCTCTTCAGCTCCTGGGCGGAGAAGAAGGTCCCATCTTGGAGGTGGTGTGCTCCAGGATGCGGTATATATCGTCACAAATTGGTAAGTTGCATATAATATTTCAGACATCTCACACACAACGCTGTCTAGTCCCAAACTAAGCAGAGCTATAACCCCCGCGCGTTGACATTGGGATTGAACCTTGTCATAATAAGAGCCGCGTGACGTCATCCATCGCAAAATAGTAACGCTATAGTCGTTCCAATACTTTATTTAACTTTTGACAGATCACGCACATAAAGTTTTGTAATAATTTTTGATACAATGTACTACAGATAATACTGTACTTTATGGGCGGGCTCCGCCTACTTAGGGATGTGTCATTCGTAATTAATGACCACAGACTATAAAAACGGTTTTGAAATAAATCGATTATCGATTATATTAATAAAACATACAATAAAATTATTGTGATTATATTTTATATCAAATCACGTAAAAAGCTTTATTATTTTGCATTAAAATGCCCTAAATGTCTCTGTTTCGATGCTTAAATAATTTGCGTAATGAAAACAGTTCCATCGTACTCGTACCTAGTAATGGGATCGAATGTATTCGCCGCAAATTAATGAATCTAAAATAATTGTTTAGACTTACTATAGTTGGTTCAAATAAAAACTACCTGCGGTACCTACTTGTAATGAACAGGTCCAAAATGTTGAAATTCGTAGTAATTTACGGATTAAAAATAAAACAACCAAAAGAGGTACTGTAATACTAATTTTAATTATAAAGAATCGTCTTCTTCGTATGACCAGGAATCATCATCACTTGAGTTCTCAGTAATATTGATTATCATTTCTTGGATAGATAAATTGTCGAATGCAACATCCCGATCCCTACCCGACATTATCACCTTCTTTGTTTTTTCTACAACATTCGCCCAGTTTTCTGGAGTTACTTTTTCACACGCATTTTTCAGTAAATTCAGCATTTTTCTTGCGGTGAAAGGAGGAGTTGTATTGTTCCTCGCAGCATATCCTTTAACTTGTGCCCAGATCATTTCAATTGCATTATATTGGCAGTGATATGGGGGAATTCTGAGGACGGTATGCCCATGCTCTGCTGCCATTTCATCTATGACGTATCGTTTTGGCAGCTTCTTTGTTTTTAATATCTTTACTAACTCTACTTTTAGTAGGGACTCATTCACCTCTTCGCCATTGTCACGGAGCCAGTTTATAATTTCATGTTTTTTGTTGGCCTGTGTTGGTATTTTATTAATTTGACGAGAGTGATAAGGTGCATTATCAATAAATATTATTGATGGCTCTTCGAGTGATGTAAGCATTTCTCTGAACCACTTTTCATACACGTTCGAATTCATCTCCTCATGATAATCTCCTGTTTTCTGGGATTTAAAAGCTAATAGAGCGCCTGGCACAAATCCTTTTACTGTTCCTGCATGACAAATAATCAGTCGTTCGCCTTTTCCCATTGGTACTGTAGAAGTGGAGCCGACGGTGTTGTCAGTCCAAGTTTTTGACAGCGTATGATTCGCATTGAGCCAAGTTTCATCTGTGAAAACAACATTCGACCAATCTTCTATTTTTTTTGCTTGTCTTAAAAAATCGCATCTATACAAAGCTATATCATTGCGTTCCATTAAAATTTTTCGTTTGTCACATTTTTGGAATAACATTCCAATGTCTTTCAATACCTTTGTCAGAGAAGATTTTTGACCACGGAACAAACCACTATTTCGAAGAGATTGTGTTAGTTTTTTTAATGTTGGAATCTCTTTTCTTTGGTAATAGTCGTATATATGACGACGAATAGCATCAGCGTCAAAATTGTCAACGGCTGTAACTTTACTAGGCGGACGTTTTTTCTTAGGTGTAGATAGCTTATTCTGTTCCATGCCACTGCTGCCGTAGCCTTCTTTTGTTATTTTTGCCACTGTTGGAGCACTAATACCTAATGCTGCTGCAACACGGTCTCTAACTTGAGTCACTGGTATAAGAGGCCCACCATTACGGCTTTCCTTTTCAAAGTATTCACGAAGTCGCAAGACAAACTCTCTTGTTTGTCCTTTGAGTACTTTCTTTTTTGGCATTTTGACAGTAACGAAGGCAGGAACGATACGCTCAACTCAACCAAACGTGAGAATTCACAAATAAATCAATACGGAGGAATATAAATACTCAACTATATTGAAGGTTACTCATTGAAATACTGTAGATTATTTTAAAATAGACATAGAGAGATTTAATAAAGATCATCAATAGTTTAACAAATACAATATTAACCACTGAATTACAACACAATACAATAATACATTTTGAAAATTCAGTTCCTTATATATATTTTTTCATGACATAGAACCGTCATATTTGAACAACATTCTTTTAATCCATTTCTTCTTTATTTTGACAAAGGAGGTCGCACATTGAAACACATAGAAATATGAAGTACGAAATTATCTATAAAATAATGAGTTTGTTAAATCGATTAAAACTTCTTAATGCATAAAATCGATCGATGAAAGAAATCGAATAGGTAACGGGTCAGGGTATCACTATTTGATTAAGTATTAGAGCTGTCAAAAGTTAAATAAACTATTGGAACGACTATAGTAACACAATCTAAAAGTTTATTTTTAAGAAATTTTATTTGATAGTTTGATTGATTGATTTCAGTTGATAATTCTTGTAAATTTCACATGTACTAAAGCAATACTTATATTACTTCTGGTACTGTAAAAAGTAAATTGAGTCGATTTAGTCAAAAGATGAGAAAAACTGTTTAAATATTTAATTTATAAAAAAAAAACATTTACAGTAGGTATGTAGTATGTAATTTCAAATGTTTGTCGGTGGATTTTAAAGTGATCTGGTATATTCAAGCATTGTTAATGAGCCGGTTCGACCGGGTAAGAACCACCCTCTCACAGGTTATCAAATAAGTTGCATTTCGTACGGTGGGTGAGAGTTGCGTTGCGAACTGTACTGAGGGTTCACTGACGTCACCGCTCTTAGCTGTCAATCCCAATATCAACGCGCGGAGATAATATATTGACTGATGGAATATTTATATAAACTTTTTTTGTATATACATACATATTGTTGCGCCATAACCAGATGGATCTCATTTGTACGAGAATAGTCTAGATTGGATTGAGGACAGCGCCATCTAGTGTCGGCTAGCGCGCAACTGTGGGCATTATAACGATTTCTCGACGCTAGATGGAGCTACAAGTAGCTCTAGAATAATCTATTTAGCCTAGAAACATCGATCGAATATTTTCGTACATTCGAGTTATCTCGACAGCCATATAAAAGCGGAACGTGTTAGCCGTACGGGCAGTATTGTTTCAAGATACAGCGAATAAACATCGAAGAGATCTTCTAGTGCGACTAACGAGTGATTTAGTGATTTGTAATTGTAAAAAGTGTTGTTAATAAATATTGTGTTATATTTTTGGTAATTAATCGACTACTTTAATTTATTTAATACTCAACTCGTAACAATATTATACACAAAATACATCCAAATTCTGGAACAAATATTTGCAGTTCAGACAATAATTTGGTCCCGAATCGAACCCGAGACCTCAAGCAACGCAGTCGCATTCGCTACCACTACACCACCGAGGCAATCAAATTTATTACCTTATCCCAAAATAGATTAAATTGACTGCACGCTTGACCTAGTGGTTTAGCGATGGTCACGCCGCTTTCTACTGCGCCAAGTGTGGTGGGTTCAAATCCCATATGAGACAACACTTTATGTGAGTCTGGGTGTTCTCTGTGTCCGTTTCATATATGTTTGTACCCCCGAGACATAGGACGTATATTAAAGTAATATTTTGACTGCCTCGGTGGCGCGAGTGGTAGCGTAAACGACTGCTGTGCTTGAGGTCTCGGGTTCGATTCCTGGGTCGAACCAAATGTTTGTATGATCTGCAAATATTTGTTTCGAAGTTTGGGTGTTTCCTATGTATAATATGTATGTATTTACAAAAAAAAAGTATATAAGTATTTATATCAGTTGTCTAGTACCCATAACACAAGCTCTGCTTAGTTTGGGACTAGATGGCGCTGTGTGTTAGATGTACGAAATATTTATTTATTATTTATTTATTTTATTTGTCCCCCAGGTCGTCAGATCCGTATGGTAGCTCTGTCGCTCCCCCTGGCGGACGCTCGCGACGTGTCCCAGTGGCTGGGCTGTAACGCCAACGCCTGCTTCAACTTCCACCCCAGCGTTAGGCCTTTGCCCCTGGAGCTGCACATACAGGTATGCTATTTAACAATCTCTTGGAGAGAGTCGATTTCAATATGGGACAATTTAAAGACCCGATTTAACTAAAAAAGCCTGACAGGAGTACAGTAGCGATAAAGTCTTTTGCCGATACAAAACAGTCTGTTGTTCAAATCTATACAAATGTAGCGGTCATAGTCGTGGAACCAAAACTGCTAACAAATGTTGAGTGCGCCACCAGTGTTAATACTAAACAGTTATAAATGTGGACGACCGTAAGAATATACAAATATTAAGGAGAGAGTGAGTCAGGTAGTACGCATAAATGTAGGCGATTTGACATCTCTCTCTGTCGCACACTTACAGCAGGTAGCGTGACGACGCAATGTAGAAATATATAATAATATTTATTTTGTATGGAAAAGATGAAATTGAATCTGTGACTGCTACACACACACTGTTTGTAATATTAAAATAACCGCTTTCTACTACATGCATATGAATGTATATACAGTACACATACCAAAATAGATATTTTGAAAATTTTTGTCTGTCTGTCTGTTTGTTTGTTTGAAAAATTCTTTCGGTGTTTGATAGTCCATTTATCGAGGAAGGCTATAGGCTATATATCATCACGCTACTACAAATAGGAGCGGAGCACCAATGAGGAATGTTTTAAAAACGGGGGAAATTTTTCACGCCACGGGCAATAGAAGACGCAAACGAGGTTGCGTGGGTCAGCTAGTATGAAAAATAAAAAATCATCGTAAAATGACAGCGTTTCGTCGTGTTTCGTTGGTGAGTGCGAGACCGGAGGCCCAATGATGCAGGAGCTTCTCAATAGGTAGTCATAGTGTGGGTCTCCATGTTGCATTGTTATAGTCTGCACGAGCAATGAGTATGGTGACCACCACTCTTGGATTCTGCTCATGCTTTCCTTCAGGCAGAATAAAGTCTTTTTTTTATGGAATAGGGGGCAAACAAGCAGACGTATCGCCTGGTAAGCGATTACCGCCGCCCATGGACACCCGAAACACCATAGGCATTACAAGCGCGTTGCCGGCCTTTGGGGGATGAGGAATGGGATGGGGGAAGGGGTTGGGGGTAGGGCCTCCGGTTTCCTCACTCACTCGGTGAAACATAGCGCAGGCACTGTTTCACACCGGTTTTCTGTGAGGCCGTGGTATCACTCCGGTCGAGCCGGCCCATTCATGCCGAAGCGTAGCTCTCCCACAATAAAATTTGGCAGGACATAAAAAAACAATGCTTTAGTTAAGTACTAGTGTTTTATTCTAATCGCTTCTTTCCAGGGCTTTAACATTTCTCACGCAGCATCCCGTCTCGCTGCAATGACGAAGCCTATATACAATTCAGTATTGCGCTACGCGGGAACCAAACCCTGTGCAGTGTTCGTACCTTCCAGGCGTCACTCTCGCCTGCTCGCCGCTGATCTCCTGGCGCTGGCGGCTGCTAACGGTAGACCCGCCAGGTTCCTGAGGGCCAGGCCGGATATGATACAGCCGTTCTTGAAGAAAGTTCAAGATAAGGTATGTTAGCTTATTATAACAACTGTGTCCCGCGGTTTTGTTTCTTTGGAATCAGATATTTTCACAAGTTAATTGGTTCTACTGAATGTATTTTTTCTGGTGTTTTTAAATACTGTGGCGACTTCCACATATAACACAACAATAACCTACTACAGCGCCATCTACCGAAGATACACTGAATTACGAAGTAACGCACTACACGGAGTAACGACAAATCCTGAATCGCGCAATATAGTTCTCGCGCCGATTATCATATATACAACATCCCAACACCAACTGTTGGGCAGTAGCCCGCCAGGCATGATCACCTCGCCTGGTCGGGGGATCCTGCCTTTGCGTCGAAGGGACATGACACCCGTTCTCCACAATACCTATAAAAATATGTTATAGAAATATATCAAAATGTTTGAAATGTAATAAATCTTTTTTGTGCAATAAAAGTAGGATATTGAACTAGTTTTGCCCGCGGCGTCACCCGCTGTTGTTGGTAAAAATATATAAATGACCGCTTGATATCTTCCCCAGATGTTAAAAGAAACCTTATCAGCTGGTGTGGCGTACTTACACGAGGGTGTGGAGACGAGCGACCGCCGCCTGGTGCAGCAGCTGCTGGAGTCAGGAGCTGTGCAGCTGTGCGTGGTGGCCGCTGAACTCGCCTTCGCCTTCGCCGCGCACGTACACACCGTCATCATCGCTGATACACACACGTGAGTTTCGAACTATAACAACTAATAGTCCAAGATCCCAGGGCCAGGACACTTGCCTTGCTAATGGGCCGGCTCGACTGGAGTGATACCACGGCCTCACAGAAAACCGGTGTGAAATAGCGTTTGCGCTGTGTTTCACCGAGTGAGTGAGGATACCGGAGGCCCATATCAACCCCTGCCCCATTCCCTCTCCCCATCCCCCAAAGGTGGGCAACGCAGTTGTGACGCTTTTGGTGTTGCGGGTGTCCATGGGCGGCGGTAATCGCTTACTATCAAGTGATACGTCTGCTCGTTTGCCCACTATTCAGTGGACACGTCAGAAAATGCGTGACGTCTGGTGGCCCTGGGATCTTACTCTATAATATTAATATGTATTATGCTGTCGTGCTTTGTTGGTGAGTGAGAGACCTGAGGCCCAATAATGCAGGAGCTTCTTAACAAAACATCACAATAGCCCGCTATAGTGTGGGTCACCATGCTGCATTGTTGCATTCACAATGAGTATGGTGACCACTCTTAGATTCTGCTTTCCATCAGGCAGAGGCACTTTGCTCATATTATATCACACGGGTCATTATTCATATCACTTTGTTCATTGGAGTCGGTTCAATAATTTGTTGTATGTGAAATATACAAAAACTACCCTACCCTCCCTTTCCCTTCTTTTTGCCTTCACTGTAGTCGTATGAAAATGACACTTAAAATGTACTCCGTAAGATCCAAAGTGCCACAATTAACAATTATTACAGAGATAATCCAAATAAATTATACAAATATACCAAAAATATATATATACTAAGCAGAGCTTGTATTATGGGTACTAGACATAGTATGGCTCCTTTATGGCTGACCCAGGAAACCAACCTGATTTCAAGGTTTTTATACTGATATGCTGATCTATTGCTCACCAGGTACAACGGCAAGCTCCACGCGTACGAGCAGTACCCCATCAGCACAGTTCTGCAGATGGTGGGGAGAGCCTGCCGACCCCTGGATGATGAGCATGCGGTGGCTGTGCTCATGTGTGTCGCTCATCACAAGACTTTCTTCACCAAGCTGCTTAACGACTGTTTACCCCTAGAGGTGAGTACAAGTAACTGTCGCGACTTTACACATCTATCTAAACTTAACAACTGAATCAAAAATAACAAACCACCACATTGAGTTCAATTTTATTTTGAGGAAAAAAATTGAATGGTTGCAAGAATTTTTGTACTTATAAAACCCACATATTTCCATCGCACTTGGCATTGACAAATAAATATTCCCGACATCTAACACACAGCGCCATCTAGTCCCAAGCTAAGCAGAGCTTGTGTTGTGGATACTAGACAACTGATATGAATACATACATACTGTTTTTTTTTTGTAAATACATACATATTATACATAGAAAACATCCAAACTCCGAAACAAATATTTGTAGATCTTACAAATACTTGGTCCGACCCAGGATTTGAACCCGAGACCTCAAGCATAGCAGTCGCATTCACTACCATTGTGCCACCGAGGCAGTCAACAAAATAAGACAAATATTGTTTTTTTCATTGCATTTTGTTATTCACGTATAATTTATTCTGGAATTTATTGGATAATAGTATATCTACACTAATATTATAAAAAGGAAAACTTTGTTTGTATGTTTGTAATGAATAGGCTCAAAAACTACTGGACCGATTTTAAACATTCTTTCACCATTCGAAAGCTAATTACCCACGAGTAACATAGGCTATATTTTATTTTGGAAAAAAATAGGGGTCCGTAAGATATTGGGGTTTTTCGGACACAAGGTGTAAAACACAAGGTGTAAAAATCAACCAGAAAAGTTACTTATTTTGCGAAAATTTTCACGCTATAGTCCGGCCACTCAGAGAATGCGTTTCTGACACTTGTAAATTCGCCATGAGTAGTGATGTACCACGAATAACATTTATAAAATTTGTTAACAGTATTTATAGAATTCATTATGCATAGTTATTCAATTAATATATATTTTATTACATTTCAAACACAATATTAACAAAATTATTGATGGATGAATTAAATTTAATCGTAATTTCTGAATGAAACCAAGGGTAAGGAAATAAAAATACTGTATTTATTGGAAAATATATATTATGAAATACATAGTTTTAAGATTTCAATAATGTCAAATCAAAATTTAATCCGACTGCGATTCGCTTGAGGACTCGCTGTCATCTTCACCAACATGTATTATTATGTTATTGTCAATAATAATTGTTGTGTCTATACGAATATCGCGGTCAAAGTTACCAAATACATTTTTTTAGTTTTTTCAACCACCTTTATCCAGTCATCTCTTGTGACTTTTTCGCATGCTTCTTTTAAAAGCATCTTCATCTTTTTATGCCATATGGTGGATAAATATTATGACGGGCTGCATAACCTTTAATTTGAGCCCAGATTAGCTCTATGGCATTGTACTGGCAGTCATATGGAGGAATTCGGAGAACGCGATGACCGTACTCCAGAGCCAGCTCCGCTTCTAGCATTGACATATTTGCGTCAAAGCCACTTCTTTGCAGCCGAGCCACCAATTCCTCTTTTCTATTAGGTGCTATATTTATTTGCACCCAATGATAAGGGGCGTTATCCATTATTATAATTAAAGGCTCTGGAAGGCCAGGTAGCAACACATCCTGGAGCCACTCCTTGAATGCATCCGCATTCATTTTTTCGTGGTAGTCAGTAGTAGTTTTTGACTCAAATGCCAATAAACCATTTTCCACAAAACCATACTTCGCACGACCAGCGTGGCATATTATGAGACGTGCTCTTATACCGATTGGCACTTTCGACTTCGACGCTTGAGTGTCATCTGTCCAAGAACAAGAATGCGCGTGATTGGTGTTTAGTCATGTCTCGTCAATGAAAACGACATTGTCCCAATTATCATTTTTTTTGCTTCTCTTAGAAAAGTGATTCTTTTTAATATTACGTCATTTCTTTCTAAAAGATTTTCCTTTTGTCTGTTTTCTTATATTGAAATCCAATATCTTTTAAAATATTGGATAAAGCTGTTTTTCCTACCCTAAACAAATCAGCTGCTTTCAAAGATGCTAGAAGTGTCGACCTATTAAAGTACTCATTCCTGGCATAATAACTATATATATGATTCCTTATTGCATCGGCGTCAAATCTATCTATGTCTGTTATAGGTTTAGTTCTGCGTGTCTTTTTAGGTGTTCTTAAAATATTTTCTTTCATGCCAGATGAGCCGAACTTTTCTTTATTATTAATATTTGTTATCGTCCGTTTGCTTACTCCAAGTGCGTGAGAGATACGCTCTTGTCATTCCAACTCAAAGTAACTTTGAAGCTTGATTATTAGTTCACGGGTTTCACTTTTCAATGGATGACCGCGTTTCGACATTATTGTTAAGCACCAAAAGTACAAAACAGTAAAATTCTAAACAAATTAGCGCAGAGGTACAAATAAACAACAATAACAATCACGAGAAAACCCCCCACAACGAGAAAACTGGAAAACGTAGTCTATGCGCGCAAAACGACAAGAGACGACGACCGTTTGTGTATGTCACAAAATGACGGTCCTCACAACGCTATTTTGGTTTCCCATTTTTTTACCAGAAATATAAAGGGATAAAAATAGTTTTCCATTTATTTTTAATTCATCTGACTGATATCACGACAATTATTTTCTTAAGTTTGGTTTGGTCGTACTTATATTGTATTATAAACTATATTAAATATGTATTAAGTACATTATACACACTCTCAAATAATTTCTCCGATATCCCCAGGAACTTTAATGTCGTTCGTATAAATGCCCAAAGCATTTCGGCACATTTCCCTGAAATAGTGACAACATTCGACTGTACGACATCCTTACATACTTTGTAACTCATCTTGTTATACTGTTTTTTTGTGTATTCAATAAAGATAAAAAAATAAAATATTATAAAATTAGAACGAAAAATTAGAATTTATTTAACAATATATCGACCGACAGAATATATTACGATTACAAAAATAATCAGTTACAATAACCTATTATTTTGTCTCATCACTACAAAAACAAACTGTTGACATAACCTTGAAACAGCGCAGTTTGACGTCGTTAGACTTTTAAAAATTATTGTTCTTAAATTAATTTATTAATTAATTGTTAATAACTTTAACCCAAAATAAAACGTTTATTGTATATTGGCATGATTATTCAATTTTGAATGTTACTCATTATTAAGGTTAATAAAAGATATTTAAAATTTTGCCATAAATTGTACGCCAGTTCAAAGTTACATCGCCCATTGGATCACGACCTGTCAGGAACGCATTCTCTCAGTGGCCAGACTATACGGGCTATATAAGACGCAAACGAGGTTGCGTGGATCAGCTATATATATATATATATATATATATATATAGCTGACCGGACAAACGTTGCTTTGCCATAAAAGGGAATATATGTTGTCGAGGTGGGTCAATAAAAATCGCTATGGAAAAATAGGGGTTGATCGTAGAGGGTTGAAAATTTAGGGTTGTATGTATTTACTAATGCTGTATCATAAAAAAATGGAAATTAAAAATTTTGTCTAAAAAATAAAAAATTAGGGGTGGACTACCCCTAACATTTAGGGGGATGAAAAATAGATTACAACCGATTCTCATAGATACCGGATAATCACAAAAAATTTCATCAAAATCGGTCGAGCCGTTTCGGAGGAGTTCGATTACGCACCAACACGACACGAGAATTTTATATAATAGATATATATATATATATTTTATTTATTTATTTATTTATTTATAAACTTTATTGCACACCACTATAGTAAATATTTGTACAGAGATACATGAACGGACATCGACATCAGGTATCACAATAGGCGGTCTTATCACTCACGGCGATCTCTTCCAGACAACCAATATATATATAAATAGGGTCCTATTTTTGCCTTTTGAGTACAGAACCCTGAAATATTAACATTACTTTGCCATTCTTCAGGACTTACTCCAAATTATCTTTACAGAGTCATCTGGACCACAGGCTCCACGACCACATGAACGCTGAGATCGTCACCAAAACCATCGAGAACAAACAGGATGCTGTTGACTACCTTACGTGGACCTTCCTCTACAGGAGACTCACACAGAATCCCAACTATTATAATCTACAGGGAGTCACTCACAGGTCAGCAAGCGGTGTTTCCGTGCGTTTAGGCAATTCTGCCATACATACTATAGTAATCAGATATAGCTTGTACCGTTGGAGAGCCTCGATCGGTGTGATACCACGGCCTCACAGAAAACCGGTGTGAAACAGCGCATGCGCTGTGTTTCACCGAGTGAGTGAGGATACCGGAGGCCTATATCCCAACCCCTTCCCCCATCCCCTAAAGGCCGGCAACGCACCTGTGACGCCATCGGTGTTGCGGGTGTCCATAAGTGGGAGAGCCAAGCTTCGGCATGAATGGGTCGGCTCGACCGGAGTAATACCACGGCCTCACAGAAAACCGGTGTGAAATAGCGCTTGCGCTGTGTTTCACCGAGTGAGTGAGGATACCGGAAGCCCACACCCTAACCCCTACCTTATCCCCCTCCCCTTCCCCTGAAGGCCGGCATCGCACCTGTGACGCCTCACACCGGTAATCGCTTACCATCAGGCGATACGTGTGCTCGTTTGCCACCTACCAAATAAAAAGGTCGGTAGGCATTTGCCACCGATTGTTTATTAGTACTGTATTGTTTACTAGTAAGAGGGTTGGCAGCGACTGGATGCAGAAAGCAACATACCGGCCTCTGTGGTGTTCCTTGGCTGATGATGATGATGACTGTATTATCAGCAGCTTTTAACAGTCCACTGTTGGACATAAGTTTTTTTAACCGACTTCAAAATAGATGTTTCTTGTTTTTTTTTTTAAAAAGACAACTCCCACATTAGGAATAAACATCCTGTGTCGTGGGGGACTTTACAAACATACATGAAACGGACACAAAGAACATCCAGACTCGGGACAACAATTCGTGGATCACACAAAGTGTTGTAGGTACCGCGTGGGATTTGAACTCACGACACTTGGCGCAGTAGCAAGCGGCAAGGCGACCGCTGACACCACTCGGCCAACCGTGCAGTTTCTCAGTTCGACTGTATTTTCTTTTTACGTTTGTTACCTCAGAGCTTTCGACTGGATGAACCAATTTTGATGATTCTTTTTTTTTTATTTGACCGGTGTATATTTGGTCCAGTTCTTGGAGACGGTTTTTTTTTATAGGGAAAATTTTGTATTTTAATATTTATACCAGTCCTAGTTTTACACGGGAACTGTACAGTCTTAATTGGCTGCACAATCGACCTAGTGTTTTAAGCGGACGTGGCCACTTGGGACTACACTTTGTGTGATCCACGAATTGTTGTTCTGTGTCTGGGTGTTCTTTGTTGTACGTTTCGTGTATGTTTTTAAAGTACCAAGCGATACATAATTTATATTTATAATGCGAAAGTTGTCGTATATAACAAATTTAATATTTCGGTTTTCTTATATTTTTTAATCGACTTCAAAAAAAGGAAGGAAGGTTCTCAATTCAATTCCATTTTTTTTTCTTCTATGATACAACACTTATTCAATTTCAATTTGTTTCCCCGCAGACACCTGTCGGACCACCTGTCGGAGCTGGTGGAGACGACCCTCACAGACCTGGAGCAGTCCAAGTGCATCGCCATAGAAGACGACATGGATGTACAGCCTCTCAACCTGGGCATGATCTCGTCGTACTATTATATCAATTATACGACTATAGGTGAGCTGAAATTTATTCATACATCTATACAAATAAATATACAGTCGACTCTTGTTATTTCCAACCTGCGATAATTCAAACCTTAATAATTCATAATAATTAATAATTCAATGTTATCACGAGTTCCCTACAAAATCTCTTTATATTTCGAACTAAATCAATACATTTTTATACACTTGGTAATTCGAACGAAAAATCATTGCCATATAACAAAACGATGCATTAATCTTTCGGATGCGCGAACGGGTACTTCCGGTTACATGCACCGTGCGGCGAAATTGCAAAATTTTGCAACACGGTGCATGGTGTACGAAAATGATTAAATCTTTTCAAAAACAATGCTCGGTGGTTATAAAAGTGATTATTTTTCAAAAGATGGATAACAAGCGTACATGGTTATGCCATATTTTATTACTAAACTAATGTTATCGCTTTATTATTTACTCACAATTGAGCCAAGTATTAATTTACGCACCTATTGTGTTAATAAACATGATTTTAATATTTTATGTGGTTTATTATTCATTTTACTTATTATCCTCATAAAGTTCGATAACTAAGCTATCTACTGATATAAAAAACACTATAACTGCAGTAAAAATTCATTGAGAAACATATTTGTAAAAATCACATTTCGCTGTCGAGATATTCGCCATTTTGTCACTTTACAATCAAACTATTATTTGCGCCGAACACCAAATTACGTAGTAATTATATGAAGAAATAGTGTTTTTTAGTTAAATAATTTATTTTTTTAGTTAACTAGTGCAAAAGACAGGAACAATACATAAAAAAAACAACCTATTTATCAAGTTATTTAAAAAAAGGACTCGTTTGCTAGACCAGTTTTCATTTATTATTTTTAAGTTCTGAGAATTCTCTAAACTCTATGAAAATGACTGAATGCTAAAGAGAACAAACTGATCGTTCCATTATGTGACACACAAAGTCTATGGTCAATACAAAATAATTTAGTAAAACATAAACAAAGATCAGTTTACGTCTTGTTCATTGTCCGTCACTACTGTGTATGTGTGGGTGTTAATAGTTCCGGGACTTCCCGCTAGGCTGCGTGCAAACACGAATCAACGGCGATATACAATTTTAAGTGGCGTGCTATTGGAGAGGCCTATGTCCAGCAGTGGACTACGATACGCTGATGATGATGTAGAACAGTAATGGCGTGGGAGCCCTTTGTATGTGTGCGTCTAATTTCGCTCGTCAGGCAAAAAATTAGTGTTTATTTAAATATTTAGCTTTTCTAACACATTTTTGTTGCTATTCTATATTCTATATAAGATTCTCATCGCAATTATATCATTTTATCAATAAAAACATAAGAATAAATGCGTAAAAACCTTCAAATGAGTAAGCCCTTTTCAATAGGTAATAGACTCGGTAACTTTTTGAGTAACACTATTCAAAATTACGCATGATTTATGCCTCAATTCGTATTGATAGTGGTTCCTAAAATAAGTATAATAAGTAAAATATAACAACAAACTACCTTCAAAATCACCTTATCGGCAAAAAATCAGTTTTAAGAGGCACTTGACAGATCGCGTTGCGTCATCGTCAACTTTGAAATTGGAACTCGTTTTTTTTACGGCTCTTGAAGCGCACTTGACAAACGAATGTTTTAAAATGTTGTTCGTATAAAGCAAATGCATAACAAACCTTTCTAGACTTCGTTATAATAACTTTAATACCCAAAATTAATTAAAATGCAAGTTAACTGCGAAAAACATGGATCCGTGTGTGCCGCACCGACGGGACAAACATGGATCCGTGTTGCCGCACCCGAGAGGTTAATTCGAACTCATAGGCGTCTAACACTCGACAATTCAAAGTTGCAGAGAGAAAGAGGCGGAAAGGCTGTAAGTACATTTTGCGACAAGTTCAAACTTGTATCAACGTACACTAGCCTTTGTTTTTGTTATGATTAGTTTGTCTATCATAGAGTTCTTTCGAAAGATTATTTAATTCACACTATGAATACATATATTGTATGTATACGAATGTACCTCTAATTTATTGACATTGTTATAGAATAGCAGTTAGAAATAATAATTGATAAACACTTAATAATTCGAAGTTTTATTTATTTTCTCTCACAATTTCGAACCATTTGATATTTCAAACACACGATAATTCGTAATATTTTAAGAGTCACTCAAGTTTCGAATTAACGAGAGTCGACTGTAATTGAATTGTCTGTTAGTAATTGTAAATTAACAATTTTCAGCAATGCCATATGATATGGTATGGTAGTATGTATGGTAGGTACTTGCATCAAAAAATCAAGTATAATAATTTTAATAGGTCTGTTTCGGCCAATCCGTAATGGCTAGACCGATTTTGACGCGACTTACACTCACTTTACGGTAGTAAGGAGCAAATTAGGCTAAATTTATTTTATAAAATACGAGTAAACCAAAATTAACACCAATGAAATAGTGAAGAATATTTAAAATCATCACAAACCGGGGGTACTACCGCGTACCGCAGTTAGTTCAATAATAAAATGAACTAGTTGGACTACGAACATAGTAATAGGCCTATTATCCAATTAATAATTCTAATTGGACAACTGTCTCTACTGAAAACCCATAGGCCATTTGGTTGGGCATTATCCTTCTCTACTTCAAAGCGACCCTCCCTCTGCTTGAAAGCAACCCTTCCCCTACTTCAAAGCGACCCGCCCCCTGTTTCAAAGCGACTCTTCCCCTGCTTCAAAGCGACCCGACCCTCCCCCAGTTTCAAAGCGACCCTTACCCTGCACCAAAGCGACCCGCCCCCTGCTTCAAAGCGACCCGCCCCCAGTTTTAAAGCGACCCTTCGCCTGCTCCAAAGGGACCCGCTACCTGCTCCAAAGCGACCCGCTCCCTGCTCCAAAGCGACCCGCTCCCTGCTCCAAAGCGACCCGCTCCCTGCTCCAAAGCGACCCGCTCCCTGCTTCAAAGCGACCTGCCCCCTGTTTCAAAGCGACCCGCTCCCTGCCCCAAAGCGACCCGCTCCCTGCACCAAAGCGACCCGCTCCCTGCTTCAAAGCGACCTGCCCCCTGTTTCAAAGCGACCCGCTCCCTGCTCCAAAGCGACCCGCTCCCTGCTCCAAAGAGACCCGCTCCCTGCTTCAAAGCGACCCGCACCCTGCTTTAAAGCGACCTGCCCCCTGTTTCAAAGCGACCCGCTCCCTGCTTCAAAGCGACCTGCCCCCTGTTTCAAAGCGACCCGCCCCCAGTTTTAAAGCGACCCTTCCCCTGCTCCAAAGCGACCCGCTCCCTGCTCCAAAGCGACCCGCTCCCTGCTTCAAAGCGACCTGCCCCCTGTTTCAAAGCGACCCGCCCCCAGTTTTAAAGCGACCCTTCCCCTGCTCCAAAGCGACCCGCTCCCTGCTTCAAAGCGACCTGCCCCCTGTTTTAAAGCGACCCGCCCCCAGTTTTAAAGCGACCCGCCCCCAGTTTTAAAGCGACCCTTCCCCTGCTCCAAAGCGACCCGCTCCCTGCTCCAAAGCGACCCGCTCCCTGCTTCAAAGCGACCTGCCCCCTGTTTCAAAGCGACCCGCTCCCTGCTTCAAAGCGACCTGCCCCCTGTTTCAAAGCGACCCGCTCCCTGCTCCAAAGCGACCCGCTCCCTGCTCCAAAGAGACCCGCTCCCTGCTTCAAAGCGACCCTTCCCCTGCTCCAAAGCGACCCGCTCCCTGCTTCAAAGCGACCTGCCCCCTGTTTCAAAGCGACCCGCCCCCAGTTTTAAAGCGACCCTTCCCCTGCTCCAAAGCGACCCGCTCCCTGCTTCAAAGCGACCTGCCCCCTGTTTTAAAGCGACCCGCCCCCAGTTTTAAAGCGACCCGCCCCCAGTTTTAAAGCGACCCTTCCCCTGCTCCAAAGCGACCCGCTCCCTGCTCCAAAGCGACCCGCTCCCTGCTTCAAAGCGACCTGCCCCCTGTTTCAAAGCGACCCGCTCCCTGCTTCAAAGCGACCTGCCCCCTGTTTCAAAGCGACCTGCTCCCTGCTCCAAAGCGACCCGCTCCCTGCTCCAAAGAGACCCGCTCCCTGCTTCAAAGCGACCCTTCCCCTGCTCCAAAGCGACTCGCTCCCTGCTCCAAAGCGACCCGCACCCTGCTTTAAAGCGACCTGCCCCCTGTTTCAAAGCGACCCGCTCCCTGCTTCAAAGCGACCTGCCCCCTGTTTCAAAGCGACCCGCCCCCAGTTTTAAAGCGACCCTTCCCCTGCTCCAAAGCGACCCGCTCCCTGCTCCAAAGCGACCCGCTCCCTGCTTCAAAGCGACCTGCCCCCTGTTTCAAAGCGACCCGCCCCCAGTTTTAAAGCGACCCTTCCCCTGCTCCAAAGCGACCCGCTCCCTGCTTCAAAGCGACCTGCCCCCTGTTTTAAAGCGACCCGCCCCCAGTTTTAAAGCGACCCGCCCCCAGTTTTAAAGCGACCCTTCCCCTGCTCCAAAGCGACCCACTCCCTGCTCCAAAGCGACCCGCTCCCTGCTTCAAAGCGACCTGCCCCCTGTTTCAAAGCGACCCGCTCCCTGCTTCAAAGCGACCTGCCCCCTGTTTCAAAGCGACCCGCCCCCAGTTTTAAAGCGACCCTTCCCCTGCTCCAAAGCGACCCGCTCCCTGCTCCAAAGCGACCCGCTCCCTGCTTCAAAGCGACCTGCCCCCTGTTTCAAAGCGACCCGCTCCCTGCTCCAAAGCGACCCGCTCCCTGCTCCAAAGCGACCCGCTCCCTGCTTCAAAGCGACCTGCCCCCTGTTTCAAAGCGACCCGCCCCCAGTTTTAAAGCGACCCTTCCCCTGCTCCAAAGCGACCCGCTCCCTGCTCCAAAGCGACCCGCTCCCTGCTTCAAAGCGACCTGCCCCCTGTTTCAAAGCGACCCGCTCCCTGCTCCAAAGCGACCCGCTCCCTGCTCCAAAGCGACCCGCTCCCTGCTTCAAAGCGACCCGCCCCCAGTTTTAAAGCGACCCTTCCCCTGCTCCAAAGCGACCCGCTCCCTGCTCCAAAGCGACCCGCTCCCTGCTTCAAAGCTACCTGCCGCCTGTTTCAAAGCGACCCGCCCCCAGTTTTAAAGCGACCCTTCCCCTGCTCCAAAGCGACCCGCTCCCTGCTCCAAAGCGACCCGCTCCCTGCTTCAAAGCGATCCGCCTCCTGCTTCAAACCGACCCGCCTCCTGTTTCAAAGCGACCCTTCCCCTGCTCCAAAGCGACCCGCTCCCTGCTCCAAAGCGACCCGCTCCCTGCTTCAAAGCGACCTGCCCCCTGTTTCAAAGCGACCCGCCCCCAGTTTTAAAGAGACCCTTCCCCTGCTCCAAAGCGACCCGCTCTCTGCTTCAAAGCGACCTGCCCCCTGTTTCAAAGCGACCCGCCCCCAGTTTTAAAGCGACCCTTCCCCTGCTCCAAAGCGACCTGCCCCTGCATCAAAGCGACGGGGAAATATAGGTTTAACATTTGATAGGCGTTCAGTCGATTCGAGACCGACATAACGTTCGTCCGGAGGATTGCATCCGAAGGAGATTCCTTTGCTGAAAAATGGGGAACTTTGAGCCAGAGATCAATTGTCTGGCTCTTGTGTCCTAAGACATTAACATACCCATGAGCGTCGTTAGTCACTATCATCCGATCCGGGATCCGTTGGCTCATTTTCCACCTAAATATAGAAAAAAAAAACTTAGGAGGACTCTGACCTTTAGTTTTATGAATCGTAGTATAGATGATATATGTGGTTCACAGAACTCTTCAGCCTGTCCCTAACTAATAAGACGAAGATACGAGGTCTCCTGGAGATCATCTCCTCAGCGGCGGAGTACGCCGAGCTCAGCATCAGACATCGCGAGGAGAATATCATCAAAGCGTTAGCTGCTAAGTGAGTATAAAAAAGGAGGAGGTTCTCGATTCGACTGGGTGAACCGATATTGATTCGTGGTCCAATTTCAACTGGGTCCAGATTTTGAAGTCGGTTTTTTTTGTTATTTTTTTTTTTATTAAATTTTACCTTGATTTTTTATTGTCGTACCGCGGGTAGCACTGCGGGGTTCAGCTAGTGTGTAATATTTCTGGGAGGGGTCCGGTCGTGTTAATAACTGCAGTTCCCGGACCCCTCCCTCCTCAGGCGCAGAGTGGCACACCGTGTGGTATTAGTCGGTTCGATTCCGACACACCGCCCCGCCGCAAACCCCGGGGGGTTGACGGCCAGAAGGGGGTTTCTACACGTAAAAAAAAATTGTAATATTTAGTCCCTTCCCACAAAATACTTCCAGAGATTGCTAGAAAAGTTTTTGTGGAAACCTCTTAATTTATATTTAATGTTTTGCTCCCAGGGTTCCGCACAAGCCCACAGGGGCAGGTGGGGCAAGCGCCCGCTACAACTGTCCGCACGTAAAGGCCCACGTACTACTCCAAGCTCACCTGTCTCGTACCCAGCTCCCTGCTGAGTTGCAGGCCGACACCGCCAGGGTACTCACCAAGGTACGTGTGGTATAACCAACCATCACATATATGTGGGTCACTCACATATCACAAGTAACACAGCTGATCGAAGCTAGTCGAAAATAGTGGCCTTAGTAACTCATTATACCATCCGCTATCTGCCAGTAAAAGTCCCGTTCAAAAGCGATCCAACCGTTTCAGAGATTAGCCGGCACAAATAGATAGACGAAATTTAAAAAAAAAAGATATTTTATAAATGTACTGTACGGTCACGTACAATTGGTGCGGTCAGTATTTTGCTTCCAAAACATTGATTTAAAACACATTATAAATCAGTGTGTAGTAGCCTAAGGTTAGGGAACCTCAGACCACTATCTATGGAGGATGCGATGGACTTGAGCAACGAAGTACGTAGTACGAGTATATTGTTTACAATATAATAACAACAACAAGTTAGGAATAAATATGTTTTTATTAAAAGCTAACGGAGGTATATATAATAAAAGTTTTGCACACGACACTATTATCAAGGAGAAGGGACACAGGTAACGAGTGCGAATATAGCCGCGCGACATCCCTCTCTGTTGCGCAGGCGCCGTCTATCCTACGATTCCGAGGAGCGTTTAGATGACCTTTCCTACTCGCCTGCTCGCTACACCACTCCCCCAGTGAGACCGTAACTACGGGCGATAGTAGTTTGGGAATCTAACTGTACGCCCGCTCCTGGTTTTTTGTACGGGGGTCTGGTCTTTGATAGTCTCGGTGCCTATTGGTGCTTCTTTAGTCACGAAAGCTGGCTTCAGTCGATCTATAGTCACCTTTTGTGGCTTTCCTTTTACTTCGATGTCGAAGGTCTTGTCGTCGCGGCGAAGAACCTTGTATGGTCCCAGGTAGGGTGCTTGAAGTGGTCTTCGTTCCGGACCCTGACGAAGGAAGACGTGAGTAGCCTTGTGCAGGTCTTTTGGAATGTAAAAGGATCGGCTGGAACTTCCGTGCCATGTTGTAGGTTTTGGCGTTAGCTTGTTCATGTGCGAACGTAGTCTACCGACGAGGCTGCTCAGATCGACTGTCTCATCAGTGGTGCTGTTAAAGAACTGTCCAGGTAAACGTAGTGTTTCACCGTAGACCAGTTCTGCCGCGGAGGTTTGTATATCCTCCTTCCATGCGGTGCGTATGCCAAGGAGAACCCATGGCAGTACCTCAGTCCAATTCGTAGTGGCGTGGCAGGTGATGGCGGCCTTCAGCTGACGATGTAACCTTTCCACTATGCCATTAGCTGCAGGGTGGTAGGCAGTTGTAAAATGATGAGTAGCGCTGACTAGTGCAGTGAGGTCCTTGAAGGTCTGCGATGTGAACTGTGGGCCACGATCGATTGTTATGTGTTCAGGGCAGCCGAAGCGTGCAAACCACCCAGATATTAGGGCAGCTGCACAGGTTTCTGCGGTGATGTCAGCTAGTGGATACACCTCGCACCAACGAGTAACTCGGTCGATGACCGAAAGGCAGTATTTAAAGCCTGAAGATAATGGTAACGGGCCTACCAGGTCCAGGTGTATATGTTTGAACCGTGCTGATGGTATTTGGAATGCTGTTAGTGGAGTTTTTGTATGCCTCGACACTTTACTTCTTTGACACGGTTGACACTCCTTAACCCAACGGCGACAGTCTCGCCTTACGCCAGGCCAGACAAACCTTTGGGTTATTAAATGGACTGTTGCTTTTACACCTGGATGGCTAAGGTTATGTAAGGTATCGAATACCTGCTTTCTAAATGACCTGGTGATATATGGTCGTGGTTCTGCCGTGGTATCACAGTATATCTCTATTTGCGAGTCTGGTAGAATTAACCTCTCGAGCTTAAGACTGGAGCCATTGCGTAACAGATCTTGAAGTTCAGTATCAGTTTTCTGCTCGCTAGCTAAGGATGTGTAGTCTATAGGCGTATTCACTTCATTGATGCGTGACAGAGTATCAGCCACAATGTTGTCTTTGCCGGCCACGAACCTTATGTCTGTTGTGAATTGGCTGATGAAGTCCAAATATCTGAACTGTCGAGGGGAGCAGTTCTCACGATGAGTAGTGAAGGCGAAGGTAAGTGGCTTATGGTCTGTTCTAATTGAAAAAACACGCGCCTCCACCATGAACCGGAAGTATCGTATAGCCTCGTAAATAGCTAGAAGCTCTCGGTCATACGGGCTATATTTCTTCTGTGAAGGGCTTAGCTTTCTTGAAAAGAATGCCAGCGGTTGCCATTCTTTACCCTGTCGCTGCTGTAATACTGCTCCAATTGCTGTATCCGAAGCGTCCGTTTGCACAGTTAATTCTGCTTTCGGGTCTGGATGAGCTAGGAGTGTGGCTTCTGATAAGCTGTGTTTACATTTTTCAAAGGCTTCTGTAGTTTCTTCTGTCATGACAACTGGCTGTGAACCTTTTATCTTTGGTCCCTTGAGTAAGCTGTGAAGAGGCGCTTGTATGGAAGCTGCATCTGGTATAAACCGACGATAAAAATTCAGCATTCCTAGGAATCGTCTCAGTTCCTTGACAGTCTTAGGTGCTGAAAACTCTTGTATAGCCTGGACTTTTATGTTAAGAGGCTGGATACCTGCGGCTGACACTCTGTATCCCAAGAAATTTACCTCTTCTTGACCAAATATGCACTTGTTCGTGTTGATTAAGACTCCAAATTCTGATAATCTATCGAACAGTTTTCGCAAGTGCTGCTGATGGAGTCTGGTGCTGGAACTGTAGACCAAGATGTCATCCAAGTAGCCATAACAGAAGTCTAGCCCGCGAAGAACCTCATCCATGAACCGTTGGAACGTCTGAGCGGCATTTCGAAGCCCAAACGTCATGAATGGGAATTCGTATAAGCCAAAGGGCGTCGTTATGGCGGTCTTGCAAATATCCTCCTCTGCTACGTGTATCTGATTGTAGGCCTTGACCAGGTCTATGGTGGAGAAGATCCTAGTGCCAGACAGTTGCTGAGTGAAGTCCTGCAGATGTCTAATTGGGTACCGGTCAGGGATTGTACGTGCGTTGAGTGATCGATAATCTCCACAAGGACGCCAACCGTCATTCTTCTTGCGAACTAGATGCAGAGGTGAAGACCAGGCACTCTCAGACTTCCTCGCAGTGCCATTGAGCAGCATCTCTTCGAATTCTTGTTTCGCAATTTTGAGCCGTATAGGGTCTAAACGACGTGGACGACCAAAGACCGGTGGACCCGATGTAGTGCGAATATGATGCATAGTACTATGTTTGGGAGTACTTGGCTTACCCGCTGGACGTGTAAGGTCAGGAAACTCCTTCAGCAGACAATGATAATCGCTATTGTCGATTAAAGTGCGCACTGATGATATGTTTTCGGTGGAAGTATGTTGAGGCAGTCGGACCGTAAGTGTAGTGAGGTTGTCTATTAAGCGCTGGTTTCGGCAGTCGACTAGAAGATTATAGTAAACTAAAAAGTCGAGCCTGATTGGCTTGGTGACATCAGCTACTATGAATCGCCAGGAAAATGCGCGGCGAAGTCCCAGATCCAATGTCAGTGGAATAAAACCATAGGTGTTTATAATGGTACTGTTGGCTGCATACAATTTGTATTTTGTTATAGCCCGAGGCTCCCGAACAGAAGATCTTGGAAATACACACAGGTCTGAACCCGTATCTATGAGATATTGTATTTTGGTTTTAAGATCTGTAATGAACAGGCGGCTTGTTATTGCTAGGCAGTCTTTTCCCGCCGTTACTGGCTGCCTTGGTAGTTTACCGACTTTTGTGCGCGGTAAGTACAAGGCTGTGTGCATTTGTGGGCGCGTTCTCCAAACCGGTAGTGATAAAAACAATGCGGATGGTCTCTGGGACGGGAACGTGAACGGGAACGGCTGCGACCTCGTTGGTGTCTTCTATCTTGAGAACGCTGAACTCGACGCAGTTCTGTGCTCATGCATTCCATCTTGCGAGTCAGTTCAGTTACGGCTTGGGTCAAGGCATCGATTGTATTCCCTTGCATTCCGGTAGCCGTTTGCGCTGCTGCTGCTACTTGACCGGTTACTGGCATGCTAGTAGATACTTGACTAGTAACTGGAACGATGTCATTTATTCGATCTGCTAACTCTGCTACCTCTTCCAAGCTAGAATTTGCCTGCATTGCGACTATAGTCTGGAGATTAGGCGGCAGTCTGCTAGACCAGATGGACCGAATAAAGTCGTTAGGAACGGTAGGTCCAGCCAAGTGTTGAAGATGGCGAAGAAATTGTGTAGGTTTTCTGTCGCCGAGCTCCTCGTGCATCAGCAATTGTTTTAATTTGCGCTCTTGTGATGCCGACAGTCGCTTGATCAGCTCCGCTTTCAGTTTCTCATATTTGCCAGTTGCGGGTGGAGAAACAATGAGATCTCGTACTTCTGCAGAATGTTGTGGTTCCAGTTGCGCCAGCACGTAATAGAACTTGGTGGAGTCGGTAGTGATGTTCGAAAGGGTGAATTGGCCTTCTAACTGAGCGAACCATAGTAGCGGATCATCGGCGTTGAATACCGGTGCCTTCACTCCGACGCGGTATGCCATAAAGAAGTCCTTACTTTCCTCCTCACTAGTAGACGGCATAGTCGCCGAATACTAGTCTAAGCTGTGCTTTAGTATAGGTACTCAAAATGCGAATACCAGTTGTCGTGGGTCACCAGTGTAGTAGCCTAAGGTTAGGGAACCTCAGACCACTATCTATGGAGGATGCGATGGACTTGAGCAACGAAGTACGTAGTACGAGTATATTGTTTACAATATAATAACAACAACAAGTTACGAATAAATATGTTTTTATTAAAAGCTAACGGAGGTATATATAATAAAAGTTTTGCACACGACACTATTATCAAGGAGAAGGGACACAGGTAACGAGTGCGAATATAGCCGCGCGACATCCCTCTCTGTTGCGCAGGCGCCGTCTATCCTACGATTCCGAGGAGCGTTTAGATGACCTTTCCTACTCGCCTGCTCGGCTACAAGTGCACTTTCAACAGTCACAGGGTTTTTTTAAAGACACCTCCCGCACTAGGAATAACTCCTGTGTCGCGGGGACTTTATAAACATACATAAAACGGACATAAAGAACACCCTGACTTAGAACAAGAATTTGTGGATCAGACAAAGTGTTATTCCATGTGGGATTTGAACCCATAACACTTGGCGAAGTAAGGAAAGGCGTGGCGACCGCTTAACCACTAGGCCAAGTTTATCATTTAACAAGCTCTGTACGCGTCCCGTACAT
Organism: Spilarctia lutea; assembly: GCA_916048165.1. Lineage (NCBI taxonomy): Eukaryota > Metazoa > Arthropoda > Insecta > Lepidoptera > Erebidae > Spilarctia > Spilarctia lutea. Next base: position 5,883,473 of record OU696494.1, read on the forward strand.
ACTACTACGCTTTCGAGAAACATCTCGAACATACGAGGGCGTTCCCCGTACGAAGGACACGCCCGCCGGCGACTCGTTGTAAACAATCGCATAACAACCAAACGATATTCGACGCTACGCCTATTAGTATAAGGTTCGTTATTCCGTGCCTCGAAAATCAACTTCTCGGTCGTTGTTCGCGAATAATCTTTCTTCGTAACAATGTCAAGCTTGGCAGAGATAATATCTAATATCTTTAAATGAGTAATTCTTGTATATAATCTGAATCTCCAACGTTTAGTGGACGATAAATCGATCTAAATAGGGTTCATTTGTCAGTCAAATTAACCAAAAAAACTCTAAGCAAAGCTATATCATTCAGGTGCTATAATTGAATGAAAGAAAGATTTGTGTTCTTTTGAATTCGATTTATTGAATAGGGGGGAAACGAGCAGACGCATCACCTGATGGTAAGCGATTACCGCCGCCCATGGACACCCGCAACACCAAAAGCATCCCAAGTGCGTTGCTGGCCTTTGGGGGATGGGGAGAGGAAATGGGGGAGGGGTTGGTCTATGGGCCTCCGGCATCATCACTCACTCGGTGAAACACAGCGCAAGCGCTATTTCACACCGTTTTTCTGTTAATTAATTTTAATAATTTTTTTATTCCCACAGGCAATTCGTCTCATCCAAGCGTGTGTTGATGTGGTATCCAGCTCGGGATGGCTGTCTCCAGCTGTCGCAGCCATGGAACTGGCGCAGATGGTCACCCAGGCCATGTGGGCCAAGGACTCGTACCTGAGACAGCTGCCGCACTTCACCGCTGAGCTGGTCCAGCGATGCTCCGAGAAGGTCGGTCCTCATCATATTAACTAACTTTGAAAATGACTAACTTCTGTTAATATTCAACCTTTATTTTATTTAACTCTATTAAAAGTGATTTAAAAAAAAATACTTTCTTATTGGGTGCTTACCATACAACAAAAAGGATTGTAAAGAAAATTCCAATCTTGTCGACCCATCGATATATCTATCTATATATCTATACTAATATTATAAAGCTGAAGAGTTTGTTTGAACGCGCTAACCTCAGGAAACGCTGGTCCAATTTGAAAAATTCTTTCATTATTGGATAGTCCATTTATCGAGAAAGGCTATATATCATCACGCTAAGACCAATAGGAGCGGAACCTCAATGAAAAATGTTGAAAAAACGACGTTATGCGAACGGAGGTGTATGAAATTTGGCAAAAAAATATAATAAATGAGAGAGACAAACTTCTTAGCACTCCATGGATTCACCGTGCGGGTGCCGGGTCCATCGTGTGGCAGAGGGTGAAACTCAAAGCAGTTCCCAGGACTTACGACCTGGATGTAGGTTTAAGGAGGCCCCCTTTAAGATGCGCATCAACGCTCACCTTCACTGCTCGAGTTTCCCGCCCTACCTAGCCAAATTTGGTAGGAACCTGTTGGTGCAGCCTTGGATACTCGTTCTAAAATAGAACTTACTGCAGATCTCGACAGGCCAAGGTCTTTCAGAAGGTTATAGAGAGATTTAGCTGGTATACCTCTCGCTCCTACTTCTACCGCGTATAAATTACGCGATAGAAGTAGGAGCGAGAGGTACGTATAATCGATGTGACTCACATGAAAGAACATTTAAACTTTCCCTGGACTTTCACTGCCACATGCCTATTGTGGCGACCTCCACATACAGCGCAACAACAACATAACATACTGCAGTGCCATCTACCGAAGATTCACTAAACTACGCACTACACGGAGTAACTAAAGATCCTGAATCGCGCAACAGAAGTTCTCGTGCCGATTATCATATATAAAACTACCCAACATCAACCGTTGGGCAGTAGCCCGCCAGGCGTGATCACCTTGCCTGCTCCTCCCTTTGTGTTGGAGGGACATGACACCCGTTCCTTCACACCTATATCCTTAAAACTTATCGGTATGAGTATCTCCGACTAACGAACGACATTTCGTTTTTGTTTAAATGATATTATAATTACAATAATGTTCGCAGGGTGTGGAGACAGTATTCGATGTGATGGAGCTCGAAGACAACGCTCGCGCCAAACTCCTGCAACTCACCCCCACGGAGATGGCGGACGTGGCCAGGTTCTGCAACAGATATCCTAACGTGGAACTCACTTATGAGGTAAGTTCATACAACTAGAATGTCAACACGATTGGACTAATTGTTTACACGATCGCCACGCCGCTTTCTACAGCGAAAAGTGTTGTGGGTTCAAATCATCACATGGGACAACAATTTGTTGTTCTGAGTCTGGGTGTTCTTTGTATCCGTTTCTCGTGTGTTTGTAAAGTCTTCCGCGAAACAGAATATATTCCTAATAAGGTAGTTGTCTTTTTAAAATGAGAAAGAGTTTACTAGAGAAACTTTCAACCCCTTAGGGGTAAATACAGGCAACAGTTTATTCAAGTACACTACACTATACAAGCTAGTTTTTTGAAAATTTGATAATTTCGTTTACAATCACAATATTACTCCGAATAACAGTCCTGAACTGACTACGGCCACTGACAATGGTTCGTGTTTATATAGATTTTTACATTTTACTAGCGCTTTCGAGAAACATCTCGAACATACGAGGGTGTACCCCGTACCAAGGTTACGCCCGCCGGCGAACTCTGTAAACAGTCGCGCAACAACCAATCGATATTCGACGCTGTGTCTATCAATATAAGGCTCGTTATTCCGTACCTCAAAAATCAACTTTCTCGATCGTTGTTCGTGAATAATCGAGAACATTCTCGATCGTTGTTCGTGAATAATCGAGAACATTCTCGATCGTTGTTCGTGAATAATCGAGAACATTCTCGATCGTTGTTCGTGAATAATCTTTTTTCGTAACAATACAATTAAAATATTTGTGTTGTAGGTGAAGAATGAACGTCGTCTCCGCGCTGGCAAGCCCATTGTCGTGGAGGTTTCCCTGGAGAGGGAGGATGATATCGTGGGACCCGTCATCGCTCCGTTCTTCCCACAGGCAAGTATCTCATGATGTCTACTGATGAAGCTTTTATGAAAGTACTGGCTGACCCGATAAATTTCCAACCGCCAATTGTGTACTTATGCCCAGTTCCTATATTTGAAAAACGATCCGTTCTGGGTACGAATAGTAGTATATTATACGGGGCGTAAGCTAAAATCGTTCCTATAAAAAATAAATTGAGGAACGGTATTTACGACTCGTAGTCGGTTGTAGAAAATTTTTACACGATGACGATTCGTTAAATATAGGAACTGGGCATTAGGGAACATAACAGTTTCGTGCAGTCGATCGGAGGCTATGCACGTAGATACATTTCATTGATTCATTTTTATTTAAATAGATTAGCTGTTGTACCGTGAGTAACATCACGAGGCTCGGCTAGTATATATCTATACTAATATTATAAAGCTGAAGAGTGTATTTGTTTGTGTCCACTAATCTGAGGAACCGCTGGTCGGATTTGGAAGAATCTTTCAGTGTTGGATAGTCCATTTATCGAGGAAGGCTATAGGTTATATATCATTACGCTGATACTAATAGGAGCGGAGCACCAATGAAGAAATTTCTTCCGCGGGAGAGCTATGCTTCGGCATGAATGGGTCGGCTCGACCAAAGTGATACCACGGCCTCACAGAAAACCGGTGTGAAATAGCGTTTGTGCTGTGTTTCACCGAGTGAGTGAGGATACCGGAGGCCCATACCCCAACCCCTCTCCCCATCACCTTTCCCATCCCCCAAAGGTCGGCAACGCACTTGTGACTCCTTTGGTGTTGCGGGTGTCCATGGGCGGCGGTAATCGCTTTCCATCAGGTGATACGTCGTCACGTTTGCCCACTATTTAATAAAAAAAAAAATAATGTTTCAAAAACGGGGGATATTTTTCACGCTACGGGCAATAGACGACGCAACATTGTTTACGTCTCTTAGTGCCCGTAGTGTATTATTTTTCCTCGATTTTTGTAAATCATCAAATGAAAATTAATCAATTTAGACTAAACAGAACTTCAAGCACAAACAGATTTTTCAATATCAAACAATAAACCACACTATGTATTGATTGATTGTTTGTCTATCTATTTGTTCCGTCTAATCACTAGAACGGCTGGACGGATTTAGAATCGACTTTTACTGACAGATAGCTGATGATATAAAGGGTGACTTAACATACTTTTAATATTTTAGACTAAATACGCCCATGTTTTTTAGTTATAATTAATAGGTATTAACTTAAATACAATGTATCTGTTTGTAACAGAAACGTGAAGAAGGTTGGTGGGTGGTGATCGGAGACCCGAAGACCAACACTCTGCTCTCCATCAAGAGAGTCTCCCTAGCCAGGACTGCTAAGGTGTGACTCCAATTTTTAATATATAGGTTTTTCAACATAAGTATACATACTTAGATATACATTTTGTAAATTGATTCATTCAATATTAAACTGCCTCGGTGGCACAGTGGTAGCGTATGCGACTGCTGTGCTTGAGGTCTCGGGTTCGATTACCGGGTCGGACCAAATGTTTGTATGATCTGCGAATATTTGTTTCGGAGTTTGGGTGTTTTCTATGTAAAATATATATGTTTACAAAAATAGTATATAAGTATTCATATCATTTGTCTAGTACCCATAACACAAGCTCTGCTTAGCTTGGGACTAGATGGCGTTGTGAGTTAGATGTTCAACATTTTATTTATATTTATTTATTTAAAATATGAACCTACCAAAGTGACTACTCTGCCTGGTGGTAAGCATGAGCAGAATCCAAGAGTGGTGGTCACCATTTTTTTCCGTGGGAGAGCCACGCTTCGGCATGAATGGGTCGGCTCGACCGGAGTGATACCACGGCCTCACAGAAAACCGGTGTGAAATTGCGCTTGCGTTGTGTTTCACCGAACGAGTGAGGATACCGGAGGCGCATACCCCAACCCTCCCCTCATTCCCCAAAGGTCGGCAACGTACTTGTGACGCTTTTGGTGTTGAGGGTGTCCATGGGCGGCGGTAATCGCTTACCATCAGGCGATACGTCTGCTAGTTTCCCCCTATATAATAAAAAAAAAAACCTTTTGTATTGCCGTCCATGTATCTGTGTATGCATCTTTACAAAAATAAAATTGAAGTGTCTATTTGTAACTCCAAGTAAACGGCTTCTCACTAAATATAGATATGAAAGTATTTACAGTACTTACATACAAAAAATAAACCATTTTTTTTTGATCCGGCTCATCTCCGGAACACCTGGAGGACTGGAGGCTGATGATAAAATGAGTAACTTTGCTACGTTTTTTAGACTGGCTTCGGGTTGTAAAGACATCAATCGCGGCGCTGAGTTAGTACCAATAGTAGAATTTTACCAGCCGTATAACTATTTGTCTTTATGGGCATCGAACCAGAGATTGCACGGTTGGCCTAGTGCTTGAGGCGGTCGCCACACCACTTCCTACTGCGCCAAGTGTCGTGGGTTCAAATCTCACACAAATTGGTGTTCTGAGCCTAGTTGTTTTTTGTGTTTGAGGCGGCACAGAATTTATTTTATAGTGCGGGAAAAGAACCCACGACCGTCTTAGCAGAGTTACCTATCACTAGAAATTTCTTCAGTTCTATAAAATTAAACCGTCTAATACAATTGTAGGTGCGACTGGACTTCGTGTGCGGAGTAGCTGGTCGTCACACATATACTCTCTACTTCATGTCGGACGCCTACCTCGGGGCTGACCAGGAGTACAAGTTCACTGTGGAAGTGGGGGAGGCCCAGTCGGACTCCAGCGGCGAGGAGTGACCGCTTATTGTGTATAAACTTGTGTAATAAATGATTTTAAAATTTGAGACAGTGTTTTATTGTGACAATGTCATTTATGCTACAGAGGAATTGATAACAGAATGGTTTAGCGTATTTGAAGTGAAAACTTCTTTAGGCGCGTTGAGTACTTTAAAAGGAAACAAAAATTATGAAACTCGCGTCATTGTGACCGAACCCTTTCCATGAGCTATATGTATACTGCGTATATACAGGGTCTGTCGTAAATAATGGATAAGTCGTAAACTGGAGTTGGTCCGGCTATGAGACTATTAGAAAATCGTATCTTTTTGCCAGGGTTTCTAACCGTATGGAAATGGCGTAGACTTTTATGTTTTTTTATAAATTTCGCTACTCTTTGCATTCATTCCGTTGCCATTTCGTTAAATTTAGGTATTTCTGTGTCATTTTTTTTGTATTATAGTCTTGAAGATGTGTATTATTTAGTTTTAGTACTGTTTTAGGCGTTTTTAACGTTGGTCATTTTCAAAATTGTCATTTTAAGATTTTTTATGTTTTTGTTTTACTTAGGGTCAACTTTTGATCATTTACTGTGTAAAAAAAAAGTACGGCGCTATAGCTGCCCATGATCTTAATAAATTATCTAGTATGTGTAGATTCTAAAAAGGTATAACAATGCATACTTCACAAGTAATATTAAGCTACATGAGCGAGATCAATATCAAGGTGAGAAAATATTTTTTTCATGTAATGTTGTAAATGGTTATAAAACTTCGTCAGAATGATTTATTTCTGCCAAGATTCTTTACACAAACACTATGGGGCCACTATTAAGGATATTCAAAGAAAACTAGGTAGTTTTTTGTCAAAAAAATTTCATGCCTCCTCATTTCATAAAGGTGTTTAATTTTAAAATTGATGTGCTCTAATAGTTACATGCGACAAACATGTTACAAGTTTATTCGTAAAAAGGATCATCAGGTAAAAAAATGAACAAAGACAGCAATACAAAGGGTCTCCCCGCGTGAAAAGGACATTGTTACTAGGCACACTGCATGATGCACCGTCCCTTTCACACTCACGATGTGTGAAAAGGTTAGCATGCGTTTAGCTAGGGCGCACTCCTGATACATCTCTCAGTGTGATTTTGACCATCGCATGTGCTCTCGTTTTCATTACTGTCGTCAATTTGTTACTGCTTTCTAATATCGGACTTAGATTTTCTTTGTGATTTGGACTTGTTAACCTGGTGATATTGACAACTCAGCTCTCATTTATGGGCATCGTGTTGTGCTATCGATTGCACGTGTTATTTTGGAAAATTTTGTATATCATGCCTCAACAATACACGCCGGCCGAATACGTAAACATGCATTACATTTATGGTTTATGTGATGGCAACGCCAATAGAGCTGCTAGAGTTTATCGGGAAAAATATCCAAATGCCCGGCATCCTGACTATCGTGTCTTCATAAGAGTGCACAACACATTTTTGGAAGGACGATTTCCTGGGACCGGCGTAGGCGGGGCGAGTGAAGGACGACCACAACGCCACAGTGCAGCCGAAGTACTGGAAATAGTTGCAGAAGACCCTGGTACGTCCATAAGTGTAATTTCAAGGCGCACCGGTATACCTCAAAAATCTGTACACAGGATTTTAAAAAGGCATGAATTATATCCCTATCATTATCAAAGGGTCCAAACATTAATGCCAAGGGACGCTGCTGCGAGAATAACATTTTGTCGCATAATGCTGCGAAAGATGAGGGAAGACCAAAGTTTTTTTAATAAAATTTTATGGAGTGACGAGTCAACGTGTCGAAAAGATGGTTTTTTGAATCTTCACAACATACACAGCTGGCAACTCGAAAACCCAAGACTTATCCGAGAAGACCGATCGCAATATCAATTTAAAATTAATTTATGGACTGGCATTATTAATGGCAAAATCATTGGTCCATTCGAATTGCCGGCAATATTAAATGCGGATATGTATTTGAATTTTTTAGCAAATACTTTACCTAGTTTACTGCAAGACGTCCCACAAGAGATAAGAAATGAGATGTGGCTACAAAATGATGGGTGTCCAGCACATTACGCTGTTCGTGTCAGGGAACATTTAAATAATACTTATCCAGATAGATGGATAGGGCGATTGGGGCCAATTTTATGGCCTCCACGTTCGCCAGACCTGAACCCCTTGGACTTCTTTTACTGGGGCTGTATAAAAGAAAAAGTATACAGTGAAACAATAAGTTCTGTAGAAGAGTTGCGTGCGCGCATTCAAGTAGCAGCGAGAAAAATTGAAGAAGCCGGTTATGTGCGCCGGATTAAGCGATCGTTTATTAGGCGATGTAGAGCGTGCATAGCTGCCGGCGGAGGACACTTCGAACATTTAGTTTAAGTTGTTGAATAAATATTTTTACGTACTAAAACAACCTAGTTTTCTTTTGAATATCCTTAATAGTGACCCCATAGTGTTTGTGTAAAGAATCTTGGCAGAAATAAATCATTATGACGAAGTTTTATAACCATTTACAACATTACATGAAAAAAATATTTTCTCACCTTGATATTGATCTCGCTCATGTAGCTTAATATTACTTGTGAAGTATGCATTGTTATACCTTTTTAGAATCTACACATACTAGATAATTTATTAAGATCATGGGCAGCTATAGCGCCGTACTTTTTTTTTACACAGTAAATGATCAAAAGTTGACCCTAAGTAAAACAAAAACATAAAAAATCTTAAAATGACAATTTTGAAAATGACCAACGTTAAAAACGCCTAAAACAGTACTAAAACTAAATAATACACATCTTCAAGACTATAATACAAAAAAAATGACACAGAAATACCTAAATTTAACGAAATGGCAACGGAATGAATGCAAAGAGTAGCGAAATTTATAAAAAAACATAAAAGTCTACGCCATTTCCATACGGTTAGAAACCCTGGCAAAAAGATACGATTTTCTAATAGTCTCATAGCCGGACCAACTCCAGTTTACGACTTATCCATTATTTACGACAGACCCTGTATACTTGAGGTCTCGGGTTCAAATCCTGGGTCGGACCAAGTGTTTATATGATCTACAAATATTTGTTTCGGAGTTTGGGTGTTTTCTATGTATAATATGTATGTATTCACAAAAAAAGGTATAAGTATTGTTACGAGCTGGGTATTAAATAAATTAAAGTACTCGATTAATTACCAAAAATAACACAATATTTATTAAGAACACTTTTTACAATAAGAAATCACTAAATCACTTGTTAGTCGCACTAGAAGATCTCTTCGATGTTTATCCGCTGTATCGTGAAACAATACTGTCCCTACGGCCAACACGTTCCGCTTTTATATGGCCGTGGAAATTACTCGAAAGTACGAAAGTATTCGATCGATGTTTCTAGGCTAAATAGATTACTCTAGAGCTTCTTGTAGCGCCATCTATCGTCGAGTAATCGTCATAATGCACACAGTTGCGCGCTTTCCGACGCTAGATGGCGATAGTTCTCGATCGTTCTAGTATAATTGAGTTCCATCTGGTTATGGCGCAACAGTATTTATATCAGTTGTCTAGTACCCATAACACAAGCTCTGCTTAGCTTGGGACTAGATGGCGTTGTGTGTTAGATGTCCGAAATATTTATTAAAAAAATAAAAATCGTGAACAAAAAGTGTGGAACTGGCTTCAAAATTATCGCACGCTTTACTAGTAACTAATTTTTACTGCTATCGATAGTCTCCAAACTGTCCCGCATTTTCTTTTTAATTATTGAAACAATTTGGCGTACAGAATCGTATCTTTTTGTGACTATCTTCTGACCAGAGTAATACATTTAAGTGCTTGTAAGGTATGATTTTGATTCAGTCAAGTCAGTAGCTCTAGATATATTGACAACTATCAACCATCAAATTCAGTTCAGTTGAACCTCAAAGATGCCAGTCATTCGTACGTCAGGGTTCCAGGGTTTTTCTTCTTGGGTGTACCTGGTTCTCGGCTCCTAGTACGAGTAATAGACGGCGCGTCCGACATGCCATCATGAGGGGATTTCAGTATTGGAAAAAAAGGGTGCCAGTCGCTCCGTGGAACAATTTATATTCAGGAAAAACCGGTTGAACTAGAAGCCGACAATAATCTTGGGAATAAAGGCTAGGAACATTAGTAACAACGATAAAATAATCTAAAATATTTTTAGGTGATTTTAAATATGTAACAAATAAAATAAACGATTACTGTATTATAACCAAACTTTTTATTGAAAATTACTGAATAAAACTATGTTTGTTAAACTTAATTATAGATATTATATCGCTTACAATATAAATGGAGGAAATCACAATAATAACAGCCTAATTTGTACAAAATGGATACATTAATGATAATAAAAAGGATATTTATTTAGTGGAGTAATTTATGAATAAAGGAAAACTGTTTTATTCTTTTTTTTTAATATTTCTAGAAACATTTTAAAATGACGTTTTATTTTTTCTAGAAAATGTTTAGGCAAAGGTGGCAAGTTTTAAGCCTTTCTATGGTGTTAGAAAGAAATTCAAATTTAGAATGACTTCTTTTTTTATCTAAATAAAACATCACAGAATAAAAAATAAAACAGCTATGTCTATGATATCAAGCTATAAATATATATTTAAGCGGTTTTCTGTAAATATTCGTCGAACAGAAACAGAGCGAGGGACAGGTCTTGTCCGTTGTTGGAGGCAACGAATTTCTTGAGGTCGTTGGTGTGTCCAGCGATGTTGCGGATGTTCTTCGCTTGGTACTCGATGAATTCTTCCTCCAAATATTGAGCGATCTGTAAACATACATTGTTTAGGACATGATACCTTTTATCTCAGCTAAGCACTGCGCTTGTGTTACATATGTATTTTTTTATACTCGCGGGGGACTTTACAAACATACATGTAACGGACACAAATAACACCCAGACTCAGGACAACATTTTGTGGATCACACAAAGTGATGTCCCACGTGGGATTTGAACCCACGGCACTTGGCGCAGTAGTGAACGTTTGGTGTGTGTGTGTAGTGGTTTCACTAGGCCAACCGTGCAGTTAGATTCCGTATAGTTAGTTTAGTAGTTCCTTTTAATTCAACACTTAAAACCATATAAAAAAACAATTAAAAATATACATTCTGTCTCACGGAGGAACTAACAAACAAACTTGAAACGGTTATTTGTGTCCATTTCATGTATGGTCCGTGTCACCCAGACGCATAACAACAAATTATAGATCACACAAAGTGTAATAACATATGGGATTTGAACCCACAACACTTTGCGCTGTAGAAAGCTGCACTTAAATCAACCCCGTGCAGTTGCCAACCGTGTTACTCATCTTTATTTTACACTCTTAAGCGGTTAAATTTACTAATTCCCTTAGTTTATTCCGCTAAGATGAAAATCTATCGAAATGTCAACTTTGTAACACAAATGGTTGAGGTTCTACCTTAATGATATAATCAGTCAGTCAGGACAAGTAATATATATATATATATACTAGCTGACCCACGCAACCTTGTTTGCGTCTTGTATTGCCCGTAGCGTGAAAATTTCCCCCGTTTTTGAAACATTCTTCATTGGTGCTCCGCTCCTATTAGTAATAGCGTGATGATATATAGCCTATAGCCTTCCTCGATAAATGGAATATCCAACACAAAGAATTTTTCATATCGGACCTGCGGTTCCCGAGATTAGCGCGATCAAACAAACAAACAAACTCTTCAGCTTTATAATATTAGTATAGATATATATGTATAGATTGCAAAGTGTCTTCTCACCTCAGGGTCATGGAGATGCTGGCTGTTCCTGGTGGCTTCGCGGTGGATGTAGAACGCGCGCTCAGCCAACTCCTTCTGGGTGTCCAGGGCTTTAGCGAGAGCTTCCAGCTCGTGGAGTTCCACGGTGTAATTCTTACGGACCGATTTCTGGGTGCTTTGTCTTGAGAAGTCCATTTCATCGCCTGAAAGAGTACACTAAATAAAGTCTCGAACAGTACCAAAAAAAAACTTCAAAGGAACCGATTCTTATACATATTAAAAAAAAACCTATTTACTTGCTGTTTAGGTGATATTCAAACAGAAAATATCATTCTTTTAATTAAAAAAAAACAATAATTTCATACATAACCAAGTTAAATGCAATAAATATAAAAAAATAACTGATATAAAAACTAAAGGCTAAGCACGAATTTAATCCAAACCCCCTTCCTTATTTACTTTCTAATTTTGGGGGGTGACCCGTCTACACATTGCAGTCTACTTTAAAAAAGACATTAAAAAGACAACCATACCTCTCATAGTGACATGCTTGATAATATCGATGGTCTTTTCCCAAGCGTCATCGGATAACTTCTTGAAGAGTTTGCTGAAACCAGCCCTGTTGGTCTGATAATTGTTGTAGTAGGCTGAAGACAGCAGGTATTCGTAAGACCGTTCCAGGTGCAAATTGGCATACGCCTGGAGCTCTGACGCCACATTTCCATGACTTCCATATTCACCATACTTAGCGTTACAACGGGTAAGACCTGTAACAAATAAAAATATTAACAAAAAGGAAACCGACTTCAAATACACGGGAAGCATGCGCTTTCGGCAAACCTAAAAAAAAATACAGTCGAATTGAGAACCTCCTTTTTTGAAGTCGGTTAAGTATATAAATTATTAGTACTAATTCTGTTGTTTTGTCACTAAAATTTCTCTAAAAATATCTTCTATTCTTATATGGTTCAAAATCGCTATTTTTATATGGTTAACAAAATTTTTTGTGTAACATATCTAATTTTAGAGCATGTATGACATTTACAGCATAGTTAAAATAATTTTAGTGACTGTTACAACAGAATTAATATCATCGACATTCATTTTACAAACTTATATTAATCTCTCTTAACTGAACTAAATCTTACAATTTTTTTAGTGAAAAAGGACATTTATCCTGACAAAACTATTTTTTTGTAACTTTTAGTTCAGTTTAGAGAGTTTTGAACAATTGGCATGCATTTACAAGCAAATTAATTGTGTTGTGAATAAACAGTGTCACTAAATTTAAACAATACATTGTAATAAATATTACATGCAAAAACGGAAAACAATTTTCAGGAAATTTGGCCTCTTTTAAAAGCTACATAAACTACCATTAAGTAATATTTATATATGTTGTTAATTGGTGTAATTAGAGAAGCCTACGCCCAACAGTTGTTTGTTTTCGGGAATTAGTCTAGGACATTTCAGCACTTTGCAGAACGATCTCAGTCCTCCATAAGCGCAAGCCTGAGGGTGACAGATGAGACCATCTGTCACTATCAGAAGCCCGGGAGACGGCGCGGACGAGTGTGCGCGTCCTAGGGGACAGTAGAGGGAACATTGGGGTTCCCACACAGGTGGGGGGCATTCTACAAAGCGTAGGTGGCCCAAGGCACGTCAGGGTTCCAGGGTTTTCCTTTCTAGGGTGCACCTAGGTCCCCGATATCTAGTACCCGAGACGGCGTACGTTTTAGACATGCCACCAGGAGGTGGTATCCGAGAGGATTTCCGCACAAAAAAAAGGATGTTTCAGTACTGTTTTAAGCTACATCTTGGTAGACATTCCGTTTTCAATGACATACAATTGATAAACTGTTTAAGGCTGCATAACATAGTAATATTTTATTTAAATTTGCTACATTTAAAAAAATACCAGCTCCATACTTACCCAATATATCTACGAATAAAGAAATACATGTTTTTAGAACAATTATTTCATTAATAAGACTTAAAACTAAATTAAATGTCGCTAGCCCTATTTATCTCATGGGTGTCGTAAGAGCCGACTGTGGGAGCAAACTCCTCGGGACAACAGCACTGCAGAGAGAAGGAAAACTTGAGACAAGCTCTATACCAACACAAGATTATTAGTGTATATATATATACATGATAGCTATCTTTATTCTCATTGGCTGTCACATCGTCCGACACGGTGACTCATGTTTTGTTTGACGTGATATTTTATCAGTCATCTCTATTTATCAAAGAGGAGAAAGAAAAGGCAGTTTGTTTTTCGAAAGACGGTCCCCATTTCATGTCATCCATATTTTATATATATTTTTTATCATTAATTTCATCACGACGACGACTTGAAGACTTTTAATTGAAAACTATAAATACTTGACATTGACAGAAATAACTAATCCGAGTGCTCCGGCTGATTGCCATTTCATCAAACAAACTAACTAAAGAAAAGGCATTGTGTTATGGAGAATGTCCGTATCGCCTGATGGTAAGCGATAGACGCAACACTACGGGCGTCACAGGTGCGTTGCCGGCCTTTAGGGGGTGGGGAGGGGTTGTTATATGGTTAGAAAACTAATTTTCTGTGAGACCCTGGCATCACTCCGGTCGAGCCGGCCCCTGCATGCCGAAGCGTGGCTCTCCCACAAAAGAACGACAGTTTGCTAATATGAACGAATGGCTTATATAGGAGTTAGGAGCTGATACAAAACACATGGTGTTAATTATATCAACCCGCCAAATTATACTGAACCTTTTTAAGGGTTTATGTCCAGCTGTGGACTCCAGGGTGTATGGGGCTGTGGACTGTGGACAGCTGTAGTGTTAATTATTGTGTAGTATTATTCTCTACACGTTTTTAATGTAGACACAAGAGACATTTCAACGTTACACATTGCGTCGAACCCAAATGGAATTGAGAAAGCGTATAAATCTTGAAAATATTGACTATAATAAATGGAAAAGAAAGCATTTGTTTTTTTTTTTTAAAGACAACTGCCGCATTCGGAATGCGCATCTTGTGTCGCGGGTAACTTTACAAACATGCATTTTATGACAGTTTATGAACCCACAACACTTGGCGCAGTAAAAAGCGTCACGGAAACCATTTAAACCATTGTTTTTTTTACGTGTGGAGACCCCCTCGGGCCGTCACCCCACCGGGTTTTGCGGTGGGGTGGTGTGTCGGAATCAGACCGACTAAAACCACACGTTTGTGTCACTCTGCGCCTGAGAAGGGAGGGGTCCGGGAACTGCAGTTATTAACACAACCGGACCCCTCCCAGAAACCCGTGCAGTTAAAGAAAGTACAATTAAGAAATTGTTGTAAAAGCGGCAATATTCTGTACTGCAATACTCAATGAATGTAAGTTCTGTTATCACTTATCGTTTACAATATTGTGGGTGGACGAATTAATGTGACGTCACTAAATATGACTAACATATTATTTATATATTCTCATAAATACAAACAATTGTATGTTTAAATCTTTAAATTTTTATTCTTCATTAAATTTTTGTTTTCAACAATGAGGAATTATTTACAAATAACATTATGAAAACAAATGTCAAAATAATTTTAATGTTTGACAGCTATTGAACGAATTACGCGGGAAAACGGAAAAAAAAACGAGTTTTATTCTTTATGAATTATGATATATTTTTCTAGAAGTGTGTCGTTTGTAGTAAACGGCTTGATGCATTTTGGCTTAAAATGAGAAATCTTTATATAATTTGGTAAACACAACAAATATGGAAACTTAATTAATAAATATTCAAATCTTATGAAGTATAGATAAAAACATAACTGTGATGACCAAAAAACAAGGCAGATAAATATACTGAAAATTGAATAAAGAAATACACAAATAAAATATGTCCAATAACTCAATTGCAGAAATAATAAGTTCAGAAGACCCTACGCATTATCTTAGCTCTATATGATTTTTTTTGTAGAACTTACCTAAACTGTTGGAGACGGTGCTACAGTCCATCTCGACATTCTGGTAGCATGACTCGGCCGCCAGCGACCCTGACACAGCCAGGAGACACAAAAATACTACAGCCTGCATTGTTCTGCAAAAGAAATATAGTCTTTATTACTATTACGATAAAGTTCAGAGTTCTGTCATTAAATATGTTACTTCCTTAGTTTAGAGAAACGCTAACATCACGCTACAATTGATAAGAGTCGAACATCAATGAAAAAACTTGGAACACTTCCTTTAAAAGTTGCATGGGTCAACTAGTATCGTATGATAAACTCTAGTTACAAATATAATAAATAATAAATAAATAAATAAATAAATATTTCGGACAATTTATTAACACACAACGCCGTCTTGTCCCAAGCTAAGCAGAGCTAGTGTTATGGGTACTAGACAACTGATATAAATACTTATATACTTTTTTTTTGTAAATACATACATATTATACATAGAAAACACCCAAACTTCGAAACAAATATTTGCAGATCATACAAACATTTGGTCCGACCCGGGAATCGAACCCGAGACCTCAAGCACAGCAGTCGCTTACGCTACCACTCGCACCACCGAGGCAGTCAAATAATGTTTCAGATATCTAACACACAACGCCATCTAGTCTCAAACTAAGCAGACCTTGTATTATGAATACTAGACAACTGATACATAATACGAGTATATACTTTTAAACAACCAACACCCAAACTTCGAATCAAATATTTGCAAATCGTACAAACATTTTGTTCGACCCGGGAATTGAACCCGAGATATGGAATCCCAATCGTCATTATCGAATTTAAGCGAAAGCCTTGTGTCAAAGAGATGATTGGAGAAAAAGTAAGTAAGATCAGAAAATGTATGAGCAATAGATGATTTAGACGAGTAATTTTCATTTTTAAACTAAATTGACAGACATAATATCCATTTTGTCTTAATCATTGTTATTTAAAAATGACACAATCTAATAAAGATAGATACTTCTAATGAATGATGCAATAACAATCTGTGTGACAAAACTTTCTCTAATATTGTGAAGGTGAGAGAACAGAGAGTGTTCCTGTGTTTGCACACACTCTTGTGCACTATATCTCTTGTGGAGTTGGCTTGAGGGTGACCATGGGCAGCGGTAATCGCTTACCATCTGGCGATACTTCTACTCGTTTGCCCCTTGTTTCATAAAATTGTTCAATAACTTGATTAGGTATTATAGCCCAGTTACAAATCTAAATACAGAAACAGATTTTATAAATTGGAAAGTAAATATCTGTCTATTTTACTAAACTGCTGAATCAGTTTTGATGAATCATGATAGTGTAGAGAGATAAGTTAACTTTTATAATAACAATAAAGTAGAATATGATAATTTTAATTATTAGAACAGGTATGCTAAATAAGTATTTAAAATTGCATAAAGGAATGTCAGTCTTAAAACACTTTAAATTATTATGCCAGTAACAAATGTATCATATTTTATTCCATGTGAGTATATAAACTAACAAGAAAAACAAAATAAGGTTTACTAGAACAATTTTTTTAAAGTTTTAACTCAAGTTTCAATTTTTAAAAAAAGCCTAACGAAACGAAAAATAACAAAACGTAACTCCCGCATTATTTCATTACGTCAAATAAAAATATAGATTAAAAAAAAAACAAAACCATTCCCAAAAACAAACATTTAAGTGAATTAAAAAAAAAAATCACTTCAAATGGTAGATGTCAATGAATGTTATTAAATGTCATCTTCTGCGTATGTAAGCAATATTTCATAATAATCAGTGTAATAAATGAACGGAAGCGTTTAGAATACGAAAAAACTAGTATCTACCATCTTGATGCCGTAAAAACATCGCGTATTTGAATGTCGAAGGCAACGTCATGTAAATTTTAAAACGATCTGTTTAAAACTATATATTTACAACGAACATTTTATATGTAATGATTAGATGACATTTAAATCAATGTTAAAGTCTTTTATCCACTTAAATATCGATAATATGGGTGATGTGATTTGACATGTAATAAAACGATTTGTAATAATTGAGCAATAAAATTATTCATGGCTGATAATTAAAATAAACAACTGATATGTATTATGTGTAGGCAAAATCATAAATTACAATATCTATTTTAAATTATCGAAGAATTGAAAACAAAACATTAACTGTAAACAATTGTTTTGAAGAAATTGTCAATCACCATTAACCACAGATTAAAAACTTCGAAATTAAAAAAAGACACTTTTATTTTACCTTTTTTCACATTCGTCACAAAGTGCAAACATCACACACTTAAAAAGAATTTAAAAAAATATCTCGAGTAAGATTCTAATCTGAGGGTATTCAATTTAAAACTCCTATTAAAATTTCAAGTGACAACGCAGAATACTTAACTATTATTTAAATGTAAGCTGCAATAATATTTCGCCGAGAACAATTAAAGCAACAAAACAATATTTAATACCACGTAAGTAATTATGAAAACACAATGAATTTCAAAATAAATTTACGCGTAGAAAAATTAAATCAACTTACCAAAATTTGTGAGGGACAATTGAAAACACAAAGTGTACAATTTGTGAGACAAGATTAGAGTTCTGTCGAAAGTGCTGCCTTTACACACACTGGCGCAGAAGGCAACGTTCAACAAAGACTGGTGAATTGATAAACGACTCCGTCCACGAGAGCTCGCAGTATATGTAATTTAAAACGATAATCTCGCGTTGCGATTGGATGCGAACAACAAAATGATAATGTGACAGAAAATTTTATGCGTCACGTGAAGTTTGCTGCACTCGAACTTCAGTGTGGCTAGTTTATTAATAAATTTACCTTTATTTTTGTTTTATCTTGAAACCTATTCGCCAAAAGCCTTTTAATCTTCAACGAATTAACTAGTACCACTACTAAAATTGTTTCGAATTGAAACTTACGTTATAAGAGTAATAAAAAGTCAAGACTATTCACCATCAATGTTCCATGAAAACTAGTAAATTTGTAATGCTGGCAGTACTATTTCCCCTCGCCCCTCTGTTCCAATACCTGCATGCTAACCGACCAAAGAACGATGCTGTCATACTGAGAATGTTGAGGTTTTGTGTTTCTAGATACTTCTTTCTTTCTGGTCAATGCTTTGTACTACAATTATTATAGAGCCTACGATACTTGAAATGACATAATTGATTGAATATAGCACGATGATGTAGAAAAATATAGATTTTTGGGTACAAAAGTCGTGAATAGGTCTAAAAATATTCCACAAGTCGACTTGGAACACGAAACCTCTATGAGGATATTGTTGTGTAACGAACGGAACGGGGATATATTGCATCTCGCTCTACACTGTCATTCCCCGAGGTGTCAACACGAGATGGTTCTGTTATCGCTGCGCAGTTCGTTAAATGCGTGTAGTCAGAAGCATCAACGCGAATAGCTCTTGTTTTCCAATTTTGTTGGGTATGATAAGTCGCCTTCTACACCAGTGTGTGTAAAGGCTAGACTTTCGCGAGTACTCGTACGTAACGGAACTGCTCGTCATAACATTTTCGTCAAAGTATCTGTGATTTTAATTGTAAAAAATAATTAAACCATGAAGTCAATTCTCTTTGTCGTCGCCGGGTTCCTGGCTGTTTTACTTCCTGCGTCGGCTACACCTCAATGTAAGTTTATATTTAATTTATTAAAGAAATATATAGGTTAACTTATACATTCAATGACAATGCATTCTTTGTTGATGTTGAATTAAAAAAAAAAAAGAGAAGGTAGATAGTTTTACTAAACAATTAAAAAAAACCTTACCTGGCTGATGAAATATATTTGTCAATAACTATTTATAGTATTTAATTACTAAAATTACTTTTATTTAGCAGTTTAATCAGACACTACACTCATGTCATTAAATGCAAGCACATCTGTTTTTGTTTCATGAGGCCTTGTGCGTTGTTGGTATCGGACTTTGATTATCTGTTTCGTGACCTGTAGTGCCATCTGTTGTGAATATATTAAAACTAATGATGTTTATAAGGTCAAAATAAATGTAGTAATGCTAATCAATCAAATAGTTATTGAAACATGGCCTTAATTCTCATTACCGTTTACCCACTTAATCGTTTAGTAAAAAATATTTAAGTAAAATACCGAAAAAAATATTAGTGTTTTTATGCTGTCTTTAATTTTTTTGGTTTCCATTGAATAAATAAAGAATATGTTAAACTAGGTAAAATATTTACAGTAAACTTGAGTAGGATGCTTTTTAACCATAGACATTTAATTGTTCATTTTTAATTAATTTGAATGAGAATGACTCATTGTAAAGCAATTTTAATAATTTATCATTAAAAAGTAGGTAATCAAAGAGTTCTAACATGTGTTCAATGACCTTGATTGTTTTTTTAAGTTAATTGTCAACATTGTTTTTGGTTAGCAGCTGACAGTTGTTTACTAAATAAAAAATGACCACCCATACTAAATTAACATCTGCCATGACGAAATTAAATTAAATAATTTGCAATAAAGTTGTAGTCAAGAAATGAAAAGATGGTGCAATTGTTACTACAAGTATATTATATTTTGTTTGATGAAATACAATTATTTTCAATGCTCCATTTACTTTAATCTACAGAGCATTTTATATGACTAATACAAATACTTGTCTTATTAGAATTGATATGTATACATACATTCTTGCCAGCTTGAATGAATAAATTGGATTTTTTTTAATTCATGACTGGGGTATACAATTTTTATTTTGATATGGATTATACAATTTATATGATAAGACAACACTAGCACTATCAACATAACCTGAGTTGCAGGGGACTTGACAAATATACATTTACATAAAACACCCAGATTTGAACAATAGTTTCTCGATCACACTGAGAGTTTTACGAGAGGATCGCAACCATCTACAGAAAATATTTAAAAACAAGTAACTTTGATCTTTATACAAAATATCCATAGAAAATTAGCATTCCAAATTCAAAAAACTTTTGCCTGTCATTTAATATATCAAATTCGCGCGTGAATCTTAATCACATTAATAGATCGTTTTTTGTTTTTTCGAAACAAGGTCCCCATTTCATCTCGTACACATTTTTATCATTAATTTCATTACGACGAAGACTTTAAATATTTGTCATTGGCAGAAATAGCTGATTGTTGTCATCTCATCATCAAAAATAATTATAATCGTATCGTAGGTAGGTACTTAAGATTACAGTCATTTGACATGTTTTACATATAAATAAATACATTGTTAAATAGGTAACGATTGATAAAGATACGCTGAAACATAGTATAGCTGCATAAACATACTCAATGTATTGATTACTAGCTGACCCAGCGAACTTCGCGTCGCCATTTCTTTTTTTTCGTAATTATTTTCCAAATTTCTGAAACTTTTGTTTCTATTATTTATGCCCGCCTCAGCTTCGCATGAGTAGTACAGTCGTAGACTAATACAAAATGACACTTTGGTTTTTTTATAATTTTCTTTAATATAAACCTTGTCCTGACAATAGTAACGCATAAAAAAATATATTCAATGTTATATAGTCGATCGGCAGTTATGCTCGTACATACATTGCAGTAATTCATTTTTATTTATATACATTCATGTACCAATTACAAATCTTTGTGGAACAGTCTGGAATTTTCTGGACTTACCATAGATTTACATTTTGTGTCTGTAGTAGGACGAGATTGGCGCATTTTCGAATGAGCAATAACAGTTCTTAATCTTTTTTTTTTAAAAGACAATTTCCTCATTTGGATAATACATCCTGTGTGGCGGGTACCTTACAAATATACATGTAATGGACACAAAGTGTTGTCCAAAACACTTGGCGCAGTACGAAGCGGCGTGGCGTTCACTTAAGCCCCTTTTTTTTTTTTTTTTTTTTACGTGTGGAAACCCCCTCGGGCCGTCACCCCGCCGGGGTTTGCAGCGGGGCGGTGTGTCGGAATCGAACCGACTAAAACCACACGGTGTGCCAACTCTGCGCCTGAGAAGGGAGGGGTCCGGGATCGCTGTTATTAACGCAAACCGGACCCGTTCACTTAAGCCCCTAAACCAGCCATACCGTCAATTTATCAATAATTACTAGCGACCTGCTCCAGCTTCGCACGGATGGATTTCAGATACATCCACCGACACAATTCGTGCATTTTAAATCTGTAATATCTTCGAATATATTCATTTATTTCATACAATGTATTTAAGATACTTTATTGAATAAGGATTAATGCTATATTGCCTAAAATCGTTTCGGTAATAAGCCATTATTTCTCGTTAAAAGAAATGAATAAAAATTGCAATGGTTTTGTAGGCCTTTTTAAGGTGTACAATACTTTAGTACATTATTTTGATCTATCTCGTAGGTTTCAGCCAGCCTTTGCAATGTAAGCACAAAAAGAACTATTTACGACATCACATTAGAAACCTCTAAAATTATCAGTGTTTCTCAACTATATTATACATAATAAATCTTTCTCTTGAACCACTCTATCTATTAAAAAAAACGCATCAAAATCCGTTACGTAGTTTTCTAGATCTAAGCATTTATAGTATGGAGGGTAGAGATAAGGAGTGTTATCTCATATGGTAGAAAATTGAAAAAAGTGTCCAGCATAAGCTGTAAATAACAGTTCAAAAACCTTCCAGAATGGCGCTGGTGTAGACACAGGGTATGGTATGAATGTAGCAATTGTGAACGAATTGAAGTACGCCGAGTTAAAAAATTTAACATTATTGTCACTACTTGCGTATTACAAAATAATGTAGTAAATATATTTTATTTTCTGAACTGTGAATAGTACGTTTATTGATTTTTTATCATTCAATTTTATGAAAAAGTGTGTGTATTGATTTTAAGAAGTTTACTCTGATGCTAATGTGGCGCCACCCTAATTTAATGCATTTCAACGGACACTTTTCATGTACACAGATGATACTCCTTACCTCTACCCTCCATAATTTATAGGGACTGACAGCGGGAGCGACTTTGTTTCATACTATAGTGATGTCATTTTAACACGCTTTAAAGCTATGCTCTATGGTATCTATATTTTCTTAGGACATAAGTACTAAAAAAACAAAGATAAATGTCAGAATTAAACAATTGTCACTTCGATGTCACGTGTTCTTATCGCTTTTTAATCTGTGAAAATCGGACAAAAAATCTAAAGGGTAATTGTTTTTTATATAAGTCGATTATTATTTTAGTTGCTATGTGGAGTCAATCAATCGTATGGATAGTTGTTAATACAGAGATATGAAACGAATATGGAAGAAAGAAATAAAAACTTTTTGCTTTATATATAGTAACTTCTGTCTGTCTTAGACGTCTGTTTGCCCATTAAAGCTAATATGTCCAATGCATAAAAAGTAATTAATATGTTTTAATCTGGAATTATATACAAGTTTCAAGTATTTTAAGACACATTCTTCACGACTCAAACGCCGAAAGATCTTGGCGTCGATCAATCGATAGATATTTATTTATATTTCGTATGACATCATTGTATTATTGACTTCTGATTATTTATCGATCAATTAATTAGTAAATAATTTTCACCGTCCCTTTTTTTCGGCTTCGAAGGTTGCCCAAAAAACATGGTCTCACAAAAAAGTTTATAAATGGGACTTATAGCACATAAGTACAATACTTATATAGGTACTTATACCATCGTCCACTTGTCCATAATCCCATCTGAAAACGATTATAAATAGTCCAAGGTAGTATTAATAAATAATACCTGACCCACGCAACCTCGTCTTCTATTGCCCGTAGCGTGAAAATTTTCCCCCGTTTTTGAAACATTCTTCATTGGTGCTCCTCCCCTATTAGTATTAGCGTGATGATATATAGTATATAGCCTTCCTCGATAAAAGGACTATCCAACACTGAAAGAATTTTTCAAATCGGACCAGCGGTTCCTGAGATTAGCGTGTTCAAACAAACAAACAAACAAACAAACAAACTCTTCAGCTTGATAATATTAGTATAGATGTGTCTTAATCTTGTATTTACTAATATTAGCTAGCCTTACGTTGCGATAAAACTGATGTGTAAAAACAACAAAACAAAATATAAATAAATACCTATTACTATTTCTCTTCAAATTTATCGCCTTTCTAATAGAATTTCGAACAATTACAGTTTTTAAAACAATAGACAATATAAATTATGACGAACAACGTAACTGTTTGCTAATGTTTAGTGATGTCATATGTTACTAAAAAAATATCATTATGTTATCATTTCCTTAGATGTCTTGTGCTTAATGTTGTATGAAATTATGATAATTGTAATTAATCGGGTCAGCGGTCAATATAATAAACTGTAAAAATTTGAGACGTTTTAAAATGGGTTTCATGTGTTAAATGTATATTGCTATGTGTTAATTTAATATAACCTGTATAAATGCTTTTGCTTCATCGTGGGAGAACCACACTTCGTCATGAATAAGCCGGCTCCACCCCAACCTCCCAAAGGACGGCAACGCACTTGTGACGCTTCTGGTGTTGTGGGTATCCATGGGTGGCGGTAATCGCTTACCATCAGGCTATACGTCTACTCGTTTACCCCCTATTCAATAAAAAAAAAGCTTCACACGATTTCTTCGCCACATATTTCTAAATCTGGCTTTGGCGGTTTCGGGTTGTTTTTTGCTTGCTTTTTTGTGAATTGAACTTCCTACCTGCGACTTATATGGTCCCCGTGGATAAGCGAGTCCCTATCCTCGGGGATCATATAATTTGTTTTGGAAATTAATTATATCGTTTAACACATAACATACTACGCTAACTAACTTCGTCAGCGTCACTCAAATCGAATATTTTTCTATGTTTGCAACTACGTATAGCTTTCTCAATAATACTAAAACAATTTTTCTATTCGAACAAGACAAGTGAAGCTTTAACGACAATGAAAGCCTCCCTTTTATGTAGATTTAAAATTACACACGAATTATTATGTGGGCGTTTAAATACTCCTCTGCCTACCCCGTAGTGGTACTACTGCAGTAAAAATGTTGACTGCACGGTTGGCCTAGTGGTATAGGTAATCGGGTCCGGTCGTGTTAATAACAGCAGTTCCCGAACCCCTCCCTTCTCAGGCGCAGAGTGGCATACCGTGTGGTTTTAGTTGGTTCGATTTCGACACACCGCCCCGCCGCAAACCCCGGGGTTTCGGCCCGAGGGGGTTTCCACTAGTAAAAAAAAAAAGACTAGGTAATCGCATACCGCTTTGTACTGCGCCAAGTGTTGTCATTTCAAATTCCACTTGGGACAACACTTTTCTGTTCGTTTCATATATGATTGTAAAATCCCATGTGACAAAGATATATATTGACCGGACAATGTGTTGATTAAAGATAGATTAGTGCTTGCAACATTTTCAACATGTGATCAGTCATTCACAGACAATGTTGTTGATTTGTAATGCAGAACAAAGAAAAAGATAATATTGTCTATTATTGGATAAATAGTTATTTATTTAGAATTTATATTACCTTTCTGTCAAGACTATGTTTTACTCGCTGCTTGGCTCGTGGACTTTGTTAATCAAATGCTTGTTCGTATTCTAGAACAGTCTATTTCTGTGCTAAATTTCAACTAGATCTTCTGTTGAGCCGTTCGAGCGGGATTGGAGAAAGAACCCTACAAGTATGATAAGGTCAGGTAGCCAGGTCTAACTACGGTACTACAAAGTGATTATGAAGAAGATTTGCGTAAACGTTGTCAAAAGCACAAAAACCGTCAAGTTGAACCTTTATTCCATTAATGTTATTACTGGTCCTAATGAGATAGAAAATTAAATACGAGAAAAGCAGAATCTAAGGTAGAGACTGCCTCGTCGGTCTAGTTGTTAGCGTAAGCGACTGCAAACCAAGAGGTCTCGGGTTCAATTCCCGGGTCGGACTGCTTTCAGAATTTCCCAAATTCCGAAAGAATTCTTAATAGCAGCCCAGAGTATGGAACATGGCGGTATTTCCCGTCCGTGCTTCGGAGAGCACGTTAAGCCGTCGGTCCCGGTTGTCATGAACACCTGTGGCAATCGTTATTGGGAAGTCAGTGCCCTCAAATATACGGACAATTAGTTCAACCTTCGAATTCAGTTCGCTCTCAGGGTTGTGGCGATCAGATGCCAGTCGCTCTGTGTAAAAACTGAAATTCAGGTAAAACCGGTTGAACTAGTAGCCGACCCCAATTAATATTGGGAATAATAAGGGCTAGGAAGATGATGATGCAATGTATACTATGTAGGTAGTGTAATGTAAAATGTAGGTACTTTTAAATCGACATCGAATATCAAAACTTCGGGCGCCAATTTGTGAAGCGTCACTTGTCGGCTTGTTACATCAATTTCTTTTATTAGTATTAATATTTATCTGAAGTACGTAAATGCAGAGTAAGTACCTAAATATTGCACGTACATTAATTTGAAAAGGTCGGTTATCATATATTTGACATTCTAATAGGCTTTTATGCGATTATTATAATGCCACGTACTTCTAAGCATGAAGGTATTTTGAAAATAAATTGACGTTTTTAGTTGTGCGATTTGCTTAACACATTTATCGACTTTTTGTATATTCTAACAATGTTCAAGTACTCACTTGTTAATCTGTAATCGATAAGATAGTCGATTTGTGTTTCAAAGCACGTTCGTCATTATCTGACATTTAGATTAATTTGACATGTAGTACTACTTGATCAGATGCAAATGTAAGATATGATGAAATCGTATCCTGAATAGTTTACGATTAACAACAAAGAGGTTATAGTATTGTCTTTGACGTCAAAATATGATTGATAAGTCGTAAGATATTAATGACTTTTCGTCTGTTATCTACGTGGTAATCAGTCTTAGGTATTTCCCATGGTGTTAGAACACTTGCACACCTATATCGCTGACGCCATTTATAAATAAAATGAAAAAACTTTATGCTCCCAATTCCTATTTGAACAATTATGTTAAAAGAACATAGAATATCTGTTGACATAAGATAATGTAGTACAAGCTAAACAATGAAATATGTATAAAAAATAAACACATTTATTTTGATTATACAAAGATTTTAAACACGTAATTAAAAAAATTAAGGTATTCAATTGTAATCAGAAGACAATGTGTTACTTTTGGCAAGGGGAAAGGTAAATGTGAATAACGTAATATTTTTAGGCTTTATTTGAAGAAGAAAATATCTGTTTAAATTATTAACTTGTGCGTTTAGCTGCTACTATTAAATATTGTTATCGGTACTTGAATCGTAAACAATATTGGTTGGAACACAAAACTTCAATTAACTTTAAACTAGTAGGTAAATGAAATCATACACAAGGCAATTTAAATATTAAAGTTAAAACTTTAGACCTTGTCTATGAATAACTCGAGAAACTGTCACTATTGACAGTGCAAATTGGCGGCATTTTTTCGTTAATTGTACACGCAGGATCGTCTATTAATAAATATTAATATTATTATATTTATCTACAATCCCACATACCTGTAATAGGAAATATATTTAAAATATATTAATATTGACTTTATGGAGACAGATAAGAAGTTACCAGTAACACTATCTAATAACAATGGAAGTTGGAACACAAAACGTCCGTGATTCATCATTTTATTCGATAAACACACACTACAAGCCTAATTTGTGTTAATATTATTAATACTTGCATGACAAGGTTGTGAATTTTTATTGTTCTTTCATTAATAAGCTACGTTATTATATTTTATAATTTATTTGTATACTTAGATAAATTTTATTGAACTTGCACTGATTATTTATTTCATTTTATCTTCGAGGTATATTATCTGGCTTATAATATTTCTATAAAACACATAATAAAACAAATTAATCTAATAAAATTTATGTTATCGGTACGAAAAGTTCATCGTTTACACAGCGCAAAGGAAGCTCACAAGAGGAATATTTATCTTTGTTTTTGCAACATTTTCCATTGATTCTCCTTTTGGTCCTTCCTCGATGATAATTAGGTCATATAACACTGAAAATATTTTTAAATCAGACCTGTACTTCTTGAGGATAGCTGGTTCTGCCAACCAAAGAAACTCTACAGCTTTATAATAGTATGGATACGAAATACTGGGCTGTACCGATATCTATACTGATACTAGCTGACCTTCGCAACCTCGTTTACGTCTAGTATTGCCCGTAGTGTAATAAATTTCCCCCGTTTTTGTAACATTATTCACTTATGCTCCGCTCGAAAAACATTTCAAAACTAAAATCACCTAAATCGGCCGAGCCGTTCTCGAGTTTTAGCGAGACTAACTAACAGCAATTAATTTATATATATATATATATATATATATATATATATATATATATATATATATATATATATATATAAATTAATTGCTGTTCGTTAGTCTCGCTAAAACTATATATATATATATATATTCGTTTTGATGGTACCTTTTTTGTCGTTATCTAATGCCAATCTTCTAAAATAAAATACATAAAAAACAAATTACGTCACTAATTCGCTGTAACCTACCTATTCATCTTTTTGCAAACATATTTTATTTAGTCTCTTCACAATAATGTAACTTTGCGAAAGATTACTAATATTATAAAGCTGAAGAGTTTTTGTTTCTTTGAACGCGCTAATCTCAGGAACCGCTAGTCCGATTTTAAAAATTCTTTCAGTGTTGGATAGTCCATTTATCAAGGAAGGCTATAGGCTATATATCATCACGCTACTACTAATAGGAGCGGAGCACCAATGAGAAATGTTTCAAAAACGGGGGAAAATTTTCACGCTACGTGCAATATAAGACGCAAACTAGGTTGCGTGGGTCAGCTAGTAACTAATAAGAGCGGAGTAGCAATTGAAAATGTTGCAAAAACAGGGGGAAGTTATTCCTTTTGAGAGTTTGTGTGTGCTGCGTAAACGGTTAACGTTTCACTAAACAATGTATGTAAGAATTATTCTCCTTGAAAATTTTGTACGTTCAAATTTCACATGGGAGCACACTTGTGTGATCCACAAATTATTGTTCCGTGTTTGGGCTTTCTTTGTGATCGTTTTATATATATGTTTGTAAAGTCCCCTTCGACACAGGATGTGTATACTTAAAACGGGAGCTGTTTAAAAGAAACACGCAACAGGCAATGGGAGACGCAGACAATGTTACATGGGTCAGCTTTTATAGAATATTATGAGAAAAAATATTGAGAAATGCCCAAATTAATAACCTACCCGTAGCTCCGTGGGAGAGCCATGCTTCGGCATGAATGGGCCGGCTCGACCGGAGTGATGCCCACGGCCTCACACAAAACCGGTGTGAAATAGCGCTCGCGCTGTTTCACCGAGTGAGTGAAGATACCGGAGGCCCATACCCCAACCCCTCCCCCCATTCCCGCTCCCCATCCCCCAGAGGTCGGCAACGCACTTGTGACGCTTTTGGTGTTGCTTGTGTCCATGGACGGCGGTAATCGCTTACCATCGGGTGATGCGTCTGCTCGTTTGCCCCCAATTCAATAAAAAAAAAAACGTCAAATACTGCTTTGTCGTTTATTTTTAAACGGTGCATGTCATTCTCATTTGGTATAACGCCAAAAAGAAAGACGAACGCTCTCAAAACTTCGCGTATCATTAAATAATTCATATTCTATTTTGACAATATAGGGTACACATATTCCTGAACTACGTGAAACAAAGACAGATTTATTTAGAAAACAGATATGAAAAATCTATACTAATATTATAAAGCTAAGGAGTTTGTTTGTTTGAACGCGCTAATCTCAGGAACCGCTTGTCTGATTTGAAAAAATCTTTCAGTGTTGGATAGTCCATTTATCGAGGAAGGCTATAGGCTATATATCATCACGCTAAGACCAATAGGAGCGGAGCCTCAATGAAGAATGTTTAAAAAACGGGTAGAATTATTACGCTACGGGCAATAGTAGACGTAAATGAGGTTGCGAGGGTCAGCTAGTAATGTACAAGTATGTATAATGTTTGTCATTTATTCTGGACTAGCGACCCGCCCCGGCTTCGCACGGGTGCAATGCTGATACTAAATTAAATACGCTACAGAAAAACTATGAATGTTGTATATAAAAACATAACGGCCCGCTCCGACTTTGCACGGGCATAAAATAGAAACCTCTAAAATTAGCAATGTTGCCTTAGTATATGATGCATGTATTATAAATATAAACCTTCCTCTTGAATCACTCTATCTATTGGAAAAAACCGCATCAAAATCCGTTGCGTAGTTTTAAAGATTTAAGCGCACATAGGGATATAGGGACAGAAAAGGCGACTTTGATTTATACTATGTAGTGATAATTTGTACAAGTCAGACTTTTATGTACGCATCTGTAATTTACATAACTATTTATTATTGTGTGTTAGCGTATCACATGCCCAAATTCCGTATTAATTATATTATAGATATTTAACATATTGCTCAACCGATGTTCTAGAACTTACGTGGTGTCTAGAACTGCGTATATTGTTGTTATTATTAACTTTTATTTAGTGCGATGAGTATTTATTACGAACGTTGTTAGAATATAAAATTGGATACCTATCTAAACTAATAATAAAGCTGAAGAGTTTGTTTGAACGCGCTAATCTCAGGAACCTCTGGTCCGATTTGAAAAATTCTTTCAGTGTTGGATAGTCCATTTATCGAGGAAGGCTATAGGCTATATATCATCACGCTACTACTAATAGGAACGGAGCACCAATGAAAAAGGTTTAAAAAACGGGGGTAAATTTTCACGCTACGGGCAATGTAAGACGCAAACGAGGTTGCGTGGGTCAGCTAGTTTAATTATAAAGCTGAAGTTAGATGGAACGGGCTAGTCTCAAGAAATAAATAGATTGATTAATAAACTTATAATGATTTCGTAATTTTGAACATATTTTTGGATGTTTATTCTTCGAAAAAAAGTTAATTGATGTAGTCAATCTTTCTGCGTGGTACATGTAAGATAGGTATATAAGAAAAACTATTATAGGGGTCTTTATGAACGCAACAGAACCCACAACAATGAATTTTAGAATTTTTATCTGTTGTCTGTACTTTTGTGGACGTTAATCAGTAGTATTCAGTAACGCGTTAAAGTTTGCTCCACTTAACATTTAGTGTTTGTTTTATTTCAATTGGTTCATAAATAAAAAAAATAATCAGTTTGAAGAATGAACGCGATAACCAACCTTTAATAAAATATAATTCGTAATAAAAGGCACAGGTGTGCTTTTATAAAAACCTTCTGCTTAAAACCTCCCTACTCAAACTTGACAGGTTAGAGTTTTTAATCCCAAAAAAAAGAATCATGCAACCCACAAAATTGTTGAAAGAGTATTCGAGAGATTCAAACAAATTCTTGAAAACAAAACGTGGGAAAACGTATAATAATAATTGTTAATACCTAATCTCCTAATTCTAACAAAATAAATTAAAATTAATCGATAAATGAGTTGCTAAGCTCAAAACTCGAAAACTGCTCGACCAATTCAGTTAATTTTCTTTTATGAATGGTATCGTTAATGCACAAGGGAAGCTTCTTATAGAGAGAAAAACTTAATAATTACGAGAATAAAACAAACGGTCGACATTTGTCGGGCATGTCACCGTCCTGGAGAATCTATCAGGCATATTGTTTCTGGTTGTTCTCGTCTTGCTAACGGCGAGTATTTGCACAGGCACAACCAAGTAGCCAGGATCGTACATCAGCAACTTGCCCTTAAATACAATCTTGTGAGTTCAGAGGTACCATACTACAGGTATGTGCCCGATCCAGTTCTGAATGGTCGTGCTACGTTATATTGGGATCGATCTATTATTACAGACAGGACTATTGTAGCCAATAAGCCTGATATTGTGGTGATGGATCGATTAGAGCGCCGCGCAATGATTGTCGATATCGCCGTTCCTCATGACGAGAATCTCGTGAAAGTTGAAAAAGAAAAACAAATAAAATATTTGGATTTATCTCACGAGATTGTCGATATGTGGAATGTGGATTCGGCGATCATTGTTCCGATAGTCGTATCAGCTCACGGATTGATAGCCAAGAGCCTCGACCAACATCTTAAGAGGCTCACGTTAGGGGGCTGGATCAAGGGTCTGATACAGAAGGCAGTCCTTCTTGACACGGCACGTATAGTGAGGAGGTTCCTGTCTTTGGAGCCCTAACCACCGGTTTCTTGGTCCCTGTACCCGAAGTCGGTGGTCTACTATTTTTTATATTTTTAAATGTATTTGTTTTATATGTATATTTAAAAATGTAATTGATATGTATATACAAATGGAATAACGAGAATAACAGCAAAAGCAACACTTATTTTTTTCAACACTTGATAGAAAGAAGTCTGTCGGGGATAAAATGAAGAAAGTTAAAAAAATAAATATGGCTACCTGACACAAATGTTTTTTTATTGTGCTTCAAAGCAAACAGCTGTATACCTAATAACAATGATGTGATGCATTTTATTTCCTGAAGCCGCCATTTTGTTCGCATTGTGTTGTTGAACTTTGTAACGTGAATGACAAAGATAGCAGTGTTTTGTTGTTAAAGTTACGTCGCAATTTATATTTGTAAAAAATATATAATTACACATTACCTTGTGCATTTTCTTGACTTTTTTTAGTAAGTAGGTAGGTTTAAAAAATGCCGGATATTTAAGTCGATCTTTGATCATCTGCGGCCGTTTTTAATACGCGGCACGGCTTTGTATGAAATACCAAACCGTGACGTAATATGCTAGTTTCAAATATTTAATGTTGTTTAAATAAAAATGATAAAAACATTAAATTGAAATAGATGACAATTCAGGCTGTACTTAGTGTTTATGAGGAAATAATTTCCTATTTCAAACCGTATTAATAAAAAATAATTACTACATATTTAATAATAATCTTATATGTTCGTTTGTCTCACTAAAACTCGAGAACGGCTGATCCGATTTAGATGATTTTAGTTTTTAAATGTTTGTCGTAAGTCCAGGGAAGGTTTAAACTGTGAAAAATATCAAAATAACTTTAAAATTCAAATGTAACGTGTAGTTGTAGATAAAATTAAAGTAAAAAAAACTATTTAAATTTAACTTGACATAGATTGATATAAAGCATGAATATACTCATATGTATATCTAATCTCCAAATTTAAATTACAGTTTAGAAATCTGTAATTGTGATTATAAATCGTGATAATTACTTATTACGATAAGAAAATTTGATTTTAGGCCAAATATATAGATAATGTTCGGCCATAAACTGCTTATTACGATAAATCAGCATTTTAAAAGCCGTTAGCTACCTAAGCAATCTTTATAAGTTTAATAAAATATTTTGAAACTTAATTACATATATAGATTAGGCACTATATTGTAGATGAATGTTTGTGGATGCAATTTGGATTAGTGATAGACTCGAAACTATTAATTTTCTAGGATTAAAATCAATATATGGGATATCCAAATTTTATTAAAAATGATTGTAGAACAAAAGACGTAGACAGTCGTTTTTGACGAAGAAGGCAAGTCTCTTCGTTCCGAATTAAGAACTGACAAATAACTTTTTAAGGTTATGTAAAATAAAGCCCGCCATTTACTGTCCACAGGCATGCCATAGTCAAGTTGTTTTTAAATGCATAGCTTAAAGCACAGGTTATCCTTTTTAAAGCATTAGCAGATGAAATACTTTGTTAATATATTATTTCTGTGGAATATTGTAGCTCATATCCCTTTATTGTAATCAAATTTTAAGACAATAACTTATTATTATTATAAATAATATAAATTCTAAATTTGAATTGTTAATAAGTACAATGTTAGTGCTACCGAATTTATAACTTTTTAGAACCAACTTTTTTAAATATGAAGAAGCTGTCTAGTAGGTACCAAATCGTTAAAGGAATTACATAAAAAACAGAAAACATAATGTCTACCCGTCGTTTCTCACAACATCGAGCATTGTCATTGTTTCGGTTTGATTCAAAAATAATACCCAAGCTATAGGGAGATGAGTATCTGAGTATGTTCGTTTGTTAATTCTGTGAATTATATGACAAGGAATTATAACAAAAAAGAATGAAACACAGTCGGAGCTTAGGCTTTCGGAGAAAAATTATATCATGATTAATTCTGGAGACATCTTCAAAAGATGCATTTAGTAATCAAAACGTTTTATTTTCATTATTATTTTTGTTTAATCTGTAAAACTTGATTAATAAGTTGCTGCCCACTGATAGACCGTTTTATCAACCGATTTGTATACTTAGGTATTATAATGTTGATAACAAAATAACGTCAACAAAATAAATTACAAAAATCTAAAAAATATATAACTCATACCTAAAAAAATTTCAAATATCAAATTTTTAGTTACTTTTCGCAAAATTCTGAAATCGAACAAATTTAAATAAGCTTTTGTTTTTTTTTTATTAAGTTAATATGCTTGCCATAGTGAAACGTTTTTTTTTAATTTTTAACAGGCCACATCAACCCGGTGAAAGTTCCTCGGGAATGGGTATCTATGGTAGGCCGTTGCCGATCATCGATGCGCAGACAGGTCCAAATGGAAGTAGCTGCTTCATTGCAGTACCTGGCGCTGGGCGCACACTTCTCTAAGGATGTCGTGAGTATTATATTTTCATCTTCTTCCAAGCCTTTTTAGCCACTGTTTGACTGCCTTTGTCTTTGACTGCACGGTTGGCCTACTGGTTTAAACGTTCACTACTGCGCCAAGTGCCGTGGGTTCAAATCCCACGTGGGACATCACTTTGTGTGATCCACAAAATGTTGTCCTGAGTCTGGGTGTTATTTGTGTCCGTTACATGTTTGTAAAGTTCCCCGCGACACAGGATTTATATTTCTAATGCGGGAGTTGTCTTTAAAAAAAAAAACTGTCGGTTTCAAGTTTACTGCGATAAGGCTGAAAATCTCTTTACATAGAACAACTGCTATTCGACTTCCACATCCCAGGTTCTAGACGATACAGAAGTTCTGTCAAAAGACTGTAGTCTGAATTTTTAGAACTTCAATTAATTACCGGAACCTTTGTCATAGATGTTTGTTTGTCAACCAGAACCGACAGCTTAATTTACTCTCCGAATCACGGAGGGGTCTCAATGTGTATAATAGTCAACCATTCATAAACTGATCAACTAAGATAACATGTTTTTTTTCTATTTTTTTTTTATTGAATAGTGAGCAAACGAGCAGACGTACGGGCGTATGGGCGTATGGGCGTATGGGCGGCGGTAATCGTTTACCTGATGGTAAACGATTACCGCCGCCCATAGACACCCGCAACACCAAAGGCGTCACGAGTGCGTTGCCGACCTTTGGGGGATGGGAAAGGGGATGGGGGAGGGGTTGGGGTATAGGCCTCTGGTATCCTCACTCACTCGGTGAAAGACAGCGCAAACGCTATAGTTTATTAAATATGGAAAATTGTCCGTCATTAGGTAAATCGTCCAGGTTTTGCCAAGCTGTTCTTCGAAGCTGCCGGTGAGGAGCGTGAACACGCGATGAAGCTGATCGAATACTTGCTGATGAGAGGAGAACTTACATCTGAAGTCAGCACCCTTCTGCACATTAGGGTAAGATTATAGATTCCTGACTGCATGAAACTTGTTTTTTATGGAATAGGGGGCAAACGAGCAGACGTATCGCCTAATGGTTAGCGATTACCGCCGCCCATGGACACCCGCAACACCAGAGGCATTACAAGTCCGTTGCCGGCCTTTAGGCGGCCGGCTATCCTCCGATAAGCAAGGGTATGGGGAAAGGGGTTGGAGTATGGCCTCCGGTATCCTCACTCACGTAAAAATCGAGTTTACACATCAACCGGTAACACCATGGGCTGTAGCTAGTTATTATTTGTATAAACGCTGTTAGAATTCTTAAGATTATAAAGACTGTGACATGTAAAACCATAGGATCACTATTTATAATAATTTTTATTTACAGCCACCACACTTCGGTGAAAGAAAACCAGAAACTGGAGTCGAGGCCTTGGAGCATGCCCTTCTCTTGGAGCACCAGGTCACTGAAAGCATTAGGAAGCTCATCATCGACTGCGAGGATGGCGCTAAGGAGGACACCGATCCCACCAAGTTCAACGATTATCACGTAAGTGGCTTCAGATCTTTTGATTGACCTCTTGGTTTAGTCTAATTAGGATAGTAATTTTCAGTAAACAAGAGTTTATTTTAGATTCATTAACACTTACATAGGTACTTATATAATATGTCTAAAATAATATATATCATTACAGCTTGTGGACTACCTGACTGGTGAATTCTTGGAGGAACAATACAAGGGCCAACGCGACTTGGCCGGCAAAGCTTCCACCCTCAAGAAGATGATGGACCGCCACGGAGCTCTGGGAGAGTTCCTCTTCGACAAGAAACTCCTTGGCGTGGAAGTTTAAATCCAAAACATTTAGTCTTTTCAATATATTCTTACTTCAATATTATAATATTCCTTTGTTTTAGAAACAATTGTGTCCATCGCCATATTAAAAAAAGAGTATTTCTCTATTTTGTTTCTTAATGTTGCCTATCTTGTCTATGGCGTCACAAATCATGGCCATAACATTGGTCTAGAACGTAATTATTCATCGATTAGATACCTCTGTAGGAGTTATGTACAAATAATTAGTTTAAGAAATATGTATATTTAAAATCAGTACTCCACTATAAATATTATTGTATTCAAACTGTCGCCATGTTTTTTTCTGACAAGCGGCGTAACTGCTTGTCAAAAAATGGCGCGTAACAACGTGAGATTTTTATGTAATTTAATTATCATTTACACAACTCTTTGGTTACAAAAAGGTTGTAGTTTACAAAATCTGGCTGTTTATAATTTTGTTTAATTATTTCGTAAAATAAAGTTGATACCATACATTCTATCTGAGTTTCATTGCGAAACATATTTTATCTAGATGTGCTGAAAGAAAGCTTTTTTTAATATGTGTGTGGAAGAACGGGTATCATGTCTCTCCGACACAAAGGCAGGATCCTCCAACCAGGCGAGGTGATCATGCCTGGCGGGTTACTGCCCAATAGTTGATGTTGGGATGTTGTATATATGATAATCGGCGCGAAACTATTTATTGCGCGATTCAGGATTTGTAGTTACTCCGTGTAGTGCGTTACTTCGTAGTTCAGCGCATCTTCGGTAAATGGCGCTGTAGTAGGTTATGTTGTATGTGGAAGTGACCATAATATGTGCATACGAAATTAGGAGAATCGTACCATACAGCGTATTAAAACAGTGCTTATCTCTAAAATCATCTTAGAGATACTACAAAATGTGTGTAGGAGAGCAATGCTTAGGCACAAATAATAAAACCGCTTTATAGGAAATCGGGCTTTATCGATATTTTTGGGTGTTTTTTGAAGAGCCCAGACTTGTTGCACTTTTACTATGAGTGAATCCCTCGCATAAAACCCGCTGGTGGTTATGTTGGAATCTAACCGACCAAAAACCCCACGCTGGCTTTGGGAGCGTTCAAGTATTACGTAACGCAACTTTTGAAGATTTTTGAACTCCCCTCCCCCCTGTAACGCATCGTAACGTTTTTCTGTTCGACCCCACCTATCTAAACGCTACGTAACACTCAAGTGTCATGTTTATATTTAATAATTTTTTGGCTCAATACACACAATTGTTTTTCTCCTTAGCTTTTGTTAATAAACTCTTAAAATAACCGCCCCTGTAACGCATTGTAACGTTTTACCAGAAATAATTGCGTTACGTAATACTTGAACGCTCCCTTTGGTACTAAGCGCAGCCCAAAGGAAATCTCTAAAACCCCGACGACCATCTACAGTTTGTACATTATGGCACCTTCCGGTATGGGAATCATGGTGTCCCCTTGCTGGCCATGGTCGCGAGATTAATGCTCTCGGGGTTTGTCACCGTCTCCAGCACTGCCCTCGAGTCCCAGCAGCCAAGAGCTCGGTCTAGTAGACTATGCATTACGCTGGCAAGCACAGTTTCCGGTTCCGCAGTTCGGCCCGGCTGTCCCATATGGACAGTGCGGCGCCGTCCTTGCCCAGTAACTTGTTTCCTTCGGTGAAAATAGGCAGCGACTGCACGTTAGGCTGGTCTACCAGGCTTTGGTCCATACGCAGAGCTGGATTCGGGAGTTTTGGTAGAAAAGTCAACTACTTGTAAGTGACTGGACTAGTGTAATAGTAAATCTTTGAGAAAAATGAGATCGTCCATATGTCATACTATTAGTAAAACCAGATGCTAGGCATATCAAATACTGAAAGCTTTATCAAAAAAATATTCAAGGTGTGTCTTTGTACGTAGTTAAAAATACTTAGGTTGTTATCAGATTCGACGATAGCAACACTGCAAAAAACAACTGTGACGATTTAGCTTACTTTCATATTGTAAAAAAACTTATACGAGTACATCAACCGCACCGCACGTCAAAGGAAAGTTATTTTATGCTGTCGCGTCTGGAATGAGATACCTTAGATTAGTCGTTATATATTTGTATATCTTTGATGACTTGTTTTTCAGTACTATAATTATATATTTAAAAAAATGCTAAATGTCTGTAGTCACAATACCTTACTTTTTTATATTTTCTAAGATTTAGCTGATGGTGTGTGGTGTGAGGCTAGTTAGAGCGACCACTGGGCCTTTAAAGATTTTTTTAACTAATGTCAGGATTTGTTCTACTATTGTTTTAAGCTTACTAAGAAGTCTTTTCTTTTTCATTTTCTAAAATATCAGTATGTCCCTCAGTTCATAGAACATGAGAAAATAGTGATACAAGTTCAATAAATCTTTAAAAAGTATTTTCTACATTTATAAACGTATGAACAGAAATGACAACAGACATCGTTTCTAAACTGTTTATCATCTGTCTAAAGCAGTGTTTGTTGTTGATCTATCGGCAATACTTCAATCGACTGCAAAAAGAAAATAAATAAAATTATTAAATGAAAACAGCTACAAAAGCATTATATTTCCGTTAAAAACTCATCTACTCATAATGGAGTTCAAGTTACACAGTGTTGCGGAATTGCTACAAACAAATATTTGCCGCTGTTGCTTGCGAAGCGTTCGACGTTATTATAATACAATTTCAGAAGATTATTATTCGTTTGGGACTAAAAAGAACTGTGAAGAGTTATTATTAAATACATTTAATATTCGAGTAAGCAGTATTTCTTTTCATAAAGTCTTAATGCATAATAAAACTAGACACCAATTGTTAATAAAATGGTAAAGAACTGTTATTTTTCACTCACTTTTTTCTTATAAACTTGGGGGAAAATTATTTCAGAACTCCCGTTCCTTGAGGATATAAGAACCAAGAATATGTGGTGATTCTTACTTTGAAAAAAAGTCTTAAGAAATGCTGGCGCTTCTAGATACAAAATGTGTAAAAATATCTGTAAAAGATTTACTTGCAAAAATATATATCATTTATTAATAAAACCATCCCTACGACTGGTGTCTCACATGCCCTCCACTGGGAGGACCGGGATTATGTTATTTCGAGACCCCTAAATCTAATACCTTTAAACAAGCAATTCTTATATATTTATAATCTGAAACTCAGAAACCTTCAATGACTTTTAAAAATCTATTTTGGTTTCAGGGACTGAAAATCGATCTAGTTAGGATTAATTTTTAGAAAATATACCTCAGTAATTTCAGTGTTTTAAATAAAAAACAACCAGCCAAATCCTTTTGCAATATTTGACTGCACGGTTGGCCTAGTGGTTTAAGCGGTCTCCGGTCGTCGCAGAGTTGGCACACCGTGTGGTTTTAGTTAGTTCGATTCCAACACACCGCCCTGCCGCAAACCCCGGCAGGGTGACGGCCTGAGGGGTTTCCAAATGTAAAAAAAATAAAAATGTGGTTTAAGCGGTCATTATGCTATGCACCAAATGCCGGTTCAAATCACATGCGGGACATCACTTTGTGTGATACACAAAATGTTGTCCTGAGTCTGGGTGTTGTGTGTCCGTTACATGTATGTTTGTAAAGTCCCGCGCGGTATGCGGTACAGGATGTATAATCCTAAAGCAGGAGTTGCCTTTAAAAAAAAATGAAATTAACAAACATAGCACTAAAGTTCAATTTAGATTTAGAGTTGCACTAAAATATAATGATAAATTATTTTGTTATACAGTTTGCTCACTATGATATTGAAGGTTACCTATCATATGTATGCGAGGAGTGCACAGCTAAGATACAAGAAGCTTGTGCATTTAAAGACCTGGTGCTCAACAGTGAAGGGAGGTTCCGGAAGTTGATGGACAGACTTAAATATGGAAATACTGGTTATTATTTTATTTTATAACAATTTTTATCTATTTGATGACCTCGTTGGTGCAGTGGTAGCATACATAACTGCTGTGCATCAGATCTCGGATTCGATGCCCGGGCTGAAGTTGATCTGCAAATATTTGTTTCGGAGTTTGGGTGTTTTCTATGGATAATATACTAATACATATTTATAAAAAAATCTGCTATCAGTCAATTTAACATTCACAGTACAAGTTTTGCTTAGTTTGAAGATAGATGGCGTTGTGTGTCAGATGTCCGAAATATTTATTTATATTATTTAAATTATCATAAACGTTATTGCTCCTGATGTACAGGAGAGCTTCCTAGACGAGGCCGATCAAGAGGTCACGGGTTCGAAGCCTGGGTCAGGTCTAAATGTGATATTGTGTTCATCTGATTATAGAAATACTTAATAACAGCTCGGTGTTTGGAAGTTGGGGTCTGAACCCCTGTGCCTAGGAGAGCACGTAAAGCTGTCGGTCCTGCTCCTGATCTCTCTACGATCTTGTTGGTTAACCATCCCAATGGAATATGAGAGGGAACAGAGAGTGCACCTGTGTTTGCAGGGTAGGAACATCAGTTATTATAATGGAGGGTAGTTTCATAATCAAATTATCATAAGTTTATAAAGTATGTAGGAAGTATGTAGGTACCTATATACAACATATAGGATAGGTTTTTTTTTTCTTTTTCAGTATACAAAGAATCAATTATAACCTAAAATAAAAAAAAATCGGCCAAGCGCGAGTCGGGTATCTATACATTTCAAGTGTCACCTGTTGCCGTTCAATATCGAGAAACATGGGCAAAAAAATCACGTTTGTTGTATGGAACCCCCCTTAAATATCCGCAATAGAAAAACATCGTTTCTGAAAACTTCAACAAAAAATCGGCCAAGCGCGAGTCGGGTATCTATACATTTCAAGTGTCACCTGTTGCCGTTCAATATCGAGAAACATGGGCAAAAAAATCACGTTTGTTGTATGGAACCCCCCTTAAATATCCGCAATAGAAAAACATCGTTTCTGAAAACTTCAACAGTCTAACTATGAGATACAGCCTGTTGACAGACGGACGGACAGCAAAGTCTTAGTAATAGGGTCACGTTTTACCTTTGGATACGGAACCCTAAAAACATTTTTTTTGTTATTTTGTTTTTTTTAAATAGACAGGATGTTTCTTAAATATATTATATGAACAATTATTTACTTTCAAAAACACTATTATTCTAAGATATTAGCACAGTATTAACAAACTATACGTTTTGTGAGAAAATTTATTGTTAAAATGGTAATTGGTATAAATTAACTTATTGATAATTTTTGCTCATCAATAAAAATTACCGGTATTTATATCAAACATGATGGAAGAGACGCGAGAATACTTTCAATAGAGTACTTGGATATAATTTTGAATTATTTGTTTATAGAAACACAAGCTACAGAGGATAAAATTAAAGTGGAACATATTAAATCTGAAACATCAGTTCCAATGAGCTATTGTGATGATAGTATGGATGACAATGGTAAGTTTAGTGTGTATTAGTAAAGATTTTATACCCAGGATAGAGTCTTATAGATGCGATGTCGTTCGTGGGGAGGACCTGAAATAACTTGATCCGAGTCCACCCCAGAGCAGGGCGCCTGGGACCGGCCGCCGGGGTGGTTTTTAGTGGACTCACCACATACCTGGCTCCTCAATCCTCGAGGAGCGAACGATCCGATGGGATTTTTTTTTTTTTTTTTTTTATTGAATAGTGGGCAAACGAGCAGACGTATCACCTGATGGTAAGCGATTACCGCCGCCCATGGACACCTGCAACAGGAAAGGCGTCACAAGTGCATTGCCGACCTTTAAGGGATGGGAAAGGGGATGGGGGGAGGGGTTGGGGCCTCCGGTATCCTCACTCACTCGGTGAAACACAGCTCAAACGCTATTTCACACCGGTTTTCTGTGAGGCCGTGGTATCACTCCGGTCGAGCCGGTCCATTCATGCCGAAGCGTAGCTCTCCCACGGTAAAACCACCTCGTCAACAAAAGAAAAGAAGTAAAGATTGTATACAGACTTAGCATCTAATTTGAAATACAATAGCAGTTGAGGGTATCAGCAAGAAAGTTAATTTACTAGTAAACCTTTTCT
The DNA here is from genome assembly GCA_916048165.1 of Spilarctia lutea. NCBI lineage: Eukaryota > Metazoa > Arthropoda > Insecta > Lepidoptera > Erebidae > Spilarctia > Spilarctia lutea. The sequence continues at coordinate 5,925,487 of OU696494.1, forward strand.
ATTTTAATAGATGAGAGCGACTAGATGTAAAGACGCCAATTGCTAATTATAATATTCAAATGATGGCTGCACTGCTAGCTATCGATTAGTCTATCTGAAACTCTAGTGCAATTGGCACATATTTGTATGTTATCCTTGAAATGGCTTCGTGATCGTTTTGTATCTGTGTCAATATTATAAAGCAGTTCTATAGGTTGAACCACCGAAGTAAAATTAAAGCGTTCTATTAACGGAGTAACTAGTTCGAATTGAAAAATTGATTGTTAAATAGATCAATAGAATAGCCGCCTATGAATCCAAAATTAAAAAAAAAACGAAAAAGTATAGATCTCCTATTTATTCATATAGATGAGCCATATAAATAATTGGTCTGGTACAGGAGCTCTACAAAGAGATTGAACTGTAAAACGGGCCCTAACACCGACCCCTGTAGAACTCCAAACATCATAATGTTGCGCCATAACCAGATGAATCTAGTGTCCACTAGAAGAATCGAGAACTGTCGAGGACAACGCCATCTAGTGTCGGAAAGCGCGCAACTGTGTGCATTATGACGATTACTCGACGCTAGATGGCGCTACAAGCAGCTCTAGAGTAATCTATTTAGCCTAGAGACATCGATCGAATATTTTCGTAGTTTCGAGTAATTTCCACGGCCATATAAAAGCGGAACGTGTTGGCCGTAGGGACAGTATTGTTTCACGATACAGCGGATAAACATCGAAGAGATCTTCTAGTGCGACTAACAAGTGATTTAGTGATTTCTTATTGTAAAAAGTGTTATTAATAAATATTGTGTTATTTTTGGTAATTAATCGACTACTTTAATTTGGTCAATACCCAGCTCGTAACAATTTGGTGTCAGAAGTGCGATTAAAGTATGCCGGTATTACCAAAAGAGGACACGGAAGGTATCCGAACCAGGAGTCAGCGCCAGCAAGAGGCTGATCAGAGGCGATTTGGAAGTGCACAACTGCCTACATCGGAAGATCAGCAGCCAGTCATGGAAACCACGCCGTCCACGTCGGCATCGGCAGCAGCTCCAGATATCACGGCCCTAATGGCGATGCTCCAGGAGCAGGCTCGCCGCTTGGAAGAGCAGCTGCAGCGGGACAAGGAGGAGCAGGCCCGCCGCCAGGAGGAGCAGGCCCGCCGCTTGGAAGAGCAGCTGCAGCGGGACAAGGAGGAACAGGCCCGCCGCCAGGCTCTTGTTAAAAGGCATTCATGAGACTTTCGGCAAAGAAATCAAGGTAGTGAAGGATCAGGTTCTTCAACACGAGAACCGTATCACTGAGGCCGAAACTCAGATTGCTGACGTGAAGAAGGCCTTAGGAAACCTTAAAGTTGCAGACGGAGTGGCGACTACAGTAACTGCTGCTCCTTCGGTGCGGGGGTTCAAAGTACCGCCGTTTGATGGAACATCTTCGTGGTCAGCCTACAAGATTCAGTTTGAGGCTGTTATGAAGGTGAACGGCTGGACTAAGGATCAGGCTATGACCGCGCTCACCTTGGGTCTTCGAGACCAGGCTCTAACCGTCCTCGAAGCCCTCGATAAAGAGGTTACCTATGAGCAACTGCTGGAGGCATTGGAAGCAAGATATGGTGACGCTCATCTGGAGCACGTGTTTCGTGCACAGCTGAAGGATCGTGCCCAACGCATCGGTGAAAACTTGCAACAATGGGCTCTAGAAGTTGAGAAACTGGTCCGTAAGGCATACCAGTCTGCACCTGCGCTCGTTGGCGGAAATCTGGTGCAAGCTTTCATCGATGGCATTCGTGACCTCGAAGTTAGAGCTGCTGTGAGACTTGGACACCATGAAACTCTCAAGGACGCTCTGGCCCATGCTTTGGAGGTGGAAGCTGTGAGACAAGACCATCGGTTTCATCGGGTCCGGGAGGTTGTGGCATCACCTGTGCGAGACCGATTTAAGGGGTACAGCCCTAGATGCTACGCCTGTGGTGAAAAAGGTCACCTTCGGTCCAGCTGCCCTAAGCGAAGCATAGGAAGTGAGTACGAGTGGTCTCAGGAGAATAGGGCGGTTGATAGTACTGCCCAACAACAGCAGGGAAACGAGTAAACGCCAGGACTGCGGGGCGGGTGCTGGCTGGTGTTCGAAGAGCCCCAAGGATTTCGATCTCGCAAACTCATGATGGGAACAGCCTGGTCATCAGAGGCGAAATTAACGGAACGTCATGTAAGCTGACTATTGATACGGGAGCTTCTCGCACAGTCATCAGTTCCCAACTTGCAAATCGGTTCCTGAGGGACATTGCATGTAACCGTGAGAAAATAAACTTAGTAACAGCCACTGGTCAGCGCATACCCGTCCGAGGCGAACAGAAGGTGGAGTTGAAGTTGGGCAACCAAGTTTACCTGCATAACGTCATTGTGGCCGATATAGTTGACGATTGTATCCTTGGCCTAGACTTCATGAAGAACAATTGTTGTGAGATCGACATCAACCAAGGTGTAATGAGATGTAGTCAAGAAGAACTGTTCATGGAAGGAGCATCATCCGGAAAAGTGTACAGCTTAAAGAATGCTGTTTTTCCTCCCAGATCAGAGACAATTATGCCAGTCAGTCTCCCTCATAATTCTGGACGAATGCATCGGTGTGTCCTTATTGAAGGGGTAGATAATGATCTTCCATGGAAGATCGCACGAACTCTAGTAAGTACCACTAACACCTCTGCAGTACGTGTGCTAAATCTTAGTGACAAGCAACATGTGATTCACAAGGGCACACTGATTGGCACTTGCGAAGATGTGGATTGGATGCGTCGATGCAAAGACTTGACTACTTCGAAAATTAGCACGGATGCACGAGTCAACGTGTCAACACTTTTAGAAGACTGTCGAGATGTCTTGTCTAGGGAAGAAATTGACAAGGCTAAGAGAATTTTAGTTAAGTACACTGATATTTTCTCTACTAATGACGCTGATATTGGAAAGACTGGTTTGGTTCAACACAAAATAAACACTGGGAGTGAGATGCCTATTCGTCAGCGACCAAGAAGACTACCAGTAGCACGAGAACAGGAAGTACAAACCATGATTGATGGAATGGTCAGGGATGGCGTTATAGAGCCTTCATCCAGCCCATGGTGTTCACCTGTAGTGCTTGTAAAGAAAAAGGATGGCAGTATGCGTTTTTGTGTTGACTACCGCCGTCTAAACGACATAACGAAGAAGGACAGCTATCCACTACCTAGAATAGACGACACTCTGGACATGCTAACAGGGGTTAAGTGGTTTAGCACCTTGGATTTAAAAAGTGGATACTGGCAGGTAGAGATTGATCCCAAGGACAAAGAGAAGACTGCATTTTCGACAGGGAAAGGATTGTGGCAGTTCAAAGTAATGCCCTTCGGATTATGTAACGCGCCAGCAACTTTGAAAGACTGATGGAATCAGTACTCACCGGATTAACTGGAGATGCCTGCCTGGTCTATTTGGATGACATTGTCATCGTAGGCCGTACGTTTGAAGAACATATCCGAAACCTGGAGCGCGTATTATCGAAAATCCGAAGTGCCAACCTAAAGTTAAGTCCTAAGAAATGTTCATTTTTCAAACGGCAGGTTAGCTTTTTAGGATATGTGGTTTCGGAAGAGGGTGTCCAAACAGATCCGCAAAAGATCGCTGCCGTCAAGGATTGGCCAGTTCCAAGAGATAAGACCCAAGTAAGAGCATTTTTGGGCTTGTGCTCCTACTATCGGCGATTCGTGAAAAACTTTGCGGATATTGCTAAACCCCTTCATAAACTTACTGAAGAGAAAAGACATTTCTGCTGGGATGAAAGTTGTGACATTGCATTTCAAGAGCTAAAAAGACGTCTATGCAACACACCTATCTTAGGGTATCCAGATACCGAAAATGAATTCATAGTTGACACAGATGCGAGTGATACTGGGCTTGGCGGTGTGTTATCCCAGCGGAAAGGTGATCAAGAGGTTGTTATTGCATATTTCAGTAAATCTTTGTCGAAGCCGGAAAGGAATTACTGCGTCACAAGAAGGGAACTACTGGCCGTAGTGAAGACACTGCAACATTTCAGCAAATATTTGCTTGGGCGTAAATTCCACCTCCGAACTGACCACGCTGCATTAAAGTGGCTCTTACAATTTAAAAATCCTGAAGGACAAGTCGCGAGATGGATTGAGTTATTACAGGAATATGACTTCATGATTGAACATCGCAGTGGAAAGTCTCACGGTAACGCAGACGCACTATCAAGAAGACCTTGCCCTGAAGACTGCAAGCACTGCGCCAAGCAAGAAGTAAAGGAAGCTGTTCCTATAAGGACGATAAAGACGGACCTTAGCAACGAATGGAAGGAAAGCCTGCAGCAAGCACAGCAAGAGGATGCAGATATCAAACCAATTCTCGAGTGGATTAAAGCTGAGACTCCTAAGCCACACTGGAGCGAAGTTGCATCGCTGAGCTCGACCACGAAGAGTTATTGGGCTCAATGGGATAGTCTAGTCATCCAGGATGGAGTCTTGTGCCGTAAATGGGAAAACGCTCGAGGAGACAGCTGTCACCTGCAAATGGTTGTTCCTAAAGCTAAGATACCAGTGGTCCTGCAGCTCTACCATAATGGATGTTCAGGAGGTCATATGGGAGTTAAGAAGACATTGTTAAAGATAAGGGAAAGATTCTACTGGATTCATTGTCGTGATGATGTTGAGGACTGGTGTCGCAAGTGTACCAGTTGTGCGGCCGTGAAGGGACCTCATACACGTAGCAGAGGCGCATTGAAATTGTATAATGTTGGTGCACCCTGGGAAAGAATTGCTATAGACGTGGCAGGACCGTTTCCTGAAAGTGAAAGCGGAAACAAGTACTTCATGGTCGTAATGGATTACTTCACTAAGTGGCCAGAAGTCTTTGCCATTCCCAACCAAGAGGCATCAACAGTTGCAGATAAATTAGTGCACGAAGTTTTCTGTCGTTTTGGAGTGCCTTTAGAAATCCACAGTGACCAAGGAAGAAATTTTGAGTCTCAAATATTTCAAGAAATGTGTCGAGTGATGGGTGCTCACAAAACCAGAACCACCTCTTACCACCCACAATCGGACGGAATGGTGGAACGATTTAACCAAACACTAGAGAGGTATCTGGCAAAAGTAGTTGAAAGTAAGCAAAAAGATTGGGACAAACACATCCAACCGTTTCTTCTGTCATACCGAAGTGCAGTCCACGAATGTACTTCCGTAACACCAGCTTTTGCAAACTTCGGAAGAGAACTACGGTTGCCTGCAGACTTGATCACTGGAATACCCCCTGATACCCCGCGAAGTATAACGGAGTACGCGAATGACTTGCGGAACAAGATGAATGACATTTATGAGCATGTCAGACAATCGGGCCAACAAATGTCTGAAAAGATGAAAACCCGTTATGACCGGAAAGCGAATAATAAGGGCTTCGAAGAGTGTTCGCTAGTATGGCTACATAATCCAGTTCGCAGTAAAGGGAGATCTCCGAAGCTACAAGCAAAATGGGATGGGCCATACCGGGTAGTCACTAAAATCAATGATGTTACCTACCGGATACAGAAGTGTCCAAGAGGCGCCCCAAAGATAGTTCATGTAGATCGACTGGCGCGATACTATGGAACCGATAATGCTCGGGACGAGCATGTCTTAGGAGGGGGCAGTGTTGCGCCATAACCAGATGAATCTAGTGTCCACTAGAAGAATCGAGAACTGTCGAGGACAACGCCATCTAGTGTCGGAAAGCGCGCAACTGTGTGCATTATGACGATTACTCGACGCTAGATGGCGCTACAAGCAGCTCTAGAGTAATCTATTTAGCCTAGAGACATCGATCGAATATTTTCGTAGTTTCGAGTAATTTCCACGGCCATATAAAAGCGGAACGTGTTGGCCGTAGGGACAGTATTGTTTCACGATACAGCGGATAAACATCGAAGAGATCTTCTAGTGCGACTAACAAGTGATTTAGTGATTTCTTATTGTAAAAAGTGTTATTAATAAATATTGTGTTATTTTTGGTAATTAATCGACTACTTTAATTTGGTCAATACCCAGCTCGTAACAATAATATGACGATATTTCTTATGATACGTTAAATGATGACCCTTGACGATTAGTAGTTCAGAAAACTGCGACTTTAGATAAAGACTTAAGGAAAATAAACAAGTCCTTTGATGTTAATCAAATAATTCAGGGTATCAATGATATCAAAGGCCATCGCTAAATCGATTGGATTATGTGAATTGTTCCTTTAACAATATATGCTCTATTATATATTTCAGAAATTCTGGCTAATATCAAACTGGAACTCACACAAAATGGTGACTTGGAATCCGAAGTCAACGAGGACAAGCACGATAGAAAGATCCCAAAGTTAAAAAATAAAACCAAATTAAAATCTGAATTAGGTAAGAATGGCTGCTTAAGATTTCTGTCAAAGTGATAACTTGCATTGTGTAAAAGCTATGCTACCATTAAGAAGGGTTCAATCTCTTGTCCTGGCTTTGGGAGGAGAGGGGGAGCATTTAAGCCGCCAGTAATCACTATATTTTCATTGCTTCAGGTAAAGACCAAAAAGATTGGTCAAAAATAGCAGAGCGACGAGGAAACGGACCCCTACTGAGAGAAAATTCTCTAAAACTACTTGCGAATTCAACTATTTTCGTTTTTCAATGGAATAAGAGCAGATACAGGTGTTTTTGTTGTAAAGAACCGTTCTCAGATGTCAAATCGCTTCGAGAACACACAAACTCAAAGCACAATTTGAAGTCAATAGAAAAGAAGATTATAAATCAACAAAATCGTCTTGTCAAAGTCGAAGTTTCGGAGTTAAAATGTAACTTGTGCTCTCAAAATCAACAAAATTTAGACATTCTAAGGGACCATTTAATGGAATCCCATAAAATAAAGTTCGAATCCAAAGAAGACTTATTGGTACCTTTTAAAATAAATGAGAATCTATCATGTCAAATTTGCAGCGAAAAATTTAGTTTGTTTAGACTTTTAAACATACATATGAACAGGCATTTTCAAAAGCAGGTCTGCCATATTTGTGGCGCTGCCTTTTCAAATTTAGTGTTTTTAAATTTACACAAAACTAGATATCACAAACCACTTAAATGCAATGTTTGTGAATTAAACTTTAACAGTAAAATTGAGAAAAAAAATCACGATAAATTAGTTCATAATGTTAAATTTGAAAGGAAACTTAGGTTTCCTTGTCCATACTGCAACGAAAGATTTTATCAAGAAAACATAAGAGTACAACACTTAGTTGAAAAACATGATTTGAAAAGACCGGAATACAAATGTAGTATTTGCTCAAAAGCCTTTATAACAAAGAGTTTGTGTAATAACCATTTAAAAACTGTACATTTGAAGGAGAAACGTCATGAATGTGAGATCTGTCATAATTTTTTTTACACAAAGTCCAGCGTCGCCAGACACATGGTGACGCATACCGGCGAGAAGAAGTATTCCTGTGCTATGTGCAATAACCCTTTTGCAAGTAAAGATTCTTTACGAAGGCATATGCGGAGAACGCACGGAGTACATTAAATATAATTTTAAAATTTTATGTTTTGTTTCATTTACCTTTGCAACTTCAAAGTAGAATTTTAGCCGACTTCAATAAGGGGGAGATTTTCAATCTGATTTTTTTTCTCCTCGGAACCCTTTTGTTTGTGAGCAATAGTGTCATTTTAGAAGAAAAATGTCAATTGAGTGATTTTAAGACTATACGTAGAATAGTTTTTACTAAAGTCTACAAAATTACAATTAACAAAATTTTATATCAATATCTCGTAAACTGATGTCCAATTTTGTTATTCTCACAATCTTAATACGTAATTATAACTATCCAGAATACATCGACGCTAAGGGTTTTATCTTGCCTAAAATAATACTTCAAAATAATAATTAACCCATGTATTTTTAATATCAATATTATTAGTTTAATAATATAATAACATATACAAAGTGTAAATAAATAAGATTTACAATAAAAATGGAGGACGATTATTGCACGTAATTTTCACAAGACAATTTTGTGAGAGCCACATTTTAACGAATAAATGACGCCTCGAAGAACCTTATTTACATACGCAACACTTTTAGCTGTATTCGTTCATGTAACTTAAGTACACCCCAAACAAACATTTGCCACACTTTCAGTAAATAAACAATTTGCATTCATTACCGCGAATTATGAAAATTTGACAGTTCCTTTTCCCGCCTATTTGACAGTACATTTACAGTTCAGTAATTTTATTTTAAAAAAAAAGTTTTTCATTTAATAACTTATAAATTAAATCGTTGAACTTCGACAATTTGTTATTAAGTAAAACCATTTATAATAAAAAAAAAACTATTGTTACATTTAGTTACCCATGAAATATGTTAGTATGAGATAAAATCAACACTATTATTATATTACACGTATTTGTTTTGTCCATATTTGCAGCTTAACTTAATACATACTTTGAGTTCGTTTATTAACAACTTAAGCAATATTGACATTGGCATGCCCAGTCTCAATATGATAAGCTGTAACATCTGGCTGGGATGGGCATAATACATTCCGTTTAATGTCCATGCTTCTGAAATGCCCATTCTCTGTTGTCCAGTGGACAAACTTGTCACGTTTTTAACATACAATGAAAATGGAATGCGTGATAACAAACGCCCCAAGCAACTGTGCATTCATCCCTAGTAGCGAATGCTTGGTTGGCTTGACATTAAAGGCAAAGGTGGTTACGGAAAATAGGTTAAGAGGTTTAGCTATCTCGATATCGCAAATAATCCTGGTTATATATAAAACACTTTAAGATATATATATTGCACAATTATTCAAGTACAAAATTAGCAAAAAATAAAAAACTTTATCAATAATTACTTTTCCATTAAATAATATGTATGAAAATAGCTGTTGTCCAGTATAATAGATATTGTTTTAACTATAGAAAATAAATATAACAAACTTTTAATTTTTCCTAGTAATATAACTTGTTATACATTCGGGTATTAACAGGATTACGTAAAACATCAACCTCTGAGTCTATTTCCAAACTTGAAAAGGAGGTGGAACTCGTTGGTCTGCTTAGAGTCTATTACAGTACGGCTGAGCTCCGATATCCACAGAGACTGTTAATTTTAACAAAATAACAAGGAATAAAAATAATGAAATTCATACCTTTTTCACTACGCCATCTAGTTACAAAATAAGCAGAGCTTGTATTTATGGGTACTAGACAACTGATACAAATATTATATATACTTTTTTTGTCTTTTTTTTTGTAAATACATAGGTATTTACCGTGGGAGAGCTATGCTTCGGCATGAATGGGTCGGCTCGACCGGAGTGATACCACGGCCTCACAGAAGACCGGTGTGAAATAGCGTTTGCGCTGTGTTTCACCGAGTGAGTGAGGATACAGGAGGCCCATACCCCACCCCTCCCCCCATCCCCTTTCCCATCCCCCAAAGGTCGGCAACGCACTTGTGACGCCTTTGATGTCGCGGGTGTCCATGGGCGACGGTAATCGCTTACCAACAGGTGATACGTCTGCTCGTTTGCCCACTATTCAATAAAAAAAAAAAAAAAAAAAAAAAAGGTACATAGAAAACACCCAAACTCCGAAACAATTATTTGCAAATCATACAAACATTTGGTCCGGGGCCCGGGCGCGCACACTATCACTGCGCCAACTAGGAAAATTATATTGCCTTGTTCACTAACGGATCATTCAGTTCAGAATGTCAGGCAGTTTAACCCAGTAATGCCTAGCGTGTCCATATGGACACAAAAATATGAGTCTGCTAAAATATTTTTTGTGGCAAACCATTATTTGTTTAGAAATATTTAACTGGTCATACTGTGCTATCAAATGTCAAAGTTTTTTTACATGTCATTGATATGTCATTTAAAAATCTAAATTCGCGGGTAAATTCATTCAATTCTCACCAAAGTCAAAAACGGCGGAAGAAATGGACCCGAGACGAGAGTAAGTAACATAATTTTTAAATTATTTTATTTATTTATGTTATTTTCGTGTAATATTATCCTAAAATAATGTATTTATATGTTGAAATAGGTCAACGATAGTTTAGTTTTATTTTAGCACTATATTTATACGCCTAATGTTGCTGAGTCCATATGGACACGCTAAGCACTTGGCATGTCATTATATAAAATTGTTTTTGTTTTTAGATTCTTCGATTTTGACCAGTACCGGGGAACTGGGACCCTAAATGAACTCTTGGACATTTTATTTGAGGATGAGGAAGAAGCTGGAGACCTAATTCAGCTAATTCTATATAGAAGAATGCTAATTCAGCTTATGAACAACATTTTGGAAAATGTGCTGCTACTCTTCTTACTCTTATCGATGAATTTCCCAACGAAAAAAGCAAATGCCTTACCATTTCTTCTTTGACAATCTTTTTACCAGCTTGAACCTCCTAAACTACTTCAGACAACAGGGATACGGTGCTACAGGAACTGTACGAGAAAACCGCCTGCAGAAATGCAAGAAGCTGACATCTAACAAAATTATGAAAAAGAAACAGAGGGGTTACCATGAATCCGCAATTAGCAAAGAAGATAGAGTTATTGTGGCTAAATGGATGGATAACTCTATGGTATCTATTGCATCAAATAATTTGGGCGTGCAACCATTATCTATGGTGAAACGTTACTCCCAAAAAGATAAAGCTACTACTCAAGTGCCACGACCGTTTCTTTTGGGTGAATACAATAAATATATGGGTGGTGTTGACAGGATGGACGAAAATGTAAATATGTATGTATGTACAGAATACATATTAGAGGAAAGAAATAGTATTGGTCCCTTATTACTAGGATGCTAGATACGTGTGTTCACAATGCTTGGCAACTACATAGGAAAAATGATAAAATCCCACAACTGGAGTTCCGGAGGGAAATCGTGCTAACTTATTTCAAATCCTATGGAATAGCAGCCAAAAGCGGAGGAAGACCATCCACCTTCAAGTTAGCTGATACTGGGTGATTCGATGGTTTAACCATTATGTAAAAAAATGTATGAAAAGAGGCGATGTGTCGGTCCATACCTACTGTAAGTCGAAAAGTTCGTCGGTTCGAACTGAATGCATGAAGTGTGACGCCGGCCTTTGCGTACCATGTTTTGATGACATATTATCATAAAAAATAATAAGTAAATGTTTTAATTCGATAAATCGTGTTTTTTTTTATCTAATAACTCCTACAAGAAAAATTATATCTTCTCAACTTTTTAGCCATTGTCAGCGCTTAGTGTGTCCATTTGGAAACATGTTTTTTTTCTAACTTCCCATTTATTAAAAAAAAAAAGACTAAAATCATGTCATTAAGAACCCTTAATTGAACAATATTCCGAGTCCAAACTAAAGAAAAACAAGAAAAAAATAATTCGGGCATTCCTGGGTTAAAGCAACTTATTAATTGTTACATAATCCTGTTAAAACCCTTAAATGGACCTTATTTGTCGTTCCAACACAGATTTCCTCATTCAGTTAACATTAAATAAATTTATTTACATGTAGTGTACTTCGATGATGTTTCTATAAAACTTAATCATTTGGGGTCATAGGAGTGGGGTCACCAAATGCATTGTTGCCCCCACTCCTTCATTTATACTTAATTTATATAATTTTATCATTACTTTGTAATTGTTTTATAGAACACTTTTATTTAATCTAATTTGTTATTTAATTATTAATGAGTATTTAATCGCTTAAAAATTCACAATTGAGAAGTATATCTGTCGTAAATATGAAATGTTGCAGACATGGGCGAAGCCAGGGAGGTGTCTATAATTAAAAGTATATTACTAAAATAAATACTAATTTAATAAAACATCACATGTGTGATCTGATCGCCCGGGTAACACTTAAATTTAAAGGAGTGGGTTTATTTTAGATGATATTGGAATATAAACCCTAAATCAAAGGCTCAAGGACTTATATCGAATGTAAAGGCTGCGGCACTCTTTCGTCTTCATCGAATTGTCTCTCGTGGACTTTCAAATGACCTTTGAGCGTACATTTCTGAGTAAAGGCGCGTCCACACACTGGACAAACAAATCTTTTATCATTATTATGAATCCTCAAATGTTCTCGCAATGTTTTTTTCCTCTGGTAAGACTTCTGGCACACCGGACAAGTGTGTATCCGTTCCCCATCATGCTTAATCATATGCATTTTCAAAGCATTCTTTGTATAAAAAGCTAGATCGCACTTATCGCACTTGTGGTTACGTTCGTTCAAATGGTCTCTGCGTACATGGCTTGAGAGATGTCCAGGAGTTATGTAAGATTGTGGACACGCTTTACATTTGTATCTTTTTAATTCTTCGTTATGTACTTCTGCCAAATGTTTTTGTCTAGCGTAAAACGACGTGAGTGATATATTACACCGTTTGCAAGCATACCTTACACCAGATTTGTGTTCTTTCGACACATGGTTTTCCCTTTTTGTGACTCGGTCAAAGATCTGCTCACAATATCTACAAGGAAATGTACCTACTTCGTGTGTCCGCATATGAGCCCGAAGCCTGGCCTTCGAAGCGAAAGCTTTCCCACAATTCTCACAAATATAATTAGGATAGTGAATATTCATGTGAGTATTCAAATTGACGTAATTTAAAAAAGTTTTCTTACATACTGGACAATCGACTTGGTCTTTCTCAAGATGGAACGGTAAATTATTCCATTTTCTATTTGTAAATTTTAATCTGGCACAATTCTCTATGTGCTGTTTCAACTCTTCGTAATTACTAACGTCTGTAGTGCACATCTTACATCTTAAATTAACAGCAGATTTATAGAACCTATGAGAGTTGGATGACATCATTTTTTTAAATGCCAAATTAATGTTTGTTTTATTGTGATCAACTATGTGGGTCTTGATATCATCTAGGTTTGAAGACTTCTCTGGACATATGGAGCAGGAGTACGATCGATTCTTCTTGATTTTAAATGGGAATAGTCCTATTTTTAACATGGCTTCCGTTTCTGATAGATCAGTGGTCTTTTTTAATGGATACTTCGATAATTTTTTCTTCTTAGTTGCTACTGTTTTATTTCGAGTTTTCCGTCTAAATACTCTATGGTCTTTTTCTTTCTTGATTACAGCTTTGTGACCTGTAATAGGCGTGTTGATATTTTTTTAAATACTTGGGAAGTATCTCCTATTATAAAAACAATCACATTTTTACAATAAATTAAATTTGAGTAGGAAAAAAATACGATTCAAATGGTATCGTGATGTCTGCTTGAGTTTATCAACTAGTGTCAATTATAACACTTAAAACAGTACATAAAGTTATTGTCGATTATGTCCAAACAAAATGACGTTTACAGAAACGTGACGCAACTCGCTCTGATTGGTGTTCAACTTAACATGGCGGATTGCTATATTTTGTATATTTATTTCTGTTAATTAAGTATTAATCTCGCTCTAAATATGAAAATAAATACGATTTTTAAAATCTATGAATTCCATTTCATCAGATAACTATATGTTTTAGTGATTCTTAGTTACTGTCATCATACCTATTATAATTTGTGGTATTTATATAAAGAGGTCTACTAATATCGAAGGACGATGGTACCAGTATATCTCCTTGTGAAACACCAGTGTTCAGATAAATGTTTTTATTACATTTTTTGTACCATAGTATATTTTGATGCATTTATTATGTAAATAACTGGCAGTTTATTTATGAACTGGCCTAAGGTAGAACGTGAGATGGCTACAATAATAGAAGAAACTATAGTAGCCTGCTTCAAATGGCTTTCCTGGAACTATTTATACCACAACTAAACAATTTTAATAGAATTACATACTTCTAATACGACAGATGGCTGCCTACTCCTTTAGGGTTAGAGATGTGTTTGATTCAGTTTGATGTTTGTAATTTTAGCTCAAACTATAATGATATTTTCAATTTCTCATATTTAACATTTTTATTTGCAGTAATATCATTGACATTTTATGAAAAAGGTTTTCTTTCATACAAGTTATTCTGATTTCACTAATAATGAGTGTTCAAACCCAATTTTTTTAGTAATATTGATGGTTTTAAAGAGGTAAAGTTTCTAACTTTCTTTGTATGTTTGTAGGGGGTAATCTTCGAAAGTACTGATCCGACCCTGAAAACTCTTTCACTAACAGAAAGCAGAATTCAGGAGTGACATAGGCCATATTTTATTATGATTAAACAAAAAAAAACTTCACTAAATATAACTCCCAACGAAGTGGGCCCGAGTCGGCAAGTTATATTATTAGAAACATCGTTAGCGTTCTCATATTGCAGAAATAAATAAAGACAATATTATATACAAGTCATCAGAAAAATTAAAATTTATATCTTATTTTAGAAGAATAATTAAAAAATGCATTAAACTAACCTATATTTATATCATCATCGTCATCAGGAAAATCTTCATCAAAATCATCAGATTTCATTGAGTCCTCCCTTTTCACACGATCTACTAATAAGTTCTTCTTTTTCTCTGAAAGTAATATCATCAAAATTGTAAAAAGGAACTGTAGCCTAGTTTCCTTTCATCATTTCTTTTTAAACCTTCTAAATTTATCAGTAACCAATCTCTCAGATTCCCGCCAAAATATGGTCGGAATCACACAGAGACTGAGTAGGTAAAAGAACAGAGCAAAGTGAGTGGTATGACTAATAGGGTTGCAAAGCGGGGACGGCGTGACCATATTTATTTTATTCAGACCCGAACACACAACGCCATCCAATCTATGCAGAGCTGTATTATGGATACTAGATATCTGATATAAATGGAAAACTGGAGGAGGTGGAAATATTATATTTCTAACTCCTCCAGCTTTCTTCTGAGTAATTTCGTTGCGGGTTCCAAGACAGTTTAATTTTTCCTAGGACTTCCCGAGTGCCACAACTCAGTGTGTTCGTGGGTCACAGCTGTTGATCCTGGTGTACAGGAGTTACAGTGGTGGGCGTGTGGGCGGGATTAGTCCCATGTAAAAAAAAACTTGTGAGGTGTCAAGGGACACCCGGATGGAACGAAGTTCGAAATAGAAAGACGAAACGAAAATATCTGGCTTGCTTTCTATAAGAGAGATAGAGAGACAGACAAAGAAACATGCGCACGCCGCACGGCTTACAATAGCTTACTGTAGCAAGTGTCGTTACCAGCCTATCGCAGTTCACTGTTAAACTTATTTATTGATATATTTTGTATTTATATTTGATATACATAATTTTAAAAATCATTAATTTACAGCGACATCTATATTATTAATATTAAACTACTGGCAACGACAACTATAACACGTAAATGTAAGTTCAGTTTCTATTCAAAAGATGGCGCTATATATAAAATTGAAAAATGTTTTTCATCAATTCTTTAAAAAATAATAACAAAACAATATTTTCTTAATAAAAATTTGTTTATAACAAACCAACAATTGCACCACGACCCAAATACACTGACTTTGCACTTGATGAATAATACTTCAACATTTAAGAGGCTAAAAAGAAAGTCCCCTAGAGATTTATAGGGATTTTAAGCATAAAGGGCGTTTGTCGCTGAACTGACTACCCTGCAAGACTAAATGCATAAATTCCTAACCCTATGCTAAATGTTCGTACGAAACAGATCGCATGATAAAAAAATAAAAAAAATATTAAGACTTCGTTCCCATAACAAAAATAGTGAATCAAGCAATGAAAAATAAACTAATAACAAATATAATTTAAAATAGCAAAAAGTGTCGTGACAGCAAAAAGTGTCGTGACAACTTTTTCGTATGATTTTTTTCCGTCTAGCCCCCTTTCACAACGCGCGATAAGGAACTTCGTTACAAAACTGATATAAATAAATATGTTTTAACCTTTTTTTTTTTGTAAATACATACATATACATAGAAAACACACAAACAAAAACATTTGATCCGACCTGGGACTCGAACCCGAGACCTCCTGCACAGCAGTCGCGTACGTTACCACTGAGTCAACGACGTAGTTATCTTAAGATATTCTCCATAAAGGTCTCAGTGGAATAAAGAGAAGGGCTGAGAAGTGCCCTCAAGACTATTGATGCGTTGGAGTGACGTCATTAAATGAATGGCAGGAAGTGGATAAGCAGAATCTTACCTATATCTACGTTGTCATTATCATCATTATGAAAGTCATCATCTAAATCATCAGCTACCACACAGATCTCCTTTTTCACGTCTTCTCCTAAAGAGTTCTTCTCTTCCTCTGAAAATAACATGAGAGAGAGAAAGATCATTTATTTTATTTTTTTTACGTTTATGGAATAGGTGGGCAAACCAGCAGACATATTGCCTGATGGTAAGCGATTACTGTCGTCCATGGACACCAGTGGCATCACAAGTGCATTGCTGGCCTTTGGGGAGGGGGATGGAGGGACGGGTTGGGGTATGGGCCTCCGGTATTCTCCCTCACTCGGTGAAACACAGCGCAAGCGCTATTTCACAGCGGTATTCTGTGAGGCCGTGGTATCACTCCGGTCGAGCCAGCCCATTCATGCCGAAGCGTGACTCTTCCACGTAAAAATTGGGCTGTTATATCACTACATATTATAAAACAAAATCCACTGCTGCGTCTGTTTCTCTGTTCGCGAAAATCTCAAAAGCTACTGCACGGATTTTAATGCGGTTTTTACCAATAGATAAAGTGATTCTTGAGGAAAGTTTTCGTATATAATAATAATATAATTTGTTAACTTTTTGGTAAAATATCACATCATGTATCGGCACATAGCCCATGCGAAGCCAGGGCAGGTTTCTAGTATAAGGTATTCGGCGCGAGAACTTCTATTGCACGATTCAGAATTAGTCGTGTTGTGCAATACGTTACTCCATAATTCAGTGTATCTTCGGTAGATGGCGCTGTCATATGTTTTCTGGTTTGGCTATATGTAGAAGTTGATACATTACTGTTCATAAAATGTTCATATAGGGGGCTAAAAATTAAAATCCGTTTCTTAAAGGTAAAACATGTAATTTATAATAGAACTTACTATTAATTTTAACCATAGCCTCCAAGGTATCAAGCGAAGCCAGCACTTGTTGTTTGAAGTCTGCCGAGTCCCTCAGTCTATTGATGCAAGTGTTGCAAACCAAACGCTTCGTGTCACCGAGATGGGGGGTTGTGATCTGAAGATTTAAGATTAACCATTATTATGATTTCATATATTCACATCACATCAACAGCTTCCAACAGTCCACTGGAAATAGACATTTCTTTTGGAAGGCAGTTTTGGTCTACCACACCACACTGACCAGATGGGTCGGTATCGGGTTTGGTTCAAGTTGTGCTTCTCTTTGCAGTGATGTTTTCCTGCATAGTGTGCTCCCTTAGTTCTCTTTATGACACCCAAATGATGAATCAGGGTATTTACATTCCATATTCATCCTGCTAATATTATAAACGCGTTTGTGAGTATGTAAGTGAGTATGTGTGATGCTCTTTCACGCAAAAACGAATGGTTGGATTTTGATGAAACTGTTAAGGCTACAATTTATTAAGATACTAGCTTCGCTTCTCGGCGTTGCCGGCGGTTATTGTCGTACCGCTGGTAGCACCGCGGGGTCAACTAGTATTCTGTACATTAGATTACAATAATGTTTATTTTGGAAAGTCAGGCTTTTTTATAAAAACGCGGGTTTCATATTTTAGTCTGGCAAAAAGCAATTATTTTCTTTACTTTTAATTAGTGAGTTTACCCTGAGGAATTAATTGCCTTTCATTCTGGCACAGGTGTCGGTGCAAAGTACTTTTATTAGGGCAAATTTGATTTATAAAGTAATTACTTTATTCCATTCGAATAGACATCAATGGTAAAGGTGCATTCACAGTGGAGCTAACATTTTTAGTTGTACAACAATTTATATACCTTCCAATTTATAAATCTATAAGGTTTATGTAAAAAAAATGTAATAACATCATCACATCGTTTAAATCATCTGTCAATGTAAACAAAAGACAAGAAATTATTGATACTCCTTGAATACTTTTGAAAAATAGTAAAAAATTAAAATAATTATTATCAATAATTATTTTTTTTTTTATGCATCTAGCTGAACCACACAACCTCATGCCCGTAGTGTAATAACTTTCCCCCGTTTTTGTAACATTCTTCACTGATACTCCTCTCTATTTTATTTTATTTATTCACCTTTTAAACCTTCCCTGACATACGACAAATATTTTAAAACCAAAATCAGCCAAGCCATTTCTCAAGTTTTAGAGAGGCTAACGAATAGCAATTAATTTTTATATAGATTTAGGTAGATAAGTAATATAAATTAAGTTAATCGCCAAAATGTTTGTACGTGCATAACTTCTGATTGTGTGCACAAAATTCGATAATTCTTTTTTTAAGTGTTTGCTATTGTTAGGACAAGCTTTGTTTACAAGAAAATTAAAAGATAATCGGTAAAGTTATTTTTTATGTCCAAGACTGTACACTATCTGTAGGAAACTGAGGCTGGTATAATTACAAAACCAGTTTACTAGAAATTTAATAAATAAATATTTAAAAAAAAGGTGCCATGAATTTTGCTGGGTTAGCTAGTAATTAATGCAAGTAAAATTTTTAATCAAAATTTAAACCCTCTCTCCACCCCTAATGCTACAGATAGACACATATATTATATAAACTGTAATAACCTAGTAAATAAAACATGTTGACACAAATACAACAAAAATAAGAGGGAAAATATATAATTAATCTATTGCAGAAATATTGTTTAGATTTATTATTATATATTTTAGTAATTATTAAAACACAGATAGCAGATATCTAATTTGTTATACGATTAAATTACCAATACATTTTAATAGAAAACAAAATAGAAACAAATAAATTAATATTTCTAAATTATGCTTGTTTTGTTAGTAATAAATCAACAATTCAGTTTCTCTTCCCTGTTAGATTGTAATTCTAAAAGAAAAATAGACTTATTGAATTTACAATACATCGATAATTACAACTTACGTCTATTGAAAAGCATTTTATCAGCATATCAGAATAAATTTCTGTATTCCCTTTGTATTGGTGAGCTAAAATCATACTTTTAACTACACCTTCTTCCAAGCACAAATTGCACGTGCCGAGCAATGGCAGCGACTCTACCATTATCTCAGAATCCATTTTGAAATAATTATTTATTTCTAATTATAAATATTCAAGTTTCCATAGCATTTTAATTCGGTGTTAGCGTAGGCCTTGTGATTTTCGAAACCGTAGTGTATGACAGTTTTATACTGACTGACAAACGCCTGTCATGTGTCATGAGACATGACGGAAACTAAAATAGCGTTCCAGAAACGTTTCGCTCTCTCTCACACTTCAGTAGAGTATAAAACGTGATCCTTTTCTAAGAAAACAGTTCTGTTATATTAAAACTATGGATTCGAATCTGGACAATACGTTCAAATTCAAGCAAGCCGCGTTTTGTTCGATCAAATTACTTCCAAGAAAAGATAAAAGGTATAGAAATTGAATGACACGAAACACGAACTTCTTAGTAAAACAGATGAACTACAATTGTATGCACCTAAAATTCACACCGTGGCGTGAGATTAGTTTGTTCTTTCTTTTCCCATGAGCTTCGCTCTGAAGGGTAGGTTCGGTGTGTCATACGTATGATATTAATTTCCCTATTAAAGCAGTAACATTCTGGGTTTCAAGAAATTATTATTAATCTTTAGATTAGCTAAGTGTATGACAAATATGAGAAACTGTAATCTGTATCAACATCATCAAAAACACAAATTTCAAGTTTCCAGCAGTTATGGAACTGTCTGGATACGAATTAAAAATACAAAATGTACATTAAAATATGTTTAATTATTATTTTAATTTAGCATCTTTGCCATTTTCCGTCTTTTTGACTTCTGGGGTCTTAACGTGTTTCTTTGCCTTACTGCCTTTTCCTTTCTTAACTTTTTTCGTTGTTTTTTCCACTTTGACAGATGCTAATCTCTTCATCATAGATTCTTGAGGGATTGGCATTTGTCCACCGTAATCGACCCCAGGTCCTGGTTTTAGGGTGTTACGGAATGACGATCTTTTGTACACCGTTTCCGATGGGAGAAAGCGTATCATGCCATTGTAGAAATGTAGATCTCTGTAAAACAATGTGATCTCGTCATCAATGTAAAGCAATATATGTAATGACTAAAAAGGAAAGAGTCGCAGATATTTTTATAAATCTGTGTCATAGGACAGCTAATGTACCTTTATATATTAACAGCGGGTATGTCGCCGGACTAAGTTAGTCTAAAAATAAATTACTCCTATATCATTAGCCATCTGACAGTGAAAGTTCCGTCAAAATCGGTCCTACCGTTTCAGAAATTAACCAGAACAAAAAGGCAGACGGACAGACAGACCAAATATTTAAAAATAGATTTTTTGATGTACCTAAGTTTTGAAATTCAAGCAGTTTTATTTATTTGTATATATAAATCTATCTTAGATTGTACCTGTCATTAGGAAATTGAAAAGGTTCAGATTTCCTTGATTCAATATTCTTTTTATATTTCTCCCAAGCACATTGCAGGTTTTCGTTTCGCTGCAATGAATAATGTCTGCGAATTACGTATTGGTGTAAGCCGGCTTCGTAAAGAGGCGCGATACGTGCTGTTGCAGCCACCTGCTCTGCTATTTCTATATTAAAAGAAGACATATTGTACTATTTAATTATTAACAGCTGTGCCTAGAGGAGAGGATTGACGTTCGTTTTTCTTCGACTTGATTTATAAGTACTTTTATTTTCAATTTTTTTTTTTTTGTTCAATGACAATAAAATATAGCCTATGGACCTTATGAAGTGTCGCTTATATTAGTGAAAGAATTTTCAGGATCGGATCAGTACTTCCGAAGATTACCTACCACCTTCAACCATACAAACATAGAAACTTTACCTCTTTATAATATTTTAGTAGAGATTTATATCAGAATATCAGTTGGTTGCTATTTAAAATATGTAGTAGCATAGTTTTCAAATAGATTTTTATTTATTTATATTTTATTTTTATTATATAGCGGGCAAAGGAGCAGACGTATCGCCTGATGGTAATCGATTACCGCCGCCCATGGACAACCACCAGCATCACCAGAGGCGTTACAAGTGCGTTGCCGGCCTTTTAGGAAGGAGTACGCTCTTGATGGAAATTTATCGAAGCCACTTGTTAATAGGTAATAGAATCACACTTTTATTACGTCTAAAAACTACCTCCTGCCATCATGCATCATCATCATACACCAGAGATTGCAATAGGGTTTTGTCGGGAGTAGAACCGACTAAAATAATTGTATGCTATTCTGCGCCTGAGATAGGAGGGATCTAGCCACAATTGTTAATAAAACCGGACCAGAATCATTCTTACCTGGGCTATTCTCAAATGTAGGTTTGACTCGTGGTGGACACGGCGTATCTGGCATTTTATGCACAAAATATCAATAGAATAAAACAAGGTGAAGGCTTTAAGGCTTAAAGCTGTATATATTTATAAAAATAAACAAATCACACGGTATGAAAATACTGTCAATGATATGCTTTTATTATTTTTGGTACACATAGACAAAGTGCGGTTAAACTTTTTTCTTACCTTTTTGTTTTAGAAACATAATTGCTTTGTAATCATATTTCTGTTTAGACCAAACTATTATTAGTTTATTCTACTTATTAATAACCAAGTAACCCACGCAACCTCGTTTGCGTCTTCAATTGCCCGTAGCGTGAAAATTTTCCCCCGTTTACATTCTTTATTGGTGCTCCGCTCTTATTTGTATTAGCGTGGTGATATTTAGCCTATAGCCTTCCTCGATAAATGGACTATCCAACGCTGAAAGAATTTTTCAAATCAGACCAGCGGTTCCTGAGTTTAGCGCTTTAAACAAACAAACAAACAAACAAACAGACTCTTCAGCTTTATAATATTAGTATAGATATAAACAAGTAGAATAATGTAACACAATTGTCTTTTTATGCTACTGATAGTCCGTAATTTATTTTTACAGTACGAGTATAACATACTCTCCGATCAATGTGCACATTTGCACACTTTTTTTCGGTCAATCAATTCAGGTATTCCACTTGATAATGACCTAAACCTTATACATACGTCATACATCCGGCTCGAAGGACCATGTTATGGTCTGTCATATTGTTCATATTATGAACAGATTCTAGGAGTGACTGGTTTGGTGGCAACTTATTTGTCACCTACTTACAGTACGTGGCCAGTGGTTGTCAATAAACATCAGGTGACCTATCAGCTCACTTGCTCCTCTGTACCGTAAATTAAGTCGTTCAAAGCATACGAGGTCGAATTACATGTTAATTATCGTTCTTAGTAAATCTTTTGAAGCAGGAAAAAAGAAACGATATATTTAATAAGTTATCTTTAATTACGTACATGCTTGACCATGCTGTCTCTTTGTATGCCTCCGGCAGGAATCTTTGGATTTAAACTTAGTATCGCAGTAATTACATGAAAAGGAACGTACATCATCGTGGGTTAACTCATGACGTTTCTGATCGCATTTGGTAAAGAACCTTTTCCCGCAAATTTCGCACGGATAATTACGTTCCTTTATATGCACACATCGTACGTGAATCCGTAAATTTGCTTCTTGATCAAACGTTTTTCCGCATTCGTTGCAATTTACAACTATTTTTTTCGCGCTATGCTCCTCAATCTTATGTTTATTTAACATATGTGTATAAGGAAAAGTTTTATCACATAAATTGCAATACCTTTTTAAATTATAAATGTTGTGATCTTTTTTTAAATGTTTCGTTAGTGACGACCTTGTAATAAATTTGGCGGGACAAATTGAACATATTTTTTCTCTGTGCTGTGACATAAAATGCATTCGCAGACTTAATCGGTTTATGAAAGAAATGCCGCAAATTTCGCACACATTATTTGCGTAATGCGAATTCATGTGCATCGATAACCGTAAAAATGTTTTAAATTTCAACTCACATAATGCACATTGATTTTCGTCTATCAATCTGTATGGAATTAAAAAGTTATTATTACCGCGACATGGAAGGTTATGTTTTTCGTTCAAATGCTTTAATAAATCAATTAAATTGTGGATGTTTTGTGAACATTGGTTACATTTCAAATTTGATATGTCAGCGTTTTTGTATGAGAGACCCCTCCATTTGCTGACCCTGTGTGCCAAAAGTGTAGTATTCCTGTGGGTGATGGAATGCTCCCGCAACTTGGATGCTTCTACGAAAGTAGTTTTGCACATGAAACAACCAAATTTGGTTTTTAGAGAACGGAATAAACAGAGATTCGAGTTTTGTATTAATTTGAGAGTATTTTCGCGGGCGTCGATTTCCGGTTGACTTATCGGCGGATTGTTATAACTACTGCCTTTTGTAGATTCTGTTGATGCTGAAAGAAAAAAAAAGGTATAATTGTGTATTCATGGTTTTTAAGAATCACCGCGTTACGCGGGCCAAGCCGCGCTAAACTTAGCATTTATTTTTTTTCGATCGGCTGGCCCCTACGAATTGGACATCATAATGTTACATGTCATTCACCCCAAATCACTATTAGGACTTATTGTTGACTAGTTTTGACTTTGACTGCCTCGGTGGCGCAGTGGTAGCGTATGCGACTGCTAAGCATGAGGTCTCGGGTTCGATTCCCGGGTCGGACCAAATGTTTGTATGATTTGCAAATATTTGTTTCGGATTTTACAAAAAAAGGTATTTAAGTAATTATATCAGTTGTCTAGTACCCATAACACACGCTCTGCTTAGTTTGGGACTAGATGGCGTTGTGTGTTAGATGTCCGAAATATTTATTCATTATTATTATAGTTATTGCCGGCGGCTCCGCCTGCATGTATGGTCCAGTGGTTTAAGCTTGAAGAGATGATAGACAGACAAACTGTCACATTTATAATATTACTAGCTGACCGACGCAACCTCGTTTGCGTCTTTTATTGCCCGTAGCGAAAAAATTTCCCCTGTATAGGGTTGATTTTTTACACCTTGTGTCCGAAAAACCCCAATATCTTACGGAACCCTATTTTTTTCCAAAATAAAATATAGCCTATAGATTAACCATAGCAGCGCCATCTATTGATTACTTACTCAACCCAGTCGAAAGGTATCGACATCTGTTAGAATCATTTGGAGTTAACAGATAATTGTGACTGTCAAATAATAACAGACAAATAATTATCAATAAATTAAAATTGCGACTATAATTTGAGATTTAAACTATCCTATCTCTCAAGTTGGATCGAACTGCACATGGTGTGCGAATTTTATTATAATCGGTTAAGTGGTTTAGGAGTCCATTGATGACAAACATTGTGACACGAGATTTATATATATTACTAGCTGTCCCGGCAAACGTTGCTTTGCCATAAAAGGGAATATAAAAAAATAGGGGTTGATCGTAGAGGGTTGAAAATCTAGGGTTGTATGTATTTTCTAATGCTGCATCATAAAAAATAGAAATTAAAAATTTCGTAAAAAAAATAAAAAAAAAATTTAGGGGTGGACTACCCCTAACATTTAGGGGGATGAAAAATAGATAAGAACCGATTCTCATAGATACCGGATAATCACAAAAAATTTCATCAAAATCGGTCGAGCCGTTTCGGAGGAGTTCGATTACGCACCAACACGACACGAGAATTTTATATAATAGAAAGATTATGGTTACATACTTTTGATTGTTTTCAACTTCTTTCTAATATTAACTGTCTTCATATTTTTAGCTTTGGCAACACGTTTCAAACTATTTTCGCCAGTCTTCGTTATTTTGGCGCGTAATATTTTTTTCTTAACATTGGACTCGGACTCAGTTGGAACCTTTTTTGAACCTGTCACAGTTTCATTTGTATCATCATTATGATTTGATGTTTTTTCTAAATTCGGTTCTAATTTTATGTCGAATAGACGTTCTGCAAAAATATAATGGCAATTAGTGTGATACGAAATAATTCTATTTTGATTTGTGCCCTTTGGTTTCTATTATGTAATGAAATGTCAGGACTGGATTTTGGAGAGAGCAACCAAGGTTACAGCCCGGGGCAACAAAAGTTCTTCCATATTATAACAGACTGCCTCGTTGGAGCGAGTGGTAGCGTAAGCGACTGCTGTGCTTGAGGTCTCGGGTTCGATTCCAGGGTCGGACCAAATGTTTGTATAATCTATAAATATTTATTTCGAAGTTTGGGTTTTTTCTATGTGTAATATGTATGTATTTACAAAAACAAAGTATATAAGTATTTATATCAGTTGTCTAGTACCCATAACACAAGCACTGCTTAGCTTGGGACTAGATGGCGTTGTGTGTTAAATTGTCCGAAATATTTATTATTATAACTTTTGATATGATTTTTTTGTTTTTGTGATTAAAGAATCATTGATGATTTCCGTAGGTAAAAGTAAAACTATTTATCACTAAAGAGTGAACAAATTCTTGTGTGAAATAATATTTGACTTCACAATTTCTTGGAAATCTACTGAATACAATGATGTAGAAGCTTCACTGTATGTTATGGGTCACCATGCTGCATTGTTGCATTGTCTGCACGAGCAATGAGTATGGTGACCACCACTCTTGGATTCTGCTCATGCTTTCCTTCAGGCAGTGTAGAGTCATTTTTGGGATACATAAAAAAGGACTGAATAAAAAATTCTCATTTTATTTGAAAAATAATTTGGGGGCCTCCGTTTCTTTATTTTACTGCCTCCACATGTCTAAACCCGGCTTTGCTAGAAGCTATTAAAAAACGTGTGGCACTCGGGGACTGCCACGGTAAAGCTATTGCATAGCTTTTATCGTGGGCTATAAGCGTGATGACCGAATCAAGAAATTCCGTAACGAAAATAAAACCTAACACCCCTCAACTCCCTCTGTGTTCAACCTTGAATTAACAATGTAGTTGGTATTGTGGGGCTTTTGTAAAGCTGGGTTTTTAAAATTATAAAATGTTAGTTTAGACTAGAATAGTCTCATACATACATTTCATTGTAATTTATGTAATTATACAATTACACAATCAGTTCTCATTTTTTTCTATAATTACTTTGTTTACTATATTATTTGCCTCTGTGGTGTAGTGGTAGCATACAACTGCTGTACTTGAGGTCTCGGGTTCAATCGGGTCAGACCAAATGTTTGTATGATCTTCATATATTTGTTTCAGTGTGGGTATTTTACTGCCTTGTTTACGGTTGACTTATGACTGCCGATCAAGAGGTCTAGGGTTCGAATTTTGGGTCAGGTCTTAAGCATTTGAGTGTTTCTGATTATAGAAATACTTGATAACAGCTCAGAGTTTAGATATTTACTTACATAATTATTTAAAAAATACAGTATTTATATATTTATATCAGTTGTCTAGTATCCATAACACAAGCTCTGCTTAACTTGGGACTAGATGGCGTTGTGTTAGATGTCCGAAATATTATTATTATTTACCTGTTGGCCGAGGAGTTTCATCATCCCATACAAGACCACTGTCGTTTAAATTTTCACTAACTTCATTTCCACAGTCTTCTAATTCAATTTTTAAGTTTATGTTATCTTTTAAAGTTCCATTCCATTCTCTGAATATAATGTCTTGAGTTTTGAGGACTTGTTCTCTGAATTCTGTTGCATTTCTTAGTTTGACTATACAAGTCTCGCAAATGAGACTAAAGTTGGAAGATGAACCTGAAAGCTTTAGAGAAGCGCAGGCAATTAAGCAGATGGGTTACACATTACGAGACATAAATGGATTGCATTACATTTTTTAAAAGAGATAATCCCTCCTAGGAGTAAAAGAGCGTACTCCTTCCTTCCTAAAAGGCCGGCAACGCACTTGTGACACCTCTGGTGTTGTGGGTGTCCATGGGCGGCTGTAATTGATGACCATCAGGCTATACGTCTGCTCGTTTGCCCCTATATAATAAAAATAAATAAATAGGAGTATATCCTGTTTTGAGAGTGACGACACAAAACAGAAGCTAAAAACAGAACAACAATTTGTGGAAAGCAAAAAGTGTTGTCCATATTTAGTTGGCCTTTAGTCTATTTTGTGTGGAAGTTACTACAAATTGTAGAATATTTACTACAAAACATGGTTTAATGCAAATTGTTATTTTAGCTCAATTAACAGTAACTAAATTAGGCATAGTAGGTATGTATTTATGTATAGCTCCTAGCCTGATGGAAAGCAAAAGTAAAATCTAAGAATGGTGCCTCACAGTAAGGTGGCCTTGTGAGATGCTTTCAGGCGACCAGACCTTGCCCTTTATTAGACAAATTTCTCATTTTGAATACCATGCAATACCGCAGGTGTTCCCGGACCAATACAACCTTCAAACCTTCAAAAAAAGAGCGTACTCCTTCCTAAAAGGCCGGCAACACACTTGCAACGCCTCTGGTGTTGCGGGTGTACATGGGCGGCGGTAATCGCTTACCATCAGGCGATATGTCTGCTTGTTTGCCCCCTATATAATAAAAAAAAAAGTCGGAACTATTTACATGATACCTATTGCAGACTCGATTAAAGTAAAGATTTACGCCTTTAACATAAGTATCGACAAGAGTTCCTCATATTTAATATAAAACAGTCTATGCACTAAGGAATGTAACACATTTGCTAAAAAAAAGATATATACAAAGAGTACTTACATTTAAATTAAAAGTGTGCAACAACATTTCCTCGTATATTTCCTTTTTGTTATCAATAACATATTCATGAAAGACATTTTTATAACATTCCGTTGAAAGACAACAGCTACATAATGTTTTTTCATTCATTATAAATTAAATAAGTTTATCGTTTTAGACAGGACGTACAGGACGCTTTTGTTTATTTATTCTTTTTTTGGCTTTATTTTGACGTTTAGGAGTAATGTTGCCAGGTTTTAATGATCAAGTTACCATGTTTTCTTTTTCTCTACCAGTTAGGAGAACTTGACTTGACTCTCACTGGTCCTTAGATTAAATAAATATAAAATCTTTAGTCTCTAGGCACTGGTGCACAGAGTACAATGTATATTTTATTGACACTATAAAAAAAATAGTAGCACTTCTGTGCATTTGCCAGCGCCAGCGTTAAGTTTTATTCGGTTGGCATTTGCATCACACAAATTTACTTTTTCATTATGCAAAACAAACTACGATCCTGAACTTTTCTAATCCACGTGATGTTTTAATTCATTTAACAGATTTTTTTTTATCTTTAACTAAATGTATTTTGCTGTCTATTTATAGATATTGAAGTTCTTGAACTGAATAAATTATAATCTCTAATATATAAAATTCTCGTGTCGCGGTGTTTGTTACTTAACTTCTCCAAAACGGCTATACCGATTTTTATGAAATTTTGTGTGCATATCGGATAGGTTTGAGAAACGGCCAACATCTATTTTTAATACCCATAAAGGATAAGGATGACGCACCCCTAAAAAATTATGCTTATGGCAAAACAACCGTTTGCCGAGTCAGCTAGTTTCTCTACATAAATTTTTAGCTATTTAAGTCTAGTCTTGATTGAGGTCACTGGTCAAGCCACGCCATGGCATCTCAAACACGGTCTAATAGATCTATATTCCTTAGTAGAGCCATACTTCGGCCCAGAATGACACAACATTATAGAAAACCCCTTTTCGTAGCAATTATCTCGTTGCTTTCAACAAAATGTGGTTACCGCAATCCACACTCTTCTCGTTAATTCTCAGAACCGAATGATAGCGCGTCCTTGTACTTAAACTCTATCTTTAAAGAGATGCTGAAAAGCTGCAAAAAGTACTGATACATGAAAAAAAAGAGTAGAAACCAAGAGTGGGGACCACCATCCTCATAGCGAATGCAGACAATGCAACATGGTGATCCACTATTACAGTCTAGTGAGACGCTTTATCAGACCCCGCTCACACGGACCCGGGATCATAGTGCGAGTTATACACGTGCGCTGGTAGCGAGTCTCAGGTTTTGACTCCTACATTGGTCGTTATTCACAATTCTGAGGATCAGGATCTCCATTTGTAGCTAATGTGCGAGTGATAGCTCGCCACCTGTTTCTGTATTGAGCAGTGTAGGGCAGCATGGATCGAAGTGCCGAGAGTAGTGCGAACTTGGTTCGCCCAGCGCAACGTTCTACGGCCCCTGAGTCTCTTCCTACATTACCCGTCAACATCAGTCTTTCAAGAGTATCGCTTTCTTTCAGGCTTTGACTACAGGTGTTCATATACTGTATTAAGTTACCATCAGGCAAACTGTCTGCTTATCTTTTATCATAAAAAAGCTATTATAAAATAGTACAAAAAAACTCTTTCACCGTGTTCTATATATTTATTAATCAAATGTATTTAATTAACAATATAAAATATTTCTCCTAGTAGCTATAATTCAATAAATATAATACTTGTGTTATTAACTACCCTCACTTACGAGAATATTAATTAATAATTATAATATTTATTTATTTATTCAGACGGGTTAAAACAAAATAATTGCATTAAAGTAACGAACATACCAAAGAAAATAGAATTTAATTATTTTTTAGGTTGGTTATAAACCATGAGATTCATTTTGATAGACCTTTGTTTAATAGTCAGTGATCTTGACTGGTTACCTATAGTTCGCGGGTTCAATTCCAACAACAACAAATAATTATGTAATGAGAAACACCATTGTCCTGCGTCTGGGGGTAATTTATCTATAAAAATTAGTATTTAGAAATATATAAGTATGTTTATGAGCAGTGTGATTAACTGATTATTATGGAGGGTAGAGACAAGGAGTGTTATCTTATATGGAAGAAAATTGAAAAAAGTGTCCAGCATAAGCTGTTAATAACAGTTCAAAAACCTTCCAGAATGGCGCTGGTGTAGACACAGGTTATGGTATGAATGTAGCAATTGTGAACGAATTGAAGTACGCCGAGGTAAAAAATTTAACATTATTGTCACTACTTGCGTATTACAAAATAATGTAGTAAATATATTTTATTTTCTGAACTGTGAATAGTACGTTTATTGATTTTTTATCATTCAATTTTATGAAAAAGTGTGTGTATTGATTTTAAGAAGTTTACTCTGATGCTAATGTGGCGCCACCCTAATTTAATGCATTTCAACGGACACTTTTCATGTACACAGATCCTTATCTCTACCCTCCATACTGATTATCATAGTTGGTACAATGTTTCCCTAGTTCGGGGTCAGGTCAAGGTCTCCCTATTTTTGCTTATTACACTAAAATAATATTAAATATACCATTTATATATAAATAAATATTTCAAATACAAATTCAATATTTTGATACGTGCAAATACTGTTTATAGTTACCAAATTTAATTACGAAGAAAAAAGAAATTATGAAAATAATTCTGTTTCGTAACCATCGAATATCCGAATGAGTAAAAAATATCCGAAACCGTAACCTATTATAAGTTACTTAAATTTTGGAATAAAGGTCAGTTTACATTAGAAAGGTCTTGTCAGATCATCACCATCCCACTACAAATATCTAGGTTTTTCACAGTCCTTGGGAATACTAAAGTCAAAGTCAAAGTCAAATCATTTATTTCCATAGGCCCCAAAAGGCACTTGAACACGTCAAAAATACAAACATCAAACATTATTAATACAAATATAAAATAAAACTCAAGTACTGAATTGATCAGTGATAAAAGGATGTAACTCAAGTAATCAATGATTTGAATTACCGGAGCTTAGATTGATTTCGATTCAACTCAAAGGTTTAAATTGAAATCAATCCAAGTACCAGCTCCGATGGGTATTACATTCATGAGAAGAGCTGGTGAGAAACTCATGTGCACCATCTTTTCCAATAATTCATACAAAGTTTGTTTGTTTTTGACAATAATACTTATATGTGCAAGTTAAGGCAACCAAAACACAAAGGCTAGAAAACGGTCTAAAGAAATATTAAAATTAGGGAAATCAATTTTTTGTCTAATAAAATAATTATAATTAGTCCATAGCATATAAGGTTGCAATCACTTACACATCAAGGAGTAAAAGCAATGTGCATACATACTGGTTCCAGAAAAAAAACGTTCAAAATGTAATAAAATAATAAATACTAATTATTTACGCTCCAACAATGTAAACACAGATCGCCTTAACTTAACAAAATTCAAATGTCTGGCAATCAATGCAGAATAAGATGCCAAGAATTAATTACAATCAAATAAATTATATTAAGGATTGTAAATAAATAAATATATTGCGTATCAAATCAATCAATCAAATCAACACCAAATTCTCACTCACACCCAAGGCACCGCGTCGGTCAAGAAATCGTTCACCGCATAACAGCCCCTCTCCACAAGACGACTCTTAACGGTACTCTTGAACTTTTGTAGGGGCAAGTTCAAGATTTCGACAGGAATCTTGTTATATAAACGCACACCAAGTCCTTCAAATGAATTGTGGACCTTGTTCAAGCGATAATATTGGCCTACTAATTTGTGCTTATTCCTTGTGTTTAGTGAATGATGATCACTTTTGTTAGTGTATTTATGTATGTTTTTTCGTACAAACATAATATTAGCAAATATATATTAAGATGCTACTGTTAAAATACCTATTTCCTTAAATCGTTCTTTCAGAGAATCTCGAACTTTGAGTTTGTAAATCGCACGAATTGCCCGTTTTTGAATTACAAAAATGGTTTGAATATCAGCTGCCTTGCCCCATAGTAGAATACCATATGACATGACACTGTGAAAATAACTAAAATAAACCATTCGCGCAGTTTTAATTATTAGTTTACTGGCGAACTTTCCAAACAGCGAATGCCGCGGAGCTCAGTTTCCCTGCTAGATACGATATATATAGATATTAATATAGATATTACTAGAATCTGACATGTAACAAACGTTGCGGGAACGATTCTTTGGCCGCCAGAAAAAAGTACTTAAAAGTCTTTTATGAGGTGGTGACAAGCCTGCAACGTGCAATGTGTTTAAAGATTGTTGTTATCTATTTGTACCCAACTTCGTCAGAAGGAGGGTAATGTTTTTCGTGTCAGTTTTGTTTGTTTATGATTACTACAATCCAGGATTTACCTAGTTATATACATAGTTATGCACATTTAAACAAATAGCAATAAAACATGAACTACTAACAGTAAGTGTTAAAGGTAATCTTGTGATTTTTTTGATTCTATTAACATATCATTTATAAATAGCGTCATATTATAACCCTATCTGCATTTTCCTACAATTTCATAAAAAAAAACAATATTCGAAACTTACTAAAAGTTTAAGCATTCGGATATTTGGGAAAAATCTTTAATATCCGAAAACGTATCCGAAACTGAAGTTATGTGTGTTTGTATCTACAATCTATTTGCATTTGGCAGGTAATTACTGATCAAGTTCTACCTTCTGCGCCCAAATACGTTCATAAAAGATCATTTCGTATGAATTGCAAAATGCCAATGGACTGTCGACCACTACAAAGTTGTTAATAACAAAAATTAAATTCTGATTGTTAATGTAAAATAATAATTTATATTTTTTAAATATTGGTACGCTTTCTTCGCCTTATTATATTGTAAAAACTTAAAAAAAAAAAAAGAAATTGCAAGCAGGTTTGTGTAACAAAGAAGTTTTAAATTATTGACTGTAAACCAGTGATTCAAATAAAAAAAAATCAAATATCGAACTTAAAATATTCAATAGTATTGTTATAACCCGACTATAATACGTATATAACTCATTACTTATATCCTTAATTAACAAATAGAGCATAAGTCTCCTACTACCGAAAATAGTCAAGTAGTAGTAGATTAAGGATTTTTCCACGTTCTGATTTTGAATGTCAATCAAATATCAAAGTCATCTGTCACTGTCAAATTTGACATTTACAAAAATTTCGAATATCGATTTCGGATATTATAATATATATGTTTTTAACTTAATTAATATTATTTTATTAAATGTTAGATATTCCATTATCCATACTCCGGATGCTGGCTCTTCATATGACCTTTGAGACTGCAGTTTTGTATAAAGGCCTGTCCACACACATGACATCTGTATCTGCGATCGTTGGTGTGTATTCTCATGTGGTCTTTGAGCGTCTTCAGTCTGGGGTAGGACTTATCGCAGACTTTGCATTTGAAGTTCCTTTCGCCTGTATGTGTTGGCATGTGGTTGTTTAAAGCGAAACGGGTAAAAAACTTTTGACCGCAGCATTGACATTCGTATCTAAAAAAGAATATTAAGAAAATATATGGTCGCTGTAAGGAACTAAAGTTTCTAGAACTCCTTAGAGAAGAGGTTTTGGCCCACTATACCACGCTAACTTTTCTACACAGTCATAATCCTTAAGAGTTCTTCAAATATGAATAAAAGCTATCATCATCATCAACAGTATATAACAGTCTGCTGCTGGGCAAAAGCCTCTCCTTAGATAAGTGGTCCTGGGCTATTATACCATGCTGGCCAGGTGGATTGGAGTATGGTGGTCTATTCTGGGAGGGGTCGGGTCGTGTTAATAACAGCAGTTTCCGGACCCCTCTCTTCTCAGGCGCAGAGTGGCACACCGTGTGG
This sequence comes from Spilarctia lutea, assembly GCA_916048165.1. Taxonomy (NCBI): domain Eukaryota; kingdom Metazoa; phylum Arthropoda; class Insecta; order Lepidoptera; family Erebidae; genus Spilarctia; species Spilarctia lutea. The sequence continues at coordinate 5,959,101 of OU696494.1, forward strand.
TTTTAGTCGGTTCGATTCCGACACACCGCCCCGCCGCAAACCCCGGTGGGGTGACAGCCCGAGGGGGTTTCCACAGGTAATAAAAAAAAAGATTATGTCAGGTTTTCTTTCTATATGTAGTGATGTTGTCCAGCGTAGTTACTTTCCTAGTCGGCTCTTGTCGTAAGAGCCCCCCACAGACGGGGTAAGTAGGGGTACTGACACTCCCCATCCTTAACCCCTCACTATACAGAGAATATACATAAGACTTTTACTAAATTCATTCAAACACTAATACTTTCGCAAATAACAAAATAACAGAAACATATTTCAGCGCCATCTAGAGAAGGTTAACTGTACTACAAAGGAACTACTAATCCACAACACACCACGCATCTCACAATTAAAATTCACGCGCTGACACCTTACACCGAACTCACTATACGTACCTAAAATCTTTGAAATGTTCTTTCCGCTTGTGTATGGTGAGTATCCGCCGGGAATCGAACACCCTCTCGCACATGTCGCAAGGGAAACTCAATGGCTCTTCACCGTGAACCTGTAAGCATTATGTTGTATTATATAGAGTAGTGGACTGCTTAATCTTTGAGAACATGTTAACATATAAAACCTATTTTTTTTTTTTTATGTGTGAGTCTGTCATGGCAAAGCGCTTCTACTCTGGCTGATGGAAAGCATGAGCAGACTCCAAGAGTGGTGGTCACCATACTCATTGCTCGTGCAGACAATGTAACAACCGTTTTTACCGTGGGAGAGCCATGCTTCGGCATGAATGGGCCGGCTCGACCGGAGTAATACCACGGCCTCACAGAAAACCGGTGTGAATTGCTTGCGCTGTGTTTCACCGAGTGAGTGAGGATACCGGAGGCCCACACCCTAACCCCTACCTTATCCCCCTCCCCTTCCCCTAGAGGCCGGCAACGCATTTGTGACGGCTCTGGTGTTGCGGGTGTTTATGAGCGGCGGTTATCGCTTACCATCAGGCGATACGTCTGCTCGTTTGCCCCCTACTCAATAAAAAAAAAATCTCTAATTAAAGTTCACACTAGATAGGTAGGTAGTAAAACAAGCCAGGTATTTCATTAAATTTCGGTATTACCTCGACTAAATGTTTTAATTTTTGCGGGTAGGACATCAATTTGACGTCACACTTCGGGCAGTACACCCTGCCCTTCTTGCGATGAACTCTGTCCACGTGAAGATCTCGATTGTACTGCGCCTAGGATTAAATAAAATTATTATATACTGAAGTTACCATCAATACATTAAATAAAATCGTAACTGGTCGCTGTCTGTATATATAATATAATAAATAAATAAATATTTCGGACATCTAACTCACAACGCCATCTAGTCCCAAGCTAAGCAGAGCTTATGTTATGGGTACTAGACAAGTGATATTAATACATATGTACATTTTATTTGTAAATACATACATATTATACATAGAAAACACCCAAACTCCGAAACAAATATTTGAAGATCATACAAACATTTGGTCCGACTCGGGAATCGAACCCGAGACCTCAAGAACAGCAGTCGCATACGCTACCACTGCGCCACAGAGGCAGTATGGAATATACATAAGAAAAAGTATAATACAGGGGCTTTATGAACGCAATAGAACGCAAACCGATGATTTTTAGAATGTTTGTCTGTACGTTTGTGCACGCTAATATAAAAAAACAGCTTAACTGATTTGAATGTGATTTTCACTAAGGCGTTGCAGCTTGCTGCACTGAGTATTTTTTTAAAGACACTCCCGCATTTGGAATTTACATCCCGTGTCATGGGGGACTTTACAAACATACATGAAACGTACACAAATAACACCCAGACTCAGAACAACAATTTAAAGGTCACACATAGTGTTGTCCTATGTGGGATTTGAACCCACAACATTTGTCAAAGTAAGCCAATCGTGTAGTTAAATTTAGTTTTTGTTTCATTTCAATCGTTTTATAAGCAAATACCTTGAAGATTTTGCCGCAAGTGGGGCAAGGAAACTCTCCTTCTTCGTGTCGCTGCTGATGCATCATGAACCGAGCATGATCCACGAACCCTGGAAATTATCATTACGATGATTTTACCCGAACTAAGAACATTTCATATGTCGTGGGACAATTTACAAATATACATGAAACGGGCAAAATAAGACACCTAGATTCATAGCAAGTGGGGATTGAAGCCACAAACCACGGTAAGAAGTCTCGAGGCGACCGCATAAACCTTGTGGCGACCTCCACATACAACATAACATACTACAGCGCCACCTACCGAAGTTACACTGAACTACGGAGTAACCTACAATACGAAGAAACTACCAATCCTAAATCGCGCAAATAAAGTTCCCGCGCCGATTATCATATATACAACATCCTAACATCAACTGTTGGGCAGTAGCCCGCCAGGCATCATCACCTCGCCTGGTCGGAGGATTCTCCCTTTGTGTTGGAGGGACATGATATCGTGGGAGAGCCGCGCTTCGGCTTGAATAGGCCGACTCGACCGGAGTGATACCACGACCTCACAGAAAACCGGTGTGAAATAGCGCTCGCGCTGTTTCACCGAGTGAGTGAGGATACCGGAGGCCCATACCCCAACCCCTTCCTCATTCCCCCTCCCCATACCCCAAAGGTCGGCAACGCACTTGTGACGCCTCTGGTGTTGCGGGTGTCCATGGGCGGCGGTAATCGCTTACCATCAGGCGATACGCCTGCTCGTTTGCCACCTATTACATAAAAAAAAAAAACTTGTTCCCCCACAACCTTAACTCCAATCGCACAGTCAATTCATTGATTCTATCTGAAGTGGGAAAGAGATAGAATAATTTAAAGATATTGGCATTGCTGTGTACTGTATTATATTCATCAGTTTTTCTCTTTCACTTGTGGAGGAAGGGAGGTCATGTTGCTCCAACATAAAGGCGACCTTTTTTTTTTATTCAATAAGGGGCAAACGAGCAGACGCATAACCTGATGGTAAGCGATTACCGCCGCCCATGGACACTCGCAACACCAAAAGCGTCACATGTGCGTTGCCGACCTTTGGGGGATGGGGAGAGGGAATGGGGGGAGGGGTGGGCCTCCGGTATCTTCACTCACTCGGTGAAACACAGCGCAAACGCTATTTCACACCGGTTTTCTGTGAGGCCGTGGTATCACTCCGGTCGAGCCGGCCCATTCATGCCAAAGCGTGGCTCTCCCTCGGAAACGACCTCTGACCAGGCGCGGTGATCATGCCTGGAGGGTTGCCGCCCAATGGTTGATGTTTGGAAATAATATATACTTTTATATCGCGATGCAGTATTAATAATTACTCCGTAGTTCGGTGCGTCTTATATAGATGGCGCTGTAGTATATTTTGTAACGGTATGTGGAAGTCGACACATACTCATGAATTTTGCCTATACGGGAGTTGAGATAACAGTTATCATAGGAAAGTAAATAAACATCATCATACTGTTCTTGTAGAAATTATATCACAATAGAATTAGTTAAACGGTTATATAACTAGACTAGCTGACCCACGCAACCTCGTTTGCGTCTTCTATTGCCCTTTGCGTGAACATTTTTGAAACATTCTTCATTGTTGCTCCGGTCCTATTAGAATTAGCGTGATAATATATAACCTACAGCCTTCCTGAATAAATGGACTATCCAAAACTGAGAGAATTTTTCAAATCAGACCAGTAGTTCCTGAGATTAGCGCATTCAAGCAAGATATAGCAAAGAATACTTTTCATCATTTCTTAAAAAAAAAAAAAAAAATATATAGCAAAGAATACTTTTCATCTTTAAATACGGAGCTCCTTCTGGTTTAGTATCTTGTAAATTTAAATGTTAATAATCCTACACTGAAAGAATTTTTCAAATCGGACCAGCGGTTTCTGAGATTAGCGCGTTCAAACAAACAAACTCTTCAGCTTTATAATATTAGTATAGATAAAGAATGACAAAACGGTGAGACAAGAAATTATTCCACACATATATATATAGAAAATAAGAAGCGTAGCATAGTATGTAAACAACAAATCTAAACTGGTTCAAAAAAAGACCGAATCCCTATGAAATAAATATGTGGCGACTTCCACATATAACACAACAAAAAAATCTACTACAGCGCCATCTACCGAAGATACACTGAAGTACGAAATAACGCACTACACGGAGTAACTACAAATCCTGAATCGTGCAATAAATAGTTCTCGCGCCGATTATCATATATACAACATCCCAACATCAACTGTTGGGCAGTAGCCCGCCAGGCATGATCACCTCGCCTGGTCGGAGGATCCTCCCTTTGTGTTGGGTGGAACATGATACCCGTTCCCCCACAAATACAAAAACACGCAACAAATTGAAAACCTCCTTTCTTAAAGTCGGTTAAATAATATAACTTACCTAATCCACATGTTTCACAAACATAATTACTAAAGTGTTGATTCATGTGTTTATTTAGTGCATGAAAATATGGAAACAAAATATCACACATGGCACATTTCAGCTCTTTCCTAGTCAATTTAAATGGCAACACTGAATCCTTTATGTCAAAATAATACTTTTTGTCGTGTGCACTAGTGATGTGACTCCGAAAATCGTCTAAATTATCGATTTTAACATTACATAGACGACAATCGATTCTTGTCAAATCGACTTTAATCATACTCCTGTGTTCTGTGACTTTGAATTTCTTTGGGTGGTGACCCTTTAGGGTGTGGTCCCTGAGAAGTACAGGGTCTGAGAATATTTCACCACAGTAGTAGCAAAGTAGGTGATTGTGTCTACATTTAAACGGACACACGTAGGAGTATTCCACTATCGTTAGTATGTTTGTCTCTCTCTTATAACTGGGGTCCTTCTCTCGCATTTCTTGTTGTAATTTTGACATTTGTAGTTCTGCAAAAAGAAAAATATATTTACAACCCGTCTGAAATGTCTGCGAACCCGGCCAGCTTAATAATTAGGTAGTTCATTAATATTTGACTGAACAGAGAAACAAGAATGAGATTACCAAAGCAAGAATAATACACGTGCATCGGCGCTTGTGTTGGCAAAGGTACTAGATAGGCGAAGGCGGGGCGATGCGTGGGGAAGCGAGAGGTGAAGCGCGTTCCAGCCGGGTGTGCAGATATTTCCGACGGGTTGTAAATAAATTGTACCCATACAGACAGAACAAATATTACGGTTGATCAATAAGTCCCTATTTTCTTAATGCGGATGATTTATAGTAAAAGTTTATGACTGAGCTATTGTCTAAGTTTAATCTTAATATTCCGTGAAGAACTCGCTATAACCCACCACTGTGTGTACCATTTGCATCAACAAATTACTGAAAGAATTCTTTTGTCATCCGCTCAAGTAGGATATTAAATAGTGTGTGCGAACGTTTTGATATCGATATATTTAATGATGGTGTGTCAGAAGTGAGAAGGAGTTTAAGCCTTAAATTCTTTAGAGATAATGATGAGACGTCCGTGTAAATAAATAATAATGTATGTAAAGAATTTGTTTGCTATTTTGGTGTATTTGTGCCTGTTATCTATTTAATAATATGTATTGATACTACTTTGTATTGTCTTTGCACTTTAACTTTGTCTTGTATTATATAAGCAAGGATTTGTCATTGGCTGTCTGTTTCTTTTTGTTTGATAATATTTTGTTTTAGTAGCTGTTAATCCTCCATAATATGTTAATAAATATACCAGTAATACCTTTTTTAACAGTTAAATCGTTTGATTTCATTGGTTCCGTCACAGGTTGGTGTACTCGGACCACAGGCCACCTTGATTTCTCTTTTAACTTTTCGGCAAAATCTGAAGAGAACAATTAATTTTATTATTTATTTATTTATTACTTTATGCACAAATACATGCATCGGCGGACTTAATGCCTAAGGCATTCTCTGCCATTCGACCGATTGGGCGATGCAGAGAAAAAAAAAAGACGCATCACCTGATGGTAAGCGATTACCGCCGCCCATGGACACCCGCAACACCAAAAGCGTCACAAGTGCGTTGCCGACCTTTGGGGGAAGAGGAGAGGGAATGGGGGGAGGGGTTGGGATATGGGCCTCCGGTATCCTCACTCACTCGGTGAAACAAAGCGCAAGTGCTGTTTCACACTGGTTTCCTGTGAGGCCGTGGTATCACTCCGCGCGTCTCCATGATTCGGAGGTCACGTTAAACAGCCCCGGTTGTTATCATAGCATAACAGACGTGAAGCTAAATTTGTAGGCCTTTGGGCGGCTTGAGAACATTCAACGGCAAGATTACGTAGCCACAACGTCGTGTTGCCCGTCCCCAACCCGTATTCGGCCAGCGTGGCGACGTATGGCCTAAACCTTCTCCTGAGAGGAGACCGAGCCCAGCAGTGCGACAAAGCATAGGTGAGTAGCAAATAATTTCCCTTTTAGGGTACGAAATTCTAAACAATGCGGTCCAAGTTAGGGAGCGTTCAAGTATTACGTAACGCAACTTTTGAAGTTTTTGAACCCCCCCTCCACCCCTGTAACGCATCGTAACGTATTTCTGTTCGACCCCCCCCTATCTAAACGCTACGTAACACTCAAGTGTCATGTTTATATTTCATAAATTTTTTGACTTACAATACACACAATTGTTTTTCTCCTTAGTTTTTGCTAATAAACTCTTAAAATAACCGCCCATGTAACGAATTGTAACGTTTTACGAGACCACACCCCCCCCTCCAAATTGCGTTACGTAATACTTGAACGCTCCCTTATACTGGCTATTCAAGATTCGGAATCTTGGCTGAAATGGTTAAGTACTTACTACGTTTGGTCATCCGCATCTGGTTAGCCAAGGTCGCAGCGCCACGGCTTCGAGTCTCCCTCCGTGTGCTGGACGAGGAAGTGGCACACTTCATACCTAATACTTCTGGTTTAAGCTCATCCTTTGAATTCCATTCCGGGGTTATTTCAGGTTTTTGGTCTTCATCTGCAACAAGTGGTATCTAAATATTAATACGTGAACGAAAACCTTCGTATTATACGAAAAAAGGGTTACGTTTTACCGTGGGAGAGCCACGCTTCGGCATGGCCAGCTCGACCGGAGTGATACCACAGCCTCCCAGAAAACCGTTGCGAAATAGCGCTTGCGCTGTGTTTCACCGAATGAGTGAGAATACCGGAGGCCCATACCCTATCCCCCTCCCAATCCTCCAAAGGCTGGCAACGCACTTGTGACGCCTCTAGTGTTGCGGGTGTCCATGGGCGGCAGTAATCGCTTACCATCAGGCGACACTTCTGCTCCTTTGCCCCATATTAAATTAGTTAGTTAAACTAATAGTAGTGTCCGAATTAGTTTTTTTCTTTCAGTACTTTTTTCCATCCCAAGGATATTTTTTTATTGAATAGGGGCCAACGGGCATATGTATCGCCTGATGGTATGCGATTACCGCCGCTAATGGACACCCGCATCACCAGAGGCATCACAAGTGCATTGCCGGCCTTTGGGGGATGGGGAGGGGAATGGACGGAAGGATTGGGGTATGGGTTTCCGGTATCCTAACTCACTCGGTGAAATACAGCGCAAGCGCTATTTCATACCGTTTTTTTGCAAGGTCGTGGTATCACTCCGGTCGAGCCGAGCTATTCATGCCGAAGCGTGGCTCTCCCACGAAGGTGTGTGATTATTAGATCTAGAATTGACTGCTCGGTTGGCTGAGTGGTTTCAGCGGTCGCCATGCCGCTTGCTACTGCGCCAAGTGTCTTGGGTTCAAATCCCACGCGGTACAACACTTTGTGTGATCCACGAATTGTTGTCCCGAGTCTGGATGTTCTTTGTGTCCGTTTCATGTATGTTTGTAAAGTCCCCCACGACAAAAAAAAAAATATAATGAAAAAAAAACAAAAACAAAAGAAAAAAAAAAACGAAACTAGAGAAAGATAGACTTACGCATTGTATCACCGAGAGCGTCTCCAGGGTCACTACGATCATCTATATCCAGTGCATCTAAAGGCTCTGACTTCACAATTTCCACTTCGATAAATGAGGGTTTGAAGCGAGGTTCCATTAAAGCATCCGCCGTGTTAAGGTCACTAGCATTGGCTGAAATCATAGTACATACCAGCTGAGCCTTGCAGTTGTTGATTATAACAACAAATACGCGGGTTACGTCGCGAGGCAAAGCTAGTCTAAAAAAGCAGTATTACTTCTTATATTATCGGCTACCTGCCAGTGTGAGTCTGGTCAAAATCTGTTCAGTATTTTAGTCGGAACAAACACGAGACACTAGAATTATCTTTTGATATAAGTACTGTTAGGAACAAAGGAATAGAGCGAAGTACGCCGATGGATGTCTGTACCAAATTTCACATTGTGTCGTCATTCGAATGAACATGATATCGTGTAGGATCGAGTATCGTGAAGCTCGGTCACTTTTGCTCGGGACCTGGCGGTGTATAGACGGGGGTGCATCTCTGTATCGTGTATCACGTAACGTATTGTAGATTACCTAGCCTTTATATTTTGATTATGTATAGAGTTAAATAACCAGATATTGTTTCGTATACTTTATAAGATTAAATTGTTTCTTTTTTATCAAATTAATTGGTGTTTGATTACATCAGAAGTGGGATAAAGAAATCCTTTGTTACTTGTGTTATTAATATCTGGTGTTTAACTGCGGATATTGTGTTGCTGTGTAATTTATTTCGGTGTTTTGATTATTATAATGGGCAAGCGTAAGCGTTCAGGCAGTCGATCGGACTCGAGTGATGATAATAATTGTAAACGTAACCGCCGCCGGCATCGTAGTCGTTCTACTCACGATTCCTCTCATAGTTCGGAATTACGTGAATCGTTACAAATTATCATGACGCGGTTAGACGCATTAGAGGATAGGTCTACCATGACGCCGTCTTCCAATATCGAAACGCGTACACAACCTAATGAATCTACCGAAAAGATTGTAGAAGCTATTCAGTCTTTAAAGTGGGGTAGTTCTCGTGATTATTACGTGTCGAACTTTGACCCTAACGTTCATGATGTTGATTCTTGGTTTGAGGAGGTAAACAAAGCACAACTTCTTAACAAATGGTGTGATGCTGAGTGCTTGTCGCGTATCGGGCACTGCCTCAAGGGTGATGCTAAGTCATGGTTAAATGATTGGGTCACGTCAGACCGGTCATGGAGCAATTTTAAAAAGGATTTTATGTCTTTGTGCGTGAAAAAGATAGATGTGGCTAATATTTTGTATGAAGTGATGAGTTATAGTTCCAACGATTATGCAACATATGCTGAATACGCGCGTCGATCTCTGTTGCGTTTGAAAATAGTGAAGGGATTGAGTGATGATCTTATTAGTGCGATTGTCATACGTGGTATTAATGATCCGCATATTAAGGCGTCTGCTACGAATCGTAATCTGAAGCCCTGTGAATTAGTTAATTATCTAGCCACTTTCGTTAAGCCAGTGCTTAATAAACCCGAAAAAGCTAGTTCTGACCGCGGTAGTAGTAAAGGATTTGTTAAACCGCATGTTGGTAAACGGTATTTACCAAACATTCCGATTAAATGTTTTTCATGTGGACTGATGGGCCACAAACAAGTTAACTGTCGCTCCAAGCACAAACTATCGGTAAATACAAATCAAATACCCTCTAATAGTAAGACTGTAATACCGTCTACTTATGTAAAGTCAACTAATAGTGACATTAGACTGGAATCGAAAACTACCTGTGTATATTGTAAAAAGATAGGTCATCATATTAAGGATTGTTTTGCTAAGCAACGTTCCGATCAGATGAGAGCAAACGTTAACTTTTGCTCATTGCCTAAATTTAATAATTTTAGAGACGTTATGGTGGGAGTGATCCAGGGAATACCGGTTGACGTCTTGATAGATAGTGGCGCTTTAGACGTTTCTCTTATTTCCACCTCTGTCGTGAGCTATTTGTCGTGTTCTTCAAAACCCACTTATCGCGAGTTGAAGGGTGTCGGTCATACAATCACCCGAGTGTTCTCTTACGTAACGCTTACCATAGAGTTTGAAGAAATCACTCTTGAAGTTGATTTATTGATTGTGCCCAGTGAGAGTATGAACGCACCCATTATAATCGGTACAGATGTTTTAAATCGTGAGGGGGTAACATATGTACGTACTAAGTATTGTCAACGCTTAATTTACAATTTGGTCCCGACAAAAGTTTCAACGGTAGAAGCGGATGAGCATGCTATTAAGACCTCACTTGTAGGAGATGACCACAAAAGACTTTTAGAGATTTTAAATCAGTTTTCAAAGTTTATGATTACCGGAATGGCTACTTCAAGCGTGACTACTGGTAGCATGCACATCCGTCTAAACAGTGATGCACCCATACATTACAGGCCGTACCGGTTATCTTTTAATGAAAAGTTGAAGGTTCGTGAAATAATTGCAGATCTTTTATCTAAAAGAATAATACGTGAATCGGAGTCTGCGTACGCGAGCCCTATACTCTTAATAAAGAAAAAAGACGGTACTGATCGAATGTGTGTAGATTTCCGGGCATTAAATAGAATTACTATTAAAGACAGGTACCCTTTGCCGTTAATTGAAGATCATATTGACCGGTTAGGTAAAGGTAAATACTTTACGACTCTTGATATGGCATCAGGGTTCCATCAAATTTGTTTAGATAATGACTCGATTCCACTTACGGGTTTCGTGACGCCAGAAGGTCATTATGAATATTTAAAAATGCCTTTTGGACTCGCGAATGCGCCAGTTGTTTTCCAAAGAATCATTAGTAATGTCCTGCGTTCTTTCATAAACAACGGAACTGTAGTTGTGTATATTGATGACGTGTTACTTATTAGTGAGAGTATTGACGCTGGTTTACACACCCTAAATGGTGTTTTAAGGATTTTAACGGATGCTGGGTTTTCGTTGAATATGAGGAAGTGTTCCTTTTTGAATACTCAAATAGAATATTTAGGACGTGTAATCTCTAACGGTGAAGTTCGTCCTTCAAAATCTAAAATAACGGCTTTGATAAACTCAACTGCGCCTAAAAATGTGCGTCAAGTTAGGCAATTCTTAGGACTGGCGGGCTATTTTAGAAAATACATAGAGAATTACGCTTTCAAAACCTCGTGTATCGCACGTTTAACTAAAAAGGATGTGGAATTTAGTTGGGGTGAAGAACAGGAACGAGCGCGTGCTGATATTATCAAGTGTTTAACTAGTGAACCGGTTCTCAGTATATTTAACCCTAATTTAAGTACAGAGGTCCATACGGACGCCAGCAGTCAAGGTTACGGAGCCATTTTAGTTCAAATTCATAGGGATGGTCGTAAGTGTGTAGTCGCTTACTACAGCCAGGTGACTAGTGGAGCGGAAGTACGATATCACTCTTATGAATTAGAGACGTTAGCTGTAGTTCGGGCCTTGCGTCATTTTCGTCACTACCTCATTGGCATTGAATTCAAAGTTATTACCGATTGTAATGCTTTAAAAGCTACGCAAAATAAGAAGGACCTCTTACCTCGTGTGGCCCGATGGTGGGTGTATTTACAAGATTTTACATTCACGATTGTTTATCGTAAAGGCGTTTTAATGCCTCATGCCGATTACCTTAGTCGCAACCCTATTCGTTTTGTAAATACCATAGACAAACCACGTAATTGGGCGCAAATCGCGCAATCTGGTGATGAAGAAACTCAAAAACTAATTAGTCAATTAGACGATGGACAATTAGACGCTAGTCGTTATGTAAAAAACAATGACATTCTTTACTACCGGTACTCGCCGGTAGGAGAACAATCACGGCTGTTATGTTTTGTACCAAAGGGGCATAGGCTTAGCCTACTCAGGATTTTTCACGATGAACATTGCCATGTAGGGGTAGAAAAAACAATAGGGTTGATATTAAAACATTTCTGGTTTCCTGGTCTGCAAACGTTTGTTAAAAAATACATAGGACATTGTTTAACCTGTTTAGCCAATAAAAGGATTCCACGAGCAGCTTCACAGCCTATTACGTCGTGGCCTAAGCCAGATATAGCTTTTCACACACTCCATATGGATGCTCTCGGTCCATTGCCAGAGTCTAATGGATATAAACATATTATGGTAGTAGTAGATGCTTTCTCTAAATACTGTCTACTGTATCCTATTTATAAACAAGATTTGGATGAGGTAAAACGAGTATTTCAAAACGTTATGTCCCTATTCGGTACTCCACGTCTTTTGGTCACTGACAGAGGCCGTATGTTTGAATCTAGACAATTTGTTAAGTGGATTGATGAGTTAGGATGTTCAATACATCATATCACCCCCGAAATGCATCGTTCCAATGGTCAGGTTGAAAGATATGTTCGCACTCTACTTAACATGTAACGTGTAGAGATCAATCATAAAAAAAAGTAAATGGTCTGAAGAATTATGGCGTTTACAGCTTGTTCTCAACATTACTCAACAAAAAACCACACGGTTGTCTCCGTTGAATCTTTTAATAGGTACCGAGGGAGTCACTCCCATAATACAAGCTCTGGTTCGTGACGTCACTCAAGACTGCTCAATTACTGAACGGCAATCCCTGCGAGAGCTTGATAGACAAAGGACGGCCGAACGTCTTAAAGAAAATCAAGAGCGACAAGATCAATATGTCAATGAAGGTCGACACTCGCCCCGTGTTTTCCAACTGAATGATCTTGTATTTGTTATTAAATACGCACAATCCAAAGGAAAGTTGGATCCTGGTATGCGCGGCCCTTATAAGGTGACTAGAGTCCTCGAAAATGGTCGATATGAATTAAAATTACTGGCCGGAGCTTATGGCAAAGTGAGTTATGCCGCAGCTCAATTCATGGTACCGTGGAAAGGTGAATGGACACCTGAAGAATGTGCAGCCTTCTTTGCGAGTAAGTCAATTCGATAGTAGATCTTGTGATTTTACACAGTGTGTCCTAAGACCTATGGACAGGGTAACCAGCCCCAAACTCATGGTCTTCCTGAGAAAGCTTATAAAACCCATGGACCGGGTATCCAGCCCCAAACTCGTGGTCTTTCTGATATGAATTTTAAGACTTATGGACAGGGTAATCAGCCCCAAACTCATGGTTTTCTAGAGAGAACCTATAAGACCTATGGACTGGGTAACCAGCCCCAAACTCATGGTCTTCCTGAGAAAGTTTATAAGACCCATGGACCGGGTATCCAGCCCCAAACTCGTGGTCTTCGTGATGTGAACCTTAAGACTTATGGACAGGGTAACCAGCCCCGAACTCGTGGTCTTCTTGTAGTAACGGTAGACCTTCATGCTGTAGGTCTACTCTTGTCATGGTACTAAACTTGTGGTTGTTTAGTTCTATATGCTTCTAACAGTGACTGTTTGTTTGTAGGTTAGAACGAATTATAGACAATATTTCACTCTTTTCCTTGGGGAATCGAACCTTTTCCTATTCCTATTAACTGTTGTTATCATGAAAGCTATTTGTTAACTCTAACTGTTTACACTAATTTAGATAACTGTTTTCAGCAACTGACCAGTCAGATGACGATTTACCTACGGAAGATCCTAATAAACTTTTGTTAGAGTCTCGAGCCACTGCAAATGAAAACAATGAAGAGGTGTGGTTAACTGGACCTGACGGGGACGTCAGGGTGTCAGGAGAGGCCGTGTTAGGAACAAAGGAATAGAGCGAAGTACGCCGATGGATGTCTGTACCAAATTTCACATTGTGTCGTCATTCGAATGAACATGATATCGTGTAGGATCGAGTATCGTGAAGCTCGGTCACTTTTGCTCGGGACCTGGCGGTGTATAGACGGGGGTGCATCTCTGTATCGTGTATCACGTAACGTATTGTAGATTACCTAGCCTTTATATTTTGATTATGTATAGAGTTAAATAACCAGATATTGTTTCGTATACTTTATAAGATTAAATTGTTTCTTTTTTATCAAATTAATTGGTGTTTGATTACAGTACCATACAAATGACAGACACAGAAAAAGAAATTACAAACAGAAATATAATTTTATTTATGTGTATAAGTATAAATAGATATGAATGGCACTAAATATTGCCTGCAATTTTGTTTGAGTACTATTTATTTTTGTGACATATTTCTAACTTTAAAGTAACAAAGCTACATAAATACGTTACTCTTGTTTTACTTAGAAGTCAAATTTCCTCATCCATAGTAATAAATATCTATGTATATAAAAATGTTATGTTGGTTTGTGTTCGCTTCAAAAACTCAAAAAGTTCTGCATCAATCGAGCTGAAATTTTAGAATGATATATAATCCGCATCAAGGATTGTTTTCATCTAATTTTTGCATCAGTCACATATCCGCGACCGCGAAAAAACCGACATAAACGCGGGCGGAGCCACGGGCAACAGCTAGTTAATACATAATTATGATATTTGTGAGTGAGATTGAGTGACTTTTACGTCCTCTCGATTACCATGGCAGAATAAATAGCAGTCGATTTACATTATAAACTTACTTTCAGACTTAGCATCATATATTTTCATACCCAAAAAGGCCTCCTCACACTTCAACACCTGCCGGCGGAAGCTTAGCGCATCACGAATGCGAGTGACACACACTGCACAAATTAGACGCTCCGATGGCGACCCATCGAGATGAGATAGCTGCAACAAATATTGAATTAGTAATAATAATAAATACACACATCAACTAGGTAGTGCTTGCTGATAAACGTTAATGTATTTTCTTTTTAATCAACTTCAAAAAAGGAGGAGGTTCTCAATTCAACTGTATTTTTTTACTTTTGTTACTTCATAACTTTAGACTGGGTGAACCGATTTTGATTATTCTTTTTTTATTTGAAAGCTGGTGCTTCCCATGTGGTCCCATTTCAATTTGGTCCAGTTCTTGAGGTTGGATATTTTTTATTTTATATATATTATGTAATAATCAAAGTTAAAATAATTGCAAATAAATTAGAAACAGAATCATTTAGAATGTTAAGCTTAGTTTTTACTAAAAGTTCAGTAGGATAACATGTTATGGCTAAATGTTAAAGGTTAATATTAATATTAATTTTATTTTAAAACAAGTATATTATTTATTGGAACGAAGTTCCTTATCGCGCGTTGTGAAAGGGGGCTAGATGGAAAAAATTCATACGAAAAAGTTGTCACAACACTTTTTGCTATTTTAAATTATATTTGTTATTAGTTTACTTTTCATTGCTTGATTCACTATTTTTGTTATGGGAACGAAGTCTTAATATTTTTTTATTAAGAAAATATTTATTTTTTAAAGAATTGGTGAAAAACATTTTTCAATTTTATATATTTATTTTTATTTATTTATTTATTTAGGTATACCAACAGCACACATACGATACACTTTTAAAAAAATTATACAATATTATTTTCTAGTATGCATGCCTATTACAGGTACACAGCGCCATCTTTTGAATGGAAACTGAACTTACATTTACATGTTATAGTTGTCGTTGCCAGTAGTTTAATATTAATAATATAGATGTTGCTGTAAATTAATGATTTTTAAAATTATGTATATCAAATATAAATACAAAATATATCAATAAATAAGTTTAGCAGTGAACTGCGATAGGCTGGTAACGACACTTTTTGCTACAGTAAGCTATTGTAAGCCGTGCGGCGTGCGCATGTTTCTCTGTCTGTCTCTCTATCTCTCTTATAGAAAGCAAGCCAGATATTTTCGTTTCGTCTTTCTATTTCGAACTTCGTTCCATCCGGGTGCCCCTTGACACCTCTCAAGTTTTTTTTTATCTATTGTACCCATACCCATAGTACAAGCACTGTTTAGTTTGAAGCTAGAGGGAGTTGTGTCACATGTCCAAAATATTTATTATGTCTGAAATATTTATATAGCAGATAAAAAGAAAATCCAACATGCTGACCCTAAATTAATTGAGGAAATGGGCAAGATTATCTTGGTGCAGAATGACAGGTATTGTAATATTAATTACCTATGTAAAACTTTCAATAAAGTACATTGTATTGCCTAATTCTACAGTTTATTATAACGAAACTATTGGCACCTCATTCTTTAATTTCGTTTTTAAAAATACATAGACAGCTGAAAATATTACAATTTGTTTTTTTTTTTATGGAATAGTAGGCAAACGAGCAAGCCTATCACCTGATAGTAAGTGATTACCGCCGATTATTGTAAATTTTGACTGCCATGTAGTAAGGGCTCTGGATCACTCTCGTTCTCCTGCAGTAGTTGCAGTTATTTGGCGGGAAACTTACCAGCAATCCAAAGCAATCCATTATCATATCTGAATAGACCTCTTTTTGTCCAAAACTCTCGTATTCCAGATTCAAAACACGGCATTTTTTCATATTACCACAACATCGACACAGTCCGGGGTCGAAAATAGGCCCCTTTCCTTTGGTGGCAGTCATTTTGGAGAGAAAATATCTACGGCTGGTAATCACAAGGCAATTCTGTTCAGGTCACATTTTTGTTTGTATTTTTATATATAATGTTTTGAAAATTCTAAGTACGATGTTTAGAAGCAAAACGCCAATTTATATTCTGAGCTTGACAGACTCCACTGACTGACAGCATAGTTGACTTATCAACAAACGAGTTGCCTCAGTTTAAATTTATTTACTATACAGTAGATTTTATTTACATCACTGCGAAACTTGATAAGCCTAAGTGAAAAATAGTAAAATAGGTAGATAGTAAGTAGCTCATGCGCAGTAATGACTAAAGTTGTTAAGAACTGCGATAAATTAAACAAAATATTACAAGATTATGAATACGCGACGGACGCTCCTGGTCTGCTCGCGAAGGGAGCAGCCAGACAAACTGATTTTAAGCGCGCTTTATTAGCCGACTTAGAAAGAAGAAAGGTTATGTTTTCGAGTGGATGTATGTAATATTTTTTAGCACGCCCTGGGGCCTAAACGGCCTGTCCTATTTTTATATGAGTGTGAGTGATGTCAATAGATTCGTCTTAGTCGTGAGAGTGAAACTGAGTAAGTACATCAAAATTAAAAATAAATTATACGCAGTCAGGTTTTTTTTAATAATTCATTACTTATATAATATAAGTGTCCTTATTTATTTATACTGCAATTTTGAACTTACCAACACAAAGACAGCATCAACTACTTGTGTGTCTGATTTGACATGTTAATAAAATGAGGAACATTTTTGTCAAACACGTTCATTTCGTCCTGGGAGTTTTAGTCATGTTGTTTTTGTTGACAGTTGCGCCGGTTAGAATTGACAGTAAATCACTTTTCCTTGGGTTTTGGCTACGGTGCAAAAGCTGATCAGATATGCGGGCCATGAAATTATTTTCTTCGTACCACCAGTTAACTTAGTGTACTACTTAGAAAATTTATGTTTCTAATTAGAAACATTACATCTTTACATTTAAGTGATACCCAGAGTACACCACGGCCTCACAGAAAACCAGTTTGAAATAGCGCTTGCGCTGTGATTCACCGAGTGAGTGAGGATACCGGAGGTTCATACCCCAACCCCTCCCTCCATCCCCATCCCCAAAAGGTCGGCAACGCACTTGTGACGTCTCTGGTGCTGCGGGTGTCCATGGGCGGCGGTAATCGCTTACCACCAGGCGATATGTCTGCTCGTTTGACACCTATTCCATAAAAAAAAATAGGGCATGGGAATATGTAAATGACAAAACAGTACAATGTTCTTTCATCTATATTTAACTTTATTATTTACAATAAATAAAGTACCATTACCAGTACATCTGGATTAACAATGAGTTTATTATTGTGATATTTTATTGTACTGCTTGGAGATACAAGTGTTTAACTTCTAACTCGACAGATAGGACGGTAAGGAGCGACATAGAGCAACTGGGTTGGGAGTAGCCATACGCAGTCGTTTCCTATAAGTATAAGCCCAAACTAGCCTACGCTTTCTACTGTTTTTTTTTATTATTCTATTTTGTTTTGGAACTTTTACGCACAACGTATGCCAGTTCCATCGTATCCTGAACAAGTTACTACACAGTTATCGTCTAAGAACAATCGACATGAATCTGAACAGAGCCTTCGCATCATCGCTATCTGGTTCCGATAGGATTCTGTGAAACATTCCTACGTCGGCTCCATTCAAATTCAAGTCGGACACTAAACTCTTTCTACTAGACTCATATCTGACACACTCCATCAATAAATGGTGTAAGTCTTCCACAACTCCACATTCCTCACAATCAGGCGAAGCGGTTTTCTTCATCATATAACTAAATTTATTGCATGTGATGTGTCCAGATCTGATCTGATCTGTGTCTATGGGCAACAACAATTAGTTGTCAGTTTACAGTAACCTACTGTTCATGCACCAGGGCACATGATTTAAACTGTTATGACACAAAATAAGCTTACTTGTGTGTGTGTGTTATGTTTTGTTTTAATTGTTATGTGTGAGTTCGTAGTAACAGGTGATTGGTTTGATTCTGTAATGTATGTGTATATGTAAAGATCCCCCCCTCCCCGCAAAAAATGATAGATAGATATATATAGACGTTTGTATAGGCAACAAACGCTTTGCCTACTCCCCTCCGGTTCACCGGCCTCTGTTGTTCCATGTTGAGCGATTACATATTTTATTTGACATTTAACACAAGATAAAATGTGCGACATACAAAATTAAATACGAAAAATATATAAAAAAAAAAACAAAATACATCCACGATGTGTGTTAGATGTCCCGGGAATATTTATTAAAATTTACAGCTTTTTTTCTCGCGATAAACCAGCCAATAATGCCATTATTAGGTAATTTAATGTTAAATCAACACATTAGACGGCGCCTCGGCATACGAGGTGTTGGACGCTAACAGGCCAGGGGGAATGACGACTTGCGCAAGATGGCCGACAAGTGCTGAATGCGAGAAACCCGAAATCGACCAGAGTGTCGTGCAATGGGAGCGGATAGTCCACCAGTGGAATGTAATAGGCTGATTAATAATAAATCAACTCAATTTAATTGCACGTTTGGCCTAGTGGTTAAGCGGTCGCCACGCCGTTCCCTAATTCACCAAGTGTTGTGGGTTCAAATCCTACATGGAATAACACTTTGTGTGATCCACAAATTGTTGTTCTAAGTCAGGGTGTTCTTTGTGTCCGTTTCATGTGTGTTTGTAAAGTCCCCCGCGACACAGGAATTGTTCTTAGTGCGGGAGTTGCCTTTAAAAAAAAATGTAGTGAGGCAGATAGATTGGATTAGATTCGAAAATGCGAAACAAATTTTAAGAAAAGAGTATTTAACCCATGCCATAACTTCTGCAGGGGTAAGGGAAGGAGGTATTGCGGTATAATATACTGTGAAAAACTGATATTCTTTAATAACCAGAACTATCTTCAAGTCTATAAATATCAGAAATCGTATCAAAATTTCTTACGTAGATTTTTTATCTGAACAAATTACAAAAAAAACTCTTAATGCGTACTTAAATTTTTGTATATATACATATACCATCCATATATAAAATAATAAATAAATAAATATTTCGAACATCTAACACACAACGCCATCTAGTCCCATGCTAAGCAGAGCTTGTGTTATGGGTACTAGACAACTGATATAAATACTAATATACTTTTTTTGTAAATACATACAAATTATACATAGAAAACACCCAAATTCCGAAACAAATATTTGCAGATCACACAAACATTTGGTCCGACCCGGGCATCGAACCCGAGATCTCAAGCTTAAAAGTCGCTACCACTACGCCACCGAGGCAGTATATACAAAATGTCGAGATCACACAGAAGTCATCAAAATGTCAACTCATGTACATTTCTAATAGCTACTATAAGTACAACTGCACTTTGACTAAGAATTTACAATATTTTTTACTACTTCCCTTCAAAAATAAAGCTATGTATTAACCTAGAGCCGTTGGAAGATGAGGTATTCTCAATTACATAAGTCAATACAATAACAACCTATTAGCCTAAGTTACGCCTAAGTACAAATCGGTCCAGCCGTTACTGAGATTAGCCGGAACACAAACAGACAATAATCTAAGAAAATGCCTTTTTAGTATAAGTGCCGTATATACTTTCATATGCATTTAGTAAAAAGCTGTTAATTTGAAATTACAAACACTCATTTTATTTATTTGTATAGTTAAATATCCTAATGTACATATAAAACATTACTTTTGAGATTCCAATTATATAACATAAATAAATAAAGAGATAAATCACAAATTTTAACAACAAAATAAACCAACTTCAAGACCTGGACCAAATTAAAATGGGACAACAAGGGAAGCACCAGCTTTCAAATAAAAAAAGAATCATCAAAATCGGTTCACCCAGTCGAAAGTTATGAGGTAACAAATATAAAAAAAAAAACAGTCGAATTGAGAACCTTTTCCTTTTTTGAAGTCGCTTAATTAAGTTATTCATCAAAGCATCCTTTTACATCTACCAGATGAAACCGTTCCATATGATATCGCAAACTAGAATTTTGTGTAAAAGTAGCGTTACACATGACACAACTAAATTTTTTTTCACTATTATGTGATTGCATATGAACTTTAAGACCCCGTAACCTTGGATATGACTTCCCACAATATTCACATCGATAATTTCTTTCGCCCGTATGTGTTGACATGTGCTCTTTTAACCTCGATGGTAGGTAGAATCGTTTATCGCACAGGTCACACTGATGTTTAAAAATTTTTAAATGGTAACGACGGTTGTGTTCTCGGAGGGACTTTCGACTGTCGTACGCCCTATCGCAGTGCTCGCAAGGGAACATTCTTTTATCGCCATGTACATCAATCATATGCCGGTACCTTAAAGAGTAAGAGAACAAAACCTCGTCGCATTTATAACAAGGATACGCCGGTTCTTTCTTATGCATTTTAGTTTCGTGTAAATCCTTACTGTGTTTAGATTTAAATATTTTCCCACAATCTTTACAGGGAAACGATAATTCTATTTTTTGGTGCGATTTTTGATGCAAAGTTAACATTCTTTCTTCGAAATAATGAGCACCGCAAATATCGCATATACACGAACCAAAATGCTCGGCCATATGTTTTTTTAATGCGTGAAAGAAACTAAACGTATTCCCGCATTCGGTACACGTCAAATTGGTGACAGTTAAACGGAATTTCAAAAAATCCATGGTAGTTTGGTAGAATTTTTTATCGTGACAGTCGGTGAGGTGACTTTTTAATAAGCCTATGTCATCAATTTTTGTTTGGCAAAGGCGACAGTCTATTCGGTCAATGTCAACTAAGAGTAATTTATGTACTGCTATATTATCTTTGAATGTAGTTGGGTCGTGAGTGGCGGTGTGTTCTCTGAGTTCATTGGGGTTTGTGAATATTTCTTTGCAATAAATGCAAAAGTAGTTGCTATACGAAGTGTAGAAGGGGCATACGAAAGAGTTTTCTACTATTGTGATTGTATTGGCTACGGATTTGTACGCTGTCTCTACGTCTGGATTCTTGACATATGGAAAGCGGCGTTCGATATCTGTAACAAGAAAATAGTAATTTAAGGTAACTGTGGATATGGATTTATGTTGCATGCTTCGTTATTTGAGATTGTTTGCATTTCATCAATATGAATTATAAGTTGACCGTATCTCGTCTGCGTCTCCTATTGATCGTAGCGTGATGTTGTAACAGCGTAAACCAATTTGTTTTCCATTTCTGTGGGAGAGGCATGCTTCGGCATGAATGGGTCGGCGCGACCGGAGTGTTACCGCGGCCTCACAGAAAACCGGTGTGAAATAGCACTAGCGCTGTGTTTCACCGAGTGAGTGAGGTTGCTGAAGGCCCATATCCCATCCCCTCCCCCTATTCCCTTTCCTATGCTCCCTAGGGCCGTCAACGCATTTGTGACGCTTACCATCAGGCGATACGTCTGCTCGTTTGCCCCCGTATACAATAAAAAAAAACTGACCGCTATTATTTGCCCTCAGGGTTTTCCTTGTCTGGAGTACTTCTTTTGTATCCACTCCATCATGAGACAGCCTTCGTTTTCGACTCACAGTTTTCTTCTTGGTCAAACTTTTCTTTTGCTTGGGTGATTTCTTTATTTTTGATTTTGTTTCTTTCTTTATCATTTGTACATCTGAAAATAATTATATATTGCAAACTTACTACAATTATATTAAATGCTTCGGTGGCGTAGTGGTAGCGTATGCTGCTCTGCTTGATGTGTCGAGTTCGATTACCGGGTCGGACCAAATGTTTATATGATCTGCAAATATTTGCTTTGGAGTTTGGGTGTTTTCTATGTATACCATGTATGTATTTATAAAAAGAGGGATTTATGTATTTTACATCAGTTGTCTAGTACCCATAACACAAGCTCTAGATGGCGTTGTGTGTTAGATGTCCGGAAAATGTATTTATTTATTTACTAGCTGAGTCCTGAGGTGTTACCTACGGCTGTTGTTGTACCTTTACAACAAAGCTTTAGCTATCTGTCAGTGAAAGTTCAATCAAAATCGATTCAGCCGTTCCAGAGATTATCAGGAACAAATAGACAGACAGATATTTAAAAAACTGTTCTTTTTATGTAAGCACCGTATTTGCTTTCTACGTATTTAGAAATTATAAACGGATACTTCAATAGTATATACTTTTATCTATAGACTAGCTGACCCACGCAACCTTGTTTGCGTCTTCTATTGCCCGTAGCGTGAAAATTTTCCCCCGTTTTGAAACATATTTCAATGGTTCTCCGCTCCTATTAGTATTAGCGTGGTGATATATAGCCTTTAGCCTTCCTCGATAAATCGACTATCCAACACTGAAATAATTTTTCAAATCGGACCAGTGTTTCCTGAAATTAGCGCGTTCAAACAAACAAACAAATAAACTCTTCAGTTTTATAATATTAGTATAGATACAAACCTCATAAACTGATTCTACTCTCTGATGTAAAGCATCAGCAGAATCCAAGAGTGGTGGTCACAATACTCATTACGATCGCAGACATTGCAACAATGCAGCATGGTGACCCACACTAAGGCGCACTGTCTTCCGCGAAGCGTCCGGTCTCGCACTCACCAACGAAACATCGACAGCACGAATGCTGTCACTTAGGTCGGTCTGTCGGTCGGACCGACCGAAGACCGACCGACCGACCGTCAGCGTGGCTCTACTACCATGTGAAATATTTTTGTTTATTCTGTCAGAACGGTCATTACTCTCTAAGATCCTTACCATCATCCAGGTCCAAATAATCATGCACTTCTCCATCATCCACAGCGCTATCTTCTAATTGTGCGTCCGACGACTCCTTTTCAGGTCCTTGCTGTTGAAGCACATCTTCAAGTTCCACCTTCACAACTGTTTCAGCTTTCAAATATTTGTCATCTGAAATTGTAGGTTTAAAGAGTAAAAAAAAGCATACATACATATCTGAAAACATTTTACTGTACATTCATAGTATCCATCATCAGCCTATCGCAGTCCACTGCTGGACATAGGCCTCTCCAATTGCACGCCACTTAGTTCGGTCCTCGACTTCTCGCATCCAACTCCTGCCAACCGTCTTGCGCAAATCAACACTCACTCATTCATAGTATAATATGAATTATAAATTCGAAAGTAAGCCTGTCTGTTTGTTACGCTCTTAGTGCTTAACCGTTGAACCGATTTCGATAAATTTCGTTATAGAAATACTTCTGGCTACTTCTTGTCAACTGAAGAATGTCCATTGCTGAATATAAGCCCCCAACGCTCTCCAGAGCAGCGAAAACACTCAGAGATGGTTTTCTCTCTGCTATAAGAGGGCTAAACAAAAAGTATTCCCTTAATGAGAGCCGAGCGAGCTATTTAAAATAAAAATCTTAAAACAATGATGAAGTTAAATAGGCGGTATAAAACCTGCAGGCAGATCAAGGAGGCCGCTGCTTCCACTAACAGGAGAAATAACTGGTCATGCATTACTAAACAAACATCTTGTCACACTAGGTGTAACAGACAGCCCTCTATGCAGAGCATGCATGGTGGAGGAAGAAACAGCCACCCATGTCATCATGGCATGTCCTGAGGTGGCAGAATACGAGGCGAACTTCCAGAAGTCGTCGGCAACGCAAAGGGTCTGCTGGACTTCTTGGAGGAACTGGGTTGGCATGAATAATGCCGACCCACCACGCAAAATAGGCGCCATTGAAGTCGTTGAGTTGCGGAAACCCAGTCCGCCAGTTCAAGTAGCTATAAAGTATAAATAATCTTCTCACCCTCATGTATATGCAAAGCAGTACTCAGTAATCTCTCCTCACATTGCAGGACCTGGAGTCTGAACGCACGAGCATCCCGCAACCGGACAACACACGTTGCACATATTAGCCTTTCTGACTCTTCACCATCCAAATGTGAGAGCTGGAAACATCAAAATAATAACTATAGTTCCACCTAATTTCTGAAATGGCAGATCACCATCTTCCTAACCATTTTTGTCTAGATTATTTGAGGTCAGCT
Organism: Spilarctia lutea; assembly: GCA_916048165.1. Classification (NCBI taxonomy): domain Eukaryota; kingdom Metazoa; phylum Arthropoda; class Insecta; order Lepidoptera; family Erebidae; genus Spilarctia; species Spilarctia lutea. The sequence goes on from OU696494.1 coordinate 5,983,541, forward strand.
ACTAGTTAGCTACGGCAAACGAGCAGTCGTATCGCCTGATGGTAAGAGATTACCTCCGTCCATGGACACCCGCATCACCAGAGGCGTCACAAGTGCGTTTTTATGTTAGCTAGTTTGTCCTAAATCTGAGTTGTCATTAAAATAAACAAAATAAATGTTCTTCACACATTATATATTGGTACTAATTGAACCCAGAACCTTTGGCTTAACAGTCAGGATCTATAACTACCAGACTATGAGGTCATGTGCCTAGAAATTGAAAGAATAAAAAGGTTATTTTATCAACTGTCGTAAACTCAGTAATTTCTTTTACGTGTTAATTATTCCGAGGTTATTTGGGGTTAGCTAGGTGCTACTTCAACCGGTTTTATAGTCCATTCGATTAAATAGTGTCTGTGCACCCGCTTATTATTGTGAAATACATTCTTGCAACAACATAAACTGTCAAATCATACTTGCTTATGGGTGTACGCTGCAGGCGGGTCATTAATTTGTGGCGGCTTGCCGCATGTGCGATGGCGCTGGCGGCGCGGTCTGAATTACCGTATCTAAGCGAATGGACTATACCTGAATATAATTTTTTCTACACGGTGACTTGAATTTGAAGGTTCAACTAGTTGTCATTATATTGGAGGGCACTGACTTCCTAAATACTGTCAACCTCCATACTCCATTAGCTCCTAATTAGAATGCCTTGTTAGGCAAACCTTTCAACACTTTTTGACCGAACCCGGGTATTGAACCCGAGATCTCTTGATCAGCAGTCACATACACTAACTTAACCAATAAGGCAATTTATGTACCAGTAAATGTAAATAAATTTGACTATATAATATTTATGTGTGGGTTAATCATATAAATGAGTACATTATATATATTTATTGGTAACTTTTTTTTTTTTACTAACTAATCTAACACCTTTACATTTAAATGAAAAATTTGATTTAATCAGATAAGACAGCATTTTTTTAATAAATAATAACAAGCAATTCTTGTATTTATAATTATATTATGATCTGAATCTTGGAAAGGGCTCACAATAATATTCATGTATGTAAATAGTATGCAGGCAGTTTTAGGAGTGCTAAATCGATTTAACTAGGATTCATTTCCAAACAAAGAAAACCGAGGAATCTCGGTCATCCAATTACTTTACACTTAAATGCACTTTCTTTATACATCTTGACTGCCTAGGTGGCGTAGTGGTAGCGTATGCGATTGTTAAGCTTAAGGTCTCGGGGTTCGATTCCCGGGTCGGACCAAATGTTTGTATGATCAGCAAATATTTGTATCGGAGTTTGGGTGTTTTCTATGTATAATGTATGTATTTACAAAAAAAAAATATCAGTATTTATATCAGTTGTCTAGTAACACATGCTTAGCTTGGGACTAGGCGTTGTGTGTTAGATGTCCAGAATATTTATTTATTTTAGAGCCTATAAAGGCATTTTGTACACATTGTAATCTAATATAATAAATTCGAAAGTAACCCTGTCTGTCTGTCTATTATGCTCTCACGACTAAGCCGCTGCAACGATTTCAATGAAATTTAGAATGTAGATTTTCTGATTCTTAAGGAAAAACTTATGAGTTTTCCGCGTTAAGCAACATACACGATGGACAGAGCCGTGGACCAAAGCTTGTATTAAATAAAGTAATAATTATATTTTAAACATGCAACGAGTAGTTTTAATGTAGAAACTCACCACCAGACCGAAACTGTCTACAAACATATCTGAATACACTTCCTTCGTCCCTGAATATTCGTATTCAACAGTCATAATGCGGCATTTTTTAATAGCACCACAGCACCTACACAAGCCAGGGTCCACTATAGGGCCTTTGCGAGTGCTTAAACTCATAGTGAAAGCTGATAAATCAAAATATTTACTATTTCACAGCGCTTCTGTAATTATTTTGACAATCATTTGTCAGTCAATATTGATCGAGGTTTGTCATTTGATTTTGACAAGTTATGACTTTTGATACAACAAAACGCAATTGCTTTGGGAACTCGTCATGTAAAAAACATTATAGAAGTTGTTTAGTAAACTAAATTACGTTACAAACATGCGAATTATAATCAAACTAACTGATATTTACACTGCTTATTTTATTTAAAAATGTAATATCCCTTTGCTCTCTTATTGTCATTTTTCCGTGTTTGTGCAATTTGTATGAACTGTGTTTTTGATATGAAATTTAAATTAAATTGTCGTCCAAATTGAGTTCGGTATAATTTTAATCTTAAGCTTTATAATAATTTATTATATTCAAGAGGATAATATTTAATACATAGCTTTTCATTCTTTCATCACAGTTTTAGCATTTTACAGCTGAATGTTTAATGCTCTTTTATTCATTACTGTTGTCAGATAACTAAAAATACAACAAAAAAAGATACTGCCACGCACAGCAAAACTGTGGAATGAGCTGTCGCCTGCGGTGTTCCCGGATCAATACGACCTTCAAGAAAAGAGCGTACTCCTAACTAAAAGGCCGGCAACGCACTTGTGACGCCTCTGGTGTTGCGGGTGTCCATGGGCGGCGGTAATCGCTTACCATCAGGTGATACGTCTGCTCGTTTGCCCCTATTTAATAAAAAAAAAGATGATTTTTCTTTCATTAACTTTGTAATACTTTATGACTTAACTTTTAAGGTATTGGCATCATGATTAATTAAACATGGTAAAACTAAGTAGAGTTGTTTTAGTAGCCTGAGAGACAAAGATCTGTATTTTCCCATTCTTTAGATGCTATTGCTTGATTCACTATTGTTGTTATGGGAACGAAGTCTTAATATTTTTTTATTAAGAAAATATTGTTATTATTTTTTAAAGAATTGCTGAAAAACATTTTTCAATTTTATATATAGCGCCATCTTTTGAATAGAAACTGAACTTACATTTACTTGTTATAGTTGTCGTTGCACGTAGTTTAATATTAATAATATAGATGTCGCTGTAAATTAATGATGTTTAAAATTCTGTATATCAAATATAAATACAAAATATATCAATAAATAAGTTTAGCAGTGAACTGCGATAGGCTGGTAACGACACTTTTTGCTACAGTAAGCTATTGTAAGCCGTGCGGCGTGCGCATGTTTCTCTGTCTGTCTCTCTATCTCTCTTATAGAAAGCAAGCCAGATATTTTCGTTTCGTCTTTCTATTTCGAACTTCGTTCCATCCGGGTGTCCCTTGACACCTCTCAAGTTTTTTTTTTGAAGCAATGCAGATGCGTCATGAGAATAAATGAATAAATTTTTGTACAAGAAGTCTCGTATAGCACGCAATGACTTATCTGGAGAGATGTAAACGGCAACCATAATAATGAACTGATTATCACCAGAGTGGCAACGACTTATACAAATATCACCGATATCAGAAACAGTAGTATTAAACATGCTGTTGTATTTCACATGCACATCCATATAATTTGTACAATAATGAACTGTGTTCATATTTTGATAATTAGCTACTCCTCCCGCTGGACGATTATTTCTTCTGAAACTCGCAACAAAGTTGATATTCGGAATGTCAATTATTTCATCGTTACCCATATGAGTTTCTGATAAAATTAACACATTCATCTTTTTGACAAGAGCGTCAATTGCTAGATCATTTACATGCGCACGTAAACTTTGACAATTGAATGAAAAAATAGACAATCTATTATTCTTAGATATAAAATCTACAAGTGTTTTGGTGATGGTTTGCAAAGGATTTTCACGTTATCGTTTCAATTCAATTGATAAATGTTCTCGATGAGTTGTTGATCTCTTTTGATTTTTTGTTGTTCAGATTCTATGAGTAGTAATTTTCCTACAGTGCCATTAGATAAACCATCAGCGACATCTATGTTTATAGTTATCATATAGGGTCGGTTAGGAACTAGTTCATAAGGTAATCCACCAGTCTCGTTAGGTTTCATTTTATGTAACTTCTGCCTTACAAAATTTTCTTGCTCTGCATTATGACAACCAACGAAAACATCCGATGCCAATGAAACAATTTTATTCTCAAAACTGTTCAAAAATGTACTGTTGTATTCGTTAACCTTATTATTCGTAAACATAAGTCTAGTTCCTTCCGGACATTCTGATTGTGCGTGTTCTTTAGTTACAAATCTTGATTCTATCATATTTAATTCTTCTTCTGTTAGAATGAACCCATCACCGATTTTAGTTAAAATGGTAGAAAAGAGTCTATTTTCTTGGCGCATTACCTTCTTGAGTTCGAATTGATGAAATTGGTGTGGCTTTTACAGGGGGTAATTGTCGCAAATCTCCGATAAGGATCACGTTCAATCCACCGAAAGCTTTTGTAAACAAGCCAGTGATTTGCTTCAAACGATCATTAATTTGTTCTAATAATTCTGCTGAAACTATGCTTACTTCGTCAATGATAATAACCTTAATGAACTCAAATAGCGCTTTGTATTGATGAGCTTTTTCGATGTTGAGTGGCAATAGCCTTGAGAGTGATATACTTAAAGCATTATGCACCGTTGTTCCACCTATGGCTGTAGCAGCTTTTCCAGTTGAAGCTCAAGCAATGTATGCGTTGAAAATTCCATCCGTGTCGGAAAATCTATTATAAATCTCCATGAGTGCTTTTATTACAAACGTTTTACCACTACCAGCTGGCCCAGTCAAATATGTCAACAATGGATTTTGCATTGGCTTGTTGTTTGATATCAAATGATGCATAGTGTGAAACAAAATTTCTCGCTGTTCCTCGTTTGCTTTGCGCATAAGCCCATAAAATTCTGGATAAGATAAGATATTATCTTTCTTTTAAGCAATTGATCCAAGCTTATCAAACAACGCAAGGCGTAAATCATCATTTAAATCTGCGTTTGGATTGTGTGATATAATTCAGCAAATGGGTTTTCATTAGGAATTCTACCAACGACGTCGTTTATCTACTCTCCATCATCGGAAACATATTCACGACATAACTCCCTGCAGATTTGCAATGTTTTTTCGATGTCAAGATTTGATTCGAACTCTTTTCTTCGATCTAGAATAAGTGCCTCATTTTCTTCGTATAACTGAACATATCGCGATTCTGCAAGAATTTCCGATTCTTCATGACGGAACGGAAGGTGCAAAGTAACCATTTCTCTCCGATACTCATTGTAGTCTGTACCCATATCATAATTGCGATATCGTATAACTTTTTGTTCTTCCCTGAGTACATAGTCACCCTTGTTATTTTTATAATATTTAGCAACAAACTGAGCAAAAGAAATACCTGCTAAATTTTCAGGTCTCTTCTCATACTTGTCGAACCAATTTTCCTTCCATATGTCGCTTGAATCATCTTCTAGTTCACTTAATTCTTTCATTGTCTTCTTTATTCTATGCCTTTCGACCGGCCAAATAGTTGGTATATAGACAATAACAGTTGAACTTTTTGACATTGGTTCTCTCAATAAATACCATGCAGCCTCTTGACTCGTCATCTCAGTGTGGTTCAAAAGATTAATGCTAATATTTTTAGTAATGTCAAATAAATTAAACTCAGGATGCTCATCCATTATTTCAATTATTTGTCTTTGTAAATTGCTAACACCTCTGTGAGTTTTGTTAACGTATTCGACCACGTAAGCTGCACAAGAATATTCGTCAGTTATAAATTGAAAATCAGTGTTGGATCTGACGACGTTGAATATGAAGGGATTAAATGCATTATTCCACTTTTCACGTAGTTCACGTTTTGGAAAAACTTGTGGTCTATTAATTCCTGCTCGAATAATGTTGACATATTCGTCATCTGAAGCAATATTATTTTCATCGTAGAACGATTGAAAACCATTGTATTCGTATTTTTCCAAGTTTTTTTGGATTGAATTATATTTAGCCTTGTACTGTTGGAAACCATTTTCTGTATCTGGCATAGGCGTCAAAATCATGGTTTTCTTAACTGGCATAAACGGAGCGTCAAATCTACATTTTTGTTGTAGTCTCGATGCTATACCTTTATAGCAAGTAAAAGTATGCTTATGAGTTTGTAATCGGATATCACCAGAAGCCTCGGCAGCAGATACTGATATCAGAAAATCTATAAGATCGATAGCTTCATTGTAATCTCTGTTAAGGGCGTCTTCTGGGGCATTATCTAACCAAGCTAAAATATGCGCATGTGGACTACCTCGATGTTGAAATTCAATTCTTTTAAAGTAATGCAAAATCCTGTATTTTTTGAAAGGACTGTACCTTTTTGATTGTAATATTTTTAAAAGAATTTCGACTAACTTATTGAAGTATATAGCACAAGTTACAGCATCTTCATTAATAAGAGTGCTTTTCTCAATAAAATGCAAATCTGCTGCCACTTCAACCGATATTTCCGCATTATTTTTCAAATTATGCAACAATTGTAATAATTTAGGCCATCCAATTTCATTAGCACTTATGGTAAAGAAAACAGTTGGCTTACCATATTGACGAATCATAGCAAAAAGATCTCTTTTTCTTTCTGCCCAATAGTATGTTGAATTCGGAATAGAACGAAGGAATGCCAAATTAGTTTCAATGCAGCCGTGAATATAATCATCAGATTGTATTTGGTCTTTAGTTATTGCAATACCTTGGCCGACATGCTTGAATGTAATATGAAGAAAGTCCTTTATTCTAATTCTCATTATTTTCATAGCCATGTACAACAAGTGTTGAGGGGTTACTCCTCGTCGATCAGATCTCCTTAATTCACTCGTAGCCATCATGAAGGGTGTGACCGCATTCCTAAATTCTCTGAATTGCCCCAAATATATTTGTGGAAAAGATAATTCTTCAGCATGTTCATCAAATAGCAAACTCTTTGGAGCATTACCTAAAAATGAAAGCAATAGTAAATCATATATTTTATGTATCTTCTTGTTCAATAAATTAAAGAAACATGAAAATTAAAAATTAAAAACTACCTTCGCCTGCAGCAATTCTCAAGTACATGTCGTCGTTCCACATCAATGTTTGCTGTTGTGCGATTAAACTTTCCTCGATGGGTATTTGTTCTAAAATGTCATTGTCGCCATCTTCATCAAAGATGATTTCATTTTCAACGTCATCGTTCAAAAAATCATCATCAACTAAAACATCGTAGGACTTGTAAAGAGGAGCATCTTTTAAATATCGTAACCACACTTTTATTTTTCTCTTGGTCACTATACCATACACGTAGCTAGATTTTTGAATTTTTTTCCTTTTAATGTGAACTGTTATAGCATGATCATCATCCACTTGCCTTGGTAACTGATGCACCATTGTGTTTACTTCAATTGGAACATTTATCACCTGCCCGTATATTCCATATTGACCGTGAACATGCCGAAGCCTTCGAATTTGCATAAATGGAATCCTTGGCGATATAAGTCTTTCAGTTACCAAGTCCAAAGGAAAATCTTTAAGACAGTCTGGAAGTGGTGGAAATTTGAATCCATTGTAAACTGATAGTGGGGGAATACGTTCCTTTTGAATAGCTGTAAAGCAAGTCGAACATATTTTTATTTTCAATATAGAAATGTTTGAGAGCAATGTTCTTATAAATGCAATTTTTGGAGTTTCATCGTTATTCTGCAAATATTTCAAATCTTTTATAAACCACAGTCTGTCACAAATGTCACAAGCATGACCAAATTCATTCCCAACAAAATCATTTTCGAATTGTCGATGAGCAGAAGAATTCTGTTGAAAAGCAGAGTATGTTTGAAGATGTATATTAGTTGGAGATGATTCAACAACTTGAGAAGAAAAATCCTTTTGACGCACTCTATCTTCGGTAGAATTGTAGTTAGAATGTATTGATAGACTTGAAGGTACATCTCTCGGCAATAAATCTGCAATTTGGGAACTACAGATAACTGGTGGAACATATGGCACACCTCCGGTGGACGGGCCTGCAATTTGTGAAGTATGAATGACTGGTTGTACATCCAACACATCTCTGGCGGGCGGGCCTATTTGTAAATTTGATGTTCTTTTTTTATCTCTATACCGCTTAGAATATTCTTTGTTTTTCTGCTTTTGTTTTCTTTCATCTTCTTTCTTCTTTTCATCATCAGAGAAGTAAGGCGTGAAGTGCAGCTCACGGAGATCAAGATGAATCCAATTAAGTGTATCATTTGCTTTAAAATGACAGAAGCGAGTGTCTTCATTTTTTGAAATAACGTTGAAATAGTGGTAATGCACACAAATATTTTGATTGTATTTTTTCGCAAACAAGTATAAACAATCCAAATCTCCATATTCATTGTTTCTTGAGAGTATGCTGTATGCTTCCTGTGGATTGTGGCAGGACTTTAAATAAGGTGAATCACGTAACTGTCTTCTCAAATCACAAGTCGAAATTTGAAGTTGCAGAATACGTATGAGTGAGTGGAAAAGACAATTACCATCACCTGGAATATCTGTAGTTCTGTGTAGAATGACTTTGGGGGTAATGCATTCGTGACTCTCTTCATATATACGAAGTTGTTGGGTGAGGAATTGATTTTGTTCGAGCTGTACATTTTCTAAATTTTGAGAAGTCCCGTATTGCACAACATTCTCTTGGTCTTCATTACTGTCCAATTTCTTTTTTTTCCTGCGAAAAAACAAAGAAATAATAAAATAAAATAATAACAATATGAATCATACATATACATTACAATATTTAAAATATGAAATTAAATTACATTTGCAAATCATCCAATTTCTTTATATTAGGTGGAGATGATTCAACAACTTGAGAAGGAAAATGCCTTTGACGCCCTCTATCTTCGGTAGAATTGTAGTTAGAATGTATTGATAGACTTGAAGGTACATCTCTCGGCAATAAATCTGCAATTTGGGAACTACAGATAACTGGTGGAACATATGGCACACCTCCGGTGGACGGGCCTGCAATTTGTGAAGTATGAATGACTGGTTGTACATCCAACACATCTCTGGCGGTCGGGCCTATTTGTAAATTTGATGTTCTTTTTTTATCTCTATACCGCTTAGAATATTCTTTATTTTTCTGCTTTTGTTTTCTTTCATCTTCTTTCTTCTTTTCATCATCAGAGAAGTAAGGCTTCTTTTGTTTCCTGCGAAAAAACAAAGAAATCATAAAATAAAATAATAACAATATGAATGATACATATACATTACAATATTTAAAATATGAAATTAAATTACATTTGCAAATCATCCAATTTCTTTTGGAACAATTCTTTTAAAGCTTTTGTACGTTGATAATATGCCCTTTGATTCTCACGGTGTCTTTTTCTTTTTTTTTCTTCTTTTACCTCCTTCGAATCTTTTTTCTTCAAATTTTTTTTACGCTGACGCCATGCCCTTTGGTATTCTCGATTTCGTTCTTTTTTTTCTTTTCTTTCTCTGAAAACACGGAGATTATTTATTATTATCTTATTTCATTTATTTTCATTCGAAATTATTAGTTTGTTAAACCTACACCGCACATGTGCATATTGTGATGTTATGAAAATATAGATTAATGCTATAAAGTACAAACATATTACAAATCTATAATGTGTAAGTACATATGTATCTATATTAATAATTTCGTCAAGCAGTACGGTAGATTCGATCGAAACCTAACCTTAATAATAAAATTATATTAATTAATAAATAAAAATTTATTAAACCAAACCTAACCAGAGTAATAAAATTATATTAATTAAAAAATGGAAATTAATTAAATTTTTGAAGTGAAAACTTCTTTAGCGGTGCTGTGTACTTTTTTTGGAATGGGTAAAAATGTATAAACTCGCGTCAGGTCACGTGGCCTGATCGAAAATTCGTAAGACGGATGGTATAAACTCGCGTCAGGTCACGTGACCTGATCGATTTTTTTTTTTAATGTGGGTACTTTAATTTTTTTTGTATACGAAAACGTATTTTCTACGTTGCGTTCTAAAGTTATTAAGTGTTGTTTAATAAGTGAAGTGACGTATTGATTGTGAATCAAAATGCCAAAACGTCGGTATAAGAAACTTAAAGGTATGGTTTTGTATTCGATTTGATGTTTATCAGTCGTACATCATAACAATACGATGCTGGATATATATCTCTTCTTATAAAGTAGGTTTTGTACCTACTACACCACGCTGTCCAGATTGGTATAGGGTTTGTGTCAAGAGGGTCCGGTCGTGTTAATAACAGCAGTCTTTTTGAAGTGAAAACTTCTTTAGCGGCGCTGTGTACTTTTTGGAATGGGTAAAAATGTATAAACTCGCGTCAGGTCACGTGTCCTGACGTCACGGCGCAGGGCGCTTGCGCGAATGTTCGTGTGTGTATGTAATATAAATTGTCATGTTTGTGTACGATAGCGCAATAAATGAATATTGTATTCCACCACATAAATAATAGTACTTTTATACTGATAATGAAAGCAATTCGTAGAAAATTATTCTCTAACCATTCCAAAATATAAAAAATGCACAACGTAAATATTCAAGTTTTCACTTCTGCCGGCACTCCCGGAGTGCAACCCGTCGTTTTATTTTTCGTTCAGTTTTATTACAAAAAGTATCATTTGTTGGACTTAACATTTTCCCGGTAGTTCTTTGTCAGATTTTTTTTATCTAGTATATTTATAAAGTACTCACTCATTTTCTTTCGCTATTTCTTCGTCACTTTTTTCATTAATAGATGCACTTTGTTCAATTTCCATATTTTAAACACTTTATATACACGAATTTCACGAATACACAGCAATGTGGCCACTACGCTGACGGTCGAGTCATCAGCTGTCACGTGTCACCGGATTACCTGTCTCAATGGGCGTGCCACAGGGCTCAATTCTGGGTCCTTTTCTCTTTCTAGTGTATATTAATGATTTACCTTTCTTTGTGCAAAATTTCTGTGATGTAGTACTTTTTGCAGATGACACTTCGCTTATTTTTAAAGTTAATCGTAATCAGAATAGTTTTGATGATATTAACAGGTCACTTACACTAGTCCAAGATTGGTTTACAAGCAATAACTTACTATTGAACTCGAATAAAACTAAATGTATAAAGTTCACTTTGCCTAATGTTAAGAAACTCAACACGAACATCATAATAAATAATGAAATGATTGATCTCGTAGAGTCAACTATGTTTTTAGGAATAACCTTGGATCATAAGCTTCAGTGGGGCGCCCGTATCTAGCAGGGAAACTGAGCTCCGCGGCATTCGCTGTTTGGAAAGTTCGCCAATTAACTAATATTGAAACTGCGCGAATAGTTTATTTTAGTTATTTTCACAGTGTCATGTCATATGGTATTTTACTATGGGGCAAGGCAGCTGATATTCAAACCATTTTTGTAATTCAAAAACGGGCAATTCGTGCGATTTACAAACTTAAAGTTCGAGATTCTCTGAAAGAACGATTTAAGGAAATAGGTATTTTAACAGTATCATCTCAATATATATTTGCTAATATTATGTTTGTACGAAAAAACATAGATAAATATAGTAGCAAAATTGATCATCATTCACTAAACACAAGGAATAAGCACAAATTAGTAGGCCAATATTATCGCCTTAACAAAGTCCACAATTCATTTGAAGGACTTGGTGTGCGTTTTTATAACAAAATTCCTGTCGAAATCTTGAACTTACCCCTACATAAGTTCAAGAGTACCGTTAAGAATCGTCTTATGGAAAGGGGCTATTATACGATAAACGATTTCTTAACTGATACAGTGCCTTGGATGTGAGTGAGAGTCTGGCATTGGCTCATGTACTGGTCTGGGTGATTTATTTTTATACGCAATGTATTTATTTACTTACAATCCTTAATATAATTTATTTCATTGTAATTAATTCTTGACATCTTATTCTGCATTTATTACCTGACATTTGAACTTTGTTAAGTTAAGGCGATCTGTGTTTACATTGTTGGAGCGTAAATAATTTGTATTTATTATTTTATTACATTTTGAACGTTTTTTCTTTTTCTCTGGGACCAGTATGTATGCACACATTGCTTTTACTCCTTGATGTGTAAGTGATTGCAACCTTATATGATATGGACTAATTTTTATTATTTCATTAGACAAAAAAATGATTTTCCTAGCTTTAATATCTTATTAGACCGCTTTCTAGCCTTTGTGTTTTGGTTGCCTTAACTTGCACATAGAAATACTGTTGTCAAAAACAAACAAGCTTTGTATGAATTATTTGAAAAGATGGTGCACATGAGTTTCTCACCAGCTCTTCTCATGAATGCAATACCCATCGGAGCTGGTACTTGGATTGATTTCAATTTAAACCTTTGAGTTGAATCGGAATCAATCTAAGCTCCGGTAATTCAAATCATCTCAGTGCATTTAGTATTAGGAGTTTTGTTTTATATTTTTATGTTTGTATTTTTGACGTGTTCAAGTGCCTTTTGGGGCCTATGGAAATAAATGATTTGAGTTTGAGTTCTGTTAGAATCATTTGGAGTTAACAGATAATTGTGACTGTCAAATAATAACAGACAAATAATTAGCAATAAATTAAAATTGCGACTATAATTTGAGATTTAAACTATCCTATCTCTCAAGTTGGATCGAACTGCACATGGTGTGCGAATTTTATTATAATCGGTTAAGTGGTTTAGGAGTCCATTGAGGACAAACATTGTGACACGAGATTTAAATATATTATAAAGATAAAGATAAAGATAACATAAGATTAGTTTGTTTGACAATTTTATGTATTGTTGTCCTCAGAATTTCATAAATTCATTAGGAAGGAATAGGTATCATCAGTTTTATCATAACATTTTGATTAAATTATTGAGAAATAATGTTTAAGCTCAAAACATTATTATTGTACCTGCTCGCTAAATAAAAATGAAACGCGTTAATTTCTTTGTTTTTCTTGAATACATTAAAAGCAGATAAAAGTTTAGTATTGAGTGTGACCCCCTCTTGCTGAAATCACGGCTTGTATTCGTCTGGGCCTACTGGCGAGTATATCTTTTATGGTTTCTTGGGGAATACGTGCCCACTCCGCGGTAATCACATTCTTTAGCTCTCTAATGGTCTGCGGAGCCGGCTGCACTGATCTCACTCGTCGCTTCAGAACGTCCCAGACATGCTCTATGGGATTGAGGTCCGGACTTCTAGCTGGCCAGTCCCAACGACGAATTCCGACTTCTAGCATATACGCTTCCACATCGCCAGACCGGTGGGCACGAGCGTTGTCGTCCATAAAGTGAGTTTTCGCCAAGAGCGGTTAAAGCGGGTTGTGCATAAGGAATTAAGGAATTCTCCCATATGATAACCAGAATATTTAAAAAGAACATATTACAGCATAACTACTTACGGTTGACATTTGCGCTTCTTTTTAGGATGCAGGTCGTACTCGTGATCCTGGCGGTTTTGCAGCTGGAGATCGCGGAGTACATGTCTAAAATTCAAAACAAATTTTATTCGTAAAAAAGTAATTCAACTGAAAAAAAAGCGGTAAATTAAATGGATAACTTGTAAGTAGTAAGAAGGTCCTGGACGCTTGTTACCTCATCCGCCATCTCCCCTATCGGTGATCATCCATATATTTTTTCAAACTTTAAACTATTTACTTAACTGTGGACTGAGCTGTCGCCTGCGGTGTTCCCGGACCAAAATGACCTTCAAACCTTCAAGAAAAGAGCGTACTCCTTCCTAAAAGGTCGGCAACGCACTTGTAACGCCTCTGGTGTTGCGAGTGTCTATGAGCGGCGGTAATCGCTGACCATCAGGCGATACGTATGCTCATTTGCCTGCTATATATATTAAAACTTCGCCTAATTTTCTTTTTTTTTGAAAAATCTTGATTCGATAATTTATAATTGAAACTGTTCCAAAACTTCACCATTGCCAATCTTTGTAAGTATTAATGAAAATGCAGCATTAGCCTGTCTCATGACTTGCGTTAGTTCAAAAAAAACTTGAGAGGTGTCAAGGGACACCCGGATGGAACGAAGTTCGAAATAGAAAGACGAAACGAAAATATCTGGCTTGCTTTCTATAAGAGAGATAGAGTGACAGACAGAGAAACATGCGCACGCCGCACGGCTTACAATAGCTTACTGTAGCAAAAAGTGTCGTTACCAGCCTATCGCAGTTCACTGCTAAACTTATTTATTGATATATTTTGTATTTATATTTGATATACAGAATTTTAAACATCATTAATTTACAGCGACATCTATATTATTAATATTGAACTACTGGCAACGACAACTATAACACGTAAATGTAAGTTCAGTTTCTATTCAAAAGATGGCGCTATATATAAAATTGAAAAATGTTTTTCACCAATTCTTTAAAAAATAATAACAATATTTTCTTATTAAAAAAATATTAAGACTTCGTTCCCATAACAACAATAGTGAATCAAGCAATGAAAAATAAACTAATAACAAATATAATTTAAAATAGCAAAAAGTGTCGTGACAACTTTTCGTAAGAATTTTTTGCGTCTAGCCCCCTTTCACAACGCGCGATAAGGAACTTCGTTCCAAAATTTAAGACCTCGCCATAAATGTGGACCAACCATTTTCGTTTTAATAGGTTTATATATCAATGTTGCCCTTACTGGTGGAGCCTGGCGTAAATCACCAATTAAAATGACGTCAATGCCGCCAAAATCAACATTATGATTTGCAGTAATTTGTTTTAAGCGCAAATCAATTTTGGCTAACAGTTCTGCGCTGATCATGCTGATTTCATCAATAATCAATACTTTGACGTATCTAAAAAGAGATCTGTACAAATGTAACATTTCAGATGATAATGGCAATAGTTTAGAAATCGAAATTTTTAGAGCAGTATGAACCGTAGTACCATCAATTGCCACAGCAGCTTTACCAGTAGATGCGCAAACTATATACGAATTACAGTAACCATCATTGTCAGTATATATATCTATTGTAGATTTCCATTATAAGTTTAATAACAAAAGTCTTGCCACTGCCTGCTGGACCAGTGAAAAAAACTTGAAATGGTTGCTGATTTTGAGTTTGAAGATGAGATATAATATGCATTAAAAGTTCTTTTTGCTCACTGTTAGCCGACCTCATTAAGTCGTAGAATTGTTGAGTATCCATTGTATTTTCTCTTTTTTTTTGCAATAGCACCAAGTTTGCTGAGTGTAGCATTTCGTATATCAGCATTAATGACAGAATTAACATCCTGTATCTTCTTCAAATATGACATTAGCTTCGTTTCGCAACTGTTCGTCTTCATTGTCATCATCTCTACCTAACTGTCTACAAATTTCCAAGTGTTTTTTCTAGGTCTAAATTACATTCAAACTCTTTCCTACGTTCTAAAATCAAGTTTTTATTATCTTCATAAATTTGAATGAATTTATTTTCAGCAAGAACTTCATTATCTTCACTTCTAAAAGGAATGTGTAGTAACACCATTTCTCGTCTATAATCGTTGAAATTGTTAGCCATATCATAGTTACGGTATCTAATAACTCTAGACATTTTTCTTTTGTAGTACTCTCCGTGTTTTCTCATACTATAATTAGCAACAAATTGAGGTAATGTTACATTTTCAAGAATTTCAGGCCTTTTTTTGTGCTTATCGAACCAATTTTCCTTCCATATATTTGTACAGTCATCATCTAAATCACTTAGCTCTTTTAAAGTTTTTCTTATTCTCTGACGTTCTGTTGGGTATATCGTTGGTATGTAAACCGTTGCTACAGATGATTTAGCCATTGGTTCGCGTAATAAATACCAAGCTGCTTCTTGTGCAGGCATTTCCACAGCATGAAGTACATCAATACTTAATTTCTTTGTAATATCTACGATATCAAATTCGGGATTCTCGTCCATAGTTTGAATAATCATCCGTTGTAAATTACTTATGCCTCTATTATGTTTATTAACATACTCAAATACATAAGCAGCACAGGCATATAGTCTTGAATTATTTGAAAATCCATGTTAAGCTTTAGTCTGGTGATCATGACGCACAACGCTGCGGTATGCGGTATGCGTTGCCGGACACTCAATCATATGAAAAACGTCGAGAATGTTCTCTTGTTCCATCGCAGTATGCGTCAGCGGCGAGGGGCAAGCGCGGTGAAGTGGGGAGGTGTACTGCCGCACAGCGCGGCGTCATTCTCGGTTCAACACTGCGGTGTGCGGTGTGCGTTACTGAGTCAATATGGAATTTTTCGAAGACAATTTAATAGAATTAGTTCGCAACTATCCTTCTTTATATAAAAATAAAGACAAAAAACATAAAAGTTTGATAGTTAAAGAAAATTGCTGGAGGGAGATTGCTGAGAAGTTGAATAAAACACGTGAGTATTTTATATATTTCTAATTGTTTATTCGACAGCGGTAGGTACCTAAGTTAACATAAAAAAATGGCAAACATTACTAGTGACACATGAAACATTTTGATGATTCTGAGGTTGGAAACTTGATGAACAATTTAATTTCTATTCAGAAGCAGTAACAATTCTTCTTCTTCCTCCTCTTCAAGCAAAGCACAAATTACAGAAAAATTGTTCATGTTCACATCTACCTTGGTAGCTGCGGCATAATCAACTGACCACCTCTCCGCAGGGACGCTAAATGCTGCGTCGTGACGCTGCGTTGCGGCGCATACCGCAGCGTTGTGCGTCATGATCACCAGACCAAAGCTTTAGATTGTAAGCAACGAAATACAAATGGATTAAAAGTATTATGCCATTTTTCAGATGGCGTCCTCCGGTAAAGCAACTTTGGTCGAACTATACCAGCACGGATAATGTTATAATAATGTTCATCGGAAACAATATTATGAGTATAGTAATGTTCAAAATTGTCGTATTCAAAATTTTCCAAATTAGTTTTAAGTAATTTTTATTATTTATATATGTATGAGTCTGACAAAGTTGCTCAACTCTGCTTTCGGGTATTCGCAGACACAGATTCGGATATTAGCGGATAATGAATATCCGTCACCTATCTACTATATTATCGTACTTACTTCGATTTATCTTCGGCTGTGGTTTCATAACTTGTCTCTTGTTTCACAGGCCTGGAAGCACAATAAGTTAACTATAAGGTAGGTACATATTTTTAGATAAACCCTCAACATTTTAATAATTTATAAATCCGTTTAATATCTATCTTATCTAACAAACTCGTATTTTGGACTGATGATTGCACGGTTGGCCGAGTGGTTTTAGAGGTCGCCATGCCGCTTGCTACTGCACCAAGTGTCGTGGGTTCAAATCCCACGCGGTACAACACTTTGTGTGATCCACGAATTGTTGTCCCGAGTCTGGATGTTCTTTGTGTCCGTTTCATGTATGTTTGTAAAATTCCCCTACGATACAGGATGTTTATTCCTAATGTGGGAGTTGGCTTAAAAAAGAAAAAAAAAACGACGGGTTGCACTCCGGGACTGCCGGCAGAAGTGAAAACTTGAATATAAACGTTGTGCATTTTTGATATTTTGGAATGGTTAGAGAATAATGACTGCCTCGGTGGCGCGAGTGGTAGCGTAAGCGACTGCTGTGCTTGAGGTCTCGGGTTCGATTCCCGAGTCGGACCAAATGTTTGTATGATCTGCAAATATTTGTTTCGAAGTTCGGGTGTTTTCTATGTATAATATGTATGTATTTACGAAAAAAAAAGTATATATGTATTTATATCAGTTGTCTAGTACCCATAACACAAGCTCTGCTTAGCGTGGGACTAGACGGCGTTGTGTGTTAGATGTCCGAAATATTTATTTATTATTTATAATTTTGTACGAATTGCTTTCATTATCAGTATAAAAGTACTAATATTTATGTGGTGGAATACAATATTCATTTATTGCGCTATCGTACACAAACATGACAATTTATATTACATACACACACGAACATTCGCGCAAGCGCCCTGCGCCGCCTGTCCTCTCTCCATCCGTCTTACGAATTTTCGATCAGGTCACGAGACCTGACGCGAGTTTATACATTTTTACCCATTCCAAAAAAGTACACAGCGCCGCTAAAGAAGTTTTCACTTCAAAAAAAACGAGCAAATCTTGTACATATACAGGGTGTTCTTTGGCAGATTTTAAACCTTGAAAGATTGTTAACAAAAACTACCCCTAATACAATTTTTTTAAATTACTTTTACGTGGCTACCGTTTAGTGTGAGTCCTTGTCTGGGTTTATTTAATGTTGATCCTGTAGTCCTGAACCATGACTGGATCAGATTTATCGATGGTCCATCATAGGAATGTGAGATTTATGGAAAAGAATCGATTAAATAAAAATCGATTTTTATTTTACCAATGTTAATCTATTTGTCAAAAATCGATTTTAATTAAATAATTAATCGATTTCTGAGAAATAATCAATTTTTTCTAATATTTGAAAATCCACATGCTTTTCATATTATTTTTTTTTTTCATTTTTTGGAACGAAGTTTTTCTCTTTTTTTTGCAATAGCACCAAGTTTGCTGAGTGTAGCATTTCGTATATCAGCATTAATGACAGAATTAACATCCTGTATCTTCTTCAAATATGACATTAGCTTCGTTTCGCAACTGTTCGTCTTCATTGTCATCACCTCTACCTAACTGTCTACAAATTTCAAGTGTTTTTTCTAGGTCTAAATTACATTCAAACTTTTTCCTACGTTCTAAAATCAAGTTTTTATTATCTTCATAAATTTGAATGAATTTATTTTCAGCAAGAACTTCATTATCTTCACTTCTAAAAGGAATGTGTAGTAACACCATTTCTCGTCTATAATCGTTGAAATTGTTAGCCATATCATAGTTACGGTATCTAATAACTCTAGACATTTTTCTTTTGTAGTACTCTCCGTGTTTTCTCATACTATAATTAGCAACAAATTGAGCTAATGTTACATTTTCAAGAATTTCAGGCCTTTTTTCGTACTTATCGAACCAATTTTCCTTCCATATATTTGTACAGTCATCATCTAAATCACTTAGCTCTTTTAAAGTTTTTCTTATTCTCTGACGTTCTGTTGGATATATCGTTGGTATGTAAACCGTTGCTACAGATGATTTAGCCATTGGTTCGCGTAATAAATACCAAGCTGCTTCTTGTGCAGGCATTTCCACAGCATGAAGTACATCAATACATAATTTCTTTGTAATATCTACGATATCAAATTCGGGATTCTCGTCCATAGTTTGAATAATCATCCGTTGTAAATTACTTATGCCTCTATTATGTTTATTAACATACTCAACTACATAAGCAGCACAGGCATATTCGTCTTGAATTATTTGAAAATCCATGTTAGATTGTAAGCAACAAAATACAAATGGGTTAAAAGTATTATGCCATTTTTCAGATGGCGTCCTCCGGTAAAGCAACTTTGGTCGAACTATACCAGCACGGATAATGTTGTAATAATGTTCATCGGAAACAATATTATTATGAGTATAGTAATGTTCAAAATTGTCGTATTCAAAATTTTCCAAATTAGTTTTAAGTAACTGGTTATGTCTTTTATACTCTTTAAACTGATCTGCAGAATAATCAGAATCTGTGTCTTTCATTGGCATTAATGTTATTGTGTTACGTGACGGTAAAAAAGGCGCTCCAAATCTACAGTTATCTTTTTTATTAGGATCCATTTTTTTATAGCATGTGAATGTGTGCTTATGTGTTTGCAGTTTAATATTTCCAGATGCGTCTGATTCCGATACTGAAACTAATTTCTCAACCATTTCATTAAAATCTTTGGAGTTATTTAATAAATTGACTGGAGCATTATCCAACCACAGAAGTATATGAGCATGAGGACTTCCACGGTGCTGGAATTCAATTCTCTTAAAGTAATATTTCACTCTATATCTACCAAATGGATTTCCTTTTTTTTTTGACTCCAATATTCTCAATAAAGAATTTACTAACTTATTAAAGTATATTGCACAAGTAACTGCATCTTCGTTTATTAATTGAACTTTGTGTACATATAACATGTCTTTCAAGGACTCATCATTAATTTCTACTCCATTATTTTTTAGTTTGTACAACAATTTAAGCAAATCTGTCCATCCTGTTTCATTAGCACTAAGTGTCATAAAAGCAGTTGGAGCTCCAAATTGTCTCATCGTTGCGAAAAGATCTTTTTTTCTGTCTACCCAATACCACACAGAATTTGGTATACAATGAAGAAAAGCAAAATTACTTTCCATACAACTGTTAATGTAATCTTCAGATTGTATATTCTCTTTAGTAATTTTAGTATCATGTCCAACATGTTTTAATGCAACACTAACAGAACTGCTGACTCTCTGTCTCATGATTTTTGCCGCTACATACAGAAGATGTTGTGGGTCAGTAGCACGGCGATCTGTACGCCTAAGTTCACTGGTAGCTTGCATAAATGAAGTATTATTGCATCCATCTTTATACGTTCGAAATTTTCCACCGTAAATAGTTGGAAATGAAAGCTCTTCGGCATATTTATCAAACAAAATACTACGTGGAACGCTTTTTTCGCCTGGTGCCATGTGCAACATTTTATTCTCGTCCCACATAAGAGTTTGTTGTTGAGCTGTGACATTATCTTCCATTTGAACATGTTCACTAATATTGTCCATTTCTATTTCTGCATCAATTTGATAAGACTTTAGATTTGCTTTGTTTATTGTTATATTTTCATGAATATAAAGTGGAGTTGTTACTAGATAATCTAACCATTGTTTAATGTGTCCTTTATTAATAAGTCCATGAACATAACTAGTTTTGTGGATTAATTTCTTCATAATGTGGACATAAAAACAGTGATCATCTTCAATATGTCTTGGCAATTGGTTCACCATTGTATTAACTTCTACAGGAACATTAATAAGTTGTCCGTAAATGCCATATTGACCGTTAACATGTCTAAGTCTCCTTATTTGCATGAAGGGAATTCTCGGTGATACAAGTCGCTGCTCAATAAGATTCAATTTTGGCAAATGTGGTGGAATTATCGGAAATGAAAAACCATTGTACGTTGATAGTAGTGGAATTTTTCCTTTATCCATAGCCTTCTTACACGTATAGCATACTTGAACAGTAGTACCAGTACGTAATTCTGAAAAAATAGAATAATTTTAACAAATAACAACAATAGTGAATTAAGCAATGTTGCACATTGTTAAAATGTAATTATATTACCAGCAATATCAATTGTAGAATATCATCATGTACGCCAGTAGTACTTTTTAAGTCATTTTTCCACCAAAGTCTATCGCAAACAGCACAAGAATGACCAAAAGAATTTTTTTTGAATATATTATAAAATTGCAGATGATGACCATGGATTTCTTCATAATATTTTGTATATTTTGGAACTGTATCATTAATGTCGTTCATTCCTACGTTGAAAGTAGCAATATCAGCATCATGTTCATCGTTATCATCTCCACCAAGTTCATCATCGGAGGATGTTAGGGAAGATATTTTTTTTGTACGTTGATTTTCTGCTATATTATTAATATTCATTTCTTCAACTTGAATTAATGGTGTGAAATGTACGTCTCGAAGATGTAAATGTATGAAATTTTGCAAGTCATTGACTCTGAAATAAAGGAATTGTCTTTCTTCTATGTTAGTTCTAGTGTTAACATAGTAATTATGTACACAAACATTCTGATTATACACTTTAGCAAATATTTCTATACAATCCATTTCTGCATACTCTGTTTCACTGCTGAGAATTGACCTTGCACCATTTGGATTGATGCATAAGTTGACGAAGGACGAAGTAAGTAGTTGTTGCCTTATTTGTAAAGGTGACATTGAGAGATTCATAATTTTTATTATAGAAAAAAATAAAGAATTTCCATCTGTAGGAATGTTGACATCTTGATAATAGATTCCTTGTGGCTGTGCACAGTTTCTAAACTGTTGATATGGAACGTTACGTATTTCTTCTGGATGTTTACATATTTTTGCATTGCAATTATCTCGTGATCTAAAATTAACAAATCAAAAAATATTGATTAAAATGACATCATATTTAACTCCAAAAAATATACCTTAAAAAGATAAAAAAAAACATACACATCTGAATGATGATTTAAAGTGTTTAAAGCCTGAAATTTCTTTTTCCTATCGTAACATTCTTTATTTCTTTGTTTATTAGTTTTAGGTATTTTTTTACTTTTTTGTTTCTTTAATTTCTGCGCTTCATAATATTTTTTTCTTCTTTCTGCATCAGTTTTAGGTTTTTTGGCTGGTAATTGATCAGTCTCACTACATTCATCTGATCTCTCTGCAGTTATGTTTTGTACCGTTGTATTTTGTAATTTCTTTCTCTCACGATATTCTCTACATCTTTGTGCATTTGTCTTTTTTTTACTTTTTTGTTTCTTTAATTTCTGCGCTTCATAATATTTTTTTCTTCTTTCTGCATCAGTTTTAGGTTTTTTGGCTGGTAATTGATCAGTCTCACTACATTCATCTGATATCTCTGCAGTTATGTTTTGTACCATTGTATTTTGTAATTTCTTTCTCTCACGATATTCTCTACATCTTTGTGCATTTGTCTTTTTTTTACTTTTTTGTTTCTTTAATTTCTGCGCTTCATAATATTTTTTTCTCCTTTCTGCATCAGTTTTAGGTTTTTTGGCTGGTAATTGATCAGTCTCACTACATACATCTAATCTCTCTGCAGTTATGTTTTGTACCATTGTATTTTGTAATTTCTTTCTCTCATGATATTCTCTACATCTTTGTGCATTTGTCTTTTTCCTTTTCCTTGAACCTTGTACCTCAGTAGTCGATGCTTTAGTTGATTCGCTATTAAAATAAAAAGCAAAAAAATTGTACATATACATACACACACCGAAACATTTATATATATATACATATATATATGTACTCTGTCTGTCTATTCTTTCATAAACGCCATAGATGCGCGCCATAATGATTTATTAGAAAAAAAAACTAGGTACAAAGCTGATTCATTTTAAAAATCAGTATAATATTCGTAATATTATACTGATTTTTAAAATTAATCAGTTCAGTAAAATTTCGTCTTACAGAATTTTTAGGATCTGCCTCCCTTGATAAATAGAGCAATCTTATTTCTACTTTTCCACGACACTCTTGGCTAAGTCAAGGACATAATTACAATTTTCATGATCAAATTGGTGATATTTCATTTGAGAAAAAATATCTTCACCAACAAAACTACTCAATGTCTGTATCATGAATTGTTTTTGGTCTTTGTAAAATATTTTACAACCTGGGGTTACATCAATTGAGCTGCGTATGACTTGTTCAGATCGTCTACAAATTTTGGTAACCGTGTTGGACGGGAACAGCAGCTCTCCCGCATTTCTTGCAAAAATCAAACTGTTTTTGTTTTATTAACATGAATATTATCTTCTGTGAAATGTCTTGAGCACATAACACTATTTTTGGTGGGAAGCCATTCGTCGCCTCGACGAGTTGCGTTGATTCATATTTTTTTCTTTTAGGGCATTTAGGAAACCTTAAACATAATAATATTACAATAATACGACACTACTTTAAGAAAATGTAATTGCTTTAACAAAAAGAAAAACAAACAATGACCAAACAAATATCGACTTGTGAATCACAACACTACCATACACTTACACGTGCTGCATTAAACAAAGACAACTATTGTAATTTACGTAATGAGTGAAAAGGACATACACACACGCCGCCGAAAGGCGTTTCGGTCGAATCGTACCCACTAGCCCTTTGATTTTAGCCGACTAAGGCGCACCAAATGCGCCGCTTTGGCGCGAATCTGATTTTAGGTAATTAATAAAATGACGAAAGTTTCGAAGTTCTAGGGCTCGATACACGCGTAGGGTTTCCTGGTTAAATTTCGCGTTTTGTATTGGATATTTTATACGACACCAGCACGAAATCAATGTTAGATTTTTCCGTTCGGGCAAAAATAAAAACATGAGCGTCTAGTTGAAATTTTGTATTTTTTTTTATGGAATACGGAGAATACGAGCTGACGTATCGCCTGTATACCTATTCACCTATAAAAAGAGATTAGTGAGTGATTTCGTTTAAAGTTTTCCAGCGTTTTCAAGAAAGTGAGTAGGTACTTACTTTATTAGCTAAGAATTCAATAACGTAGGAAAATAAAGTTTTGTACCTACCTAATACAAATTTACCTACATAGACAATTGTTCCCACAGATGCACGCTTCATAAAGTTAGCGCCTTAGATTCTATTCATTTTAATAGGTACCTACCTACTTTAATATTTTGCATTTTATTTAGAACTTAGGTTCTTAGAACTTCTATTTGTAAAATTAAGGCAGGCTCTGCTGCCTCGGTACAAGATTACTATACCTACCTATGACCTAAACAGCATTATGAATTTGGCAGTATTAGTTTTATTTGTATTAAAAATTTTGTAATTTATCACTACCGAGGCGGGCGGGGAGAGACGCGACCGCGCGCTCGGCAGCGGTCATTGAACTCACGTAGGCCAGCTGTTTTGATATTAAAATACATTACTGTTTTATTGATTTTATTTGTTTTTTGGTTTTCTAAATGAGATAATTAGGTAGTTTGGGTCCTATTATGTTTTGCTATGTGTATGTAAACAGAAAAAAACATTAAAGGGCTTAGATAAATAATCTTTTTTTTGCGTTTTCTTTTCGCTAAATCTATTCAGTATCATAGTCTTATTGCAACCCCCAAGTTTTCGGTAGTAGTCTGGTTACACCCTGTATATACTCTCTCGACTTCGTAAACACAACAGCGTATAGGTTAGAACACGCACGGCTTGTTTTATTCTATAGGGGGCAAACGAGCAGACGTATCGCCTGATGGTAACGATTACCGCCCTCCATGGACACTCGCAACACTAGAGGCGTCGTACAAGTTACGATATTCATCGAATACGCAATGGACTCCATTACGTAATCGATGAATACCGTAACGATTATTAAATCGACGGCGTGCTTCAGACAGCGAAAATGTACTCGAAATGTACACTCCACTGTTCCATAGCTACTAAAATTTCCGCAGCACTTGCGCTAGCAACGACGCCCCTAGCGCCCCCCTTAAGTGTTGCGTTCAGAGACTATGTTATGTTTAAACTTTGAAATTTGCCACGGGACACCCTGTATAATTTGAATCTCAAAAACGGCTATAACTATTTTCATGAAATTTATTTTGCAAATATTTCGGAGACGATAAATCAATCTAGCTAAGATTTTTCGAAAATAAACCAAAGAAAAAAGACTAATAAATTTTCTACACAGTAATAATTCTTAAGAGTTCTTCAAAGATTAATAAAAACTATCATTATCATAAACAGTATATAACAGTCTACTGCTGGCCAAAAGCCTCTCCTTATATAGATGGTCTATATCCTGGGAGGGGTCCGGTCGTGTTAATAACAGCAGTTCCCGGAGTTCCTACTTCGCGGCGCAGAGAGGCACACCGTGTGGTTTTAGTCGGTTCGATTCCGACACACCGCCCCGCCGCAAACCACGGCGAGGTGACGGCCCGAGACGGTTTCAAAATGACCACTTACTGATATGAAATAGGAGCAACATTAAACGAGGTTGATCCCATCGCAGCATCAACTTCATACTCATCTTCGTCATTCTCAAACTTTAGCCTATCTGCTAACGATTTATATTGCGTTCTGTAAAGTTAACATACATTTATTTATTTATTTTATTGAATAGTGGGCAAACGAGCATACGTATCACCTGATGGTAAGCGATTACCGCCGCCCATGGACACCCGCAACACCAAAGGTGTCACAAGTGCGTTGCCGACCTTTGGGGGATGGGGGAAGGGTTGGGGTATGGGCCTTCGGTGTCCTCATTAACTCGGTGAAACACAGCGCAAACGCTATTTCACACCGGTTTTCTGTGAGGCCATGGTATCACTCCGGTCGAGCCGACCCATTCATGCTGATGATTTACTTATTAATTTTTATTTAATCTTTCCATTGCGGCAACGGGTACTTCCGGTGCATACGGTAAGTGCGCCGAAATTGCAAAATTTTGCAGCACGGTGCATGGTGTACGAAAATGATTAAATCTTTTCAAAAACAATGCTCGGTGGTTATAAAAGTGACTATTTTTCTATAGATGGATAACAAGCGTACATGGTTATGCCATATTTTATTACTAAACTAATGTTATCGCTTTATTTTTGACTGCCTCGGTGGCGGTCTCGGGTTCAAATCCTGGGTCGGACCAAATGTTTGTGTAATCTACAAATATTTGTTTCGGAGTTTGGGTGTTTTCTATGTATAATATGTATGTATTTACAAAAAAAAGTATATATGTATTTTTATTAGTTGTCTAGTACCCATAACACAAGCTCTGCTTAGCTTGGGACTAGATGGCGTTGTGTGTTAAATGTCCGAAATATTTATTTATTATATACTCACAATTGAGCCAAGTGTTAACTTACGCACCTATTGTGTGAATAAAGATGATTGTAATATTTTATGTGGTTTATTATTCATTTTACTTATTATCCTCATAAAGTTCGATAACTAAGCTATCTACTGATATAAAAAACACTATAACTGCAGTAAAAATTCACTGAGAAATATATTTGTGAAAATCAAACTTTACAATCTAACTATTATTTGCGCCGAACACCAAATTATGTAGTATTTATATGAAGAAATAGTGTTTTTTAGTTAAATAATTTATTTTTTTAGTTAACTAGTGCAAAAGACAGGAACAATATATAAAACAACAACCTATATACCGTGGAAGAGCTATGCTTCGGCATGAATGGGTCGGCTCGACCGGAGTGATACCACGGCCTCACAGAAAACCGGTGTGAAATAGCGTTTGCGCTGTGTTTCACCGAGTGAGTGAGGATTCCGGAGGCCCATACCCCAACCCTTGCCCCCATCCCCTTTCCCATCCCCCAAAGGTCGGCAACGCACTTGTGACGGCTTTGGTGTTGCGGGTGTCCATGGGCGACGGTAATCGCTTACCATCAGGTGATACGTCTGCTCGTTTGCCCACTATTCAATAAAAAAAAAAAAGTTGTAAAAATACAAGAACTCGTTTGCTAGACCAGTTTTCATTTAATAATATGTTATGTATAATATGTATGTATTTACAAAAAAAAAAGTATATTGTATTTACATCAGTTGTCTAGTACCCATAACACAAGCTCTGCTTAGCTTGGGACCAGATGGCGTTGTGTGTTAGATGGACAGGTGGTATTTTCACCAAGCGTTAGTGATTGCAGAATGATTACCGATTGGAAAAGCTTGAAACTTGGCTGGAGCCCCAGGAGCTAGGCTTACATTATTATAAACATTTTTTTCAAGGTATATTTATACTAATACTATAAAGCTGAAGAGTTTCTTTGTTTGTTTGATCGCGCTAATCTCAGGATTTAACCGTGGGAGAGCTATGCTTCGGCATGAATGGGTCGGCTCGACCGGAGTGATACCACGGCCTTACAGAAAACTGGTGTGAAATAGCGTTTGCGCTGTGTTTCACCGAGTGAGTGAGGATACCGGAGGCCCATACCCCCAACCCCTCCCCCCATCCCCTTTCCCATTCCCCAAAGGTTGGCAACGCACTTGTGACGCCTTTGGTGTTGCGAGTGTCCATGGGCGGCGGTAATCGCTTACCATCAGGTGATACGTCTGCTCGTTTGCCAACGCTGGTCCGAATTGATTTCCGAAATTCTTTCGGTGTTGGAAAGTTCATTTATTGAGGAAGGCTATAGGCTACATATCATCACGATACTATCAATAGGAGCGGAGCACCAATGAAGAATGTTTCAAAAACGGGGGAAAATTTTCACGCTACGGGCAATATAAGACGCAAACGAGGTTGCGTGGGTCAGCTAGTTACCTATAAAGTTAAAATTTGTTAACTACAGCTGGACCGATTTCGATGTTGCTGCACAGGAGCAGGAGAAATGGAGGTCCCTTCTGAGAGCCCTATATCGATAATAAGGAATAAGTAAACACAAGTAGTATAGTATATCCAGCACCTAACTAATTTATTAGGACATCACACTCACTTGCTATCTCCATCAAAGTTGTTTTCGGATATGCCTTCAAATTCTATCTCTTGTTTCACAGTCCTGAAAATATAATAAGTAAATTTTATGCATCCGCAGATACGGATTCGGATATCCAGCACCTAGCCACTATTGCCCGGTTCCTATATTTAACGAATCGTCATCGTGTAAAAATTTTCTACAACCGACAGTCATAAATACCGTTCCTCAATTTATTTTTTATAGGAACGATTTAGGTTACGCCCCGTATAATATACTACTATTCGTACCTAGAACGGATCGTTTTTCAAATATAGGAACTGGACATATATCTATTATGACAACACACTCACTTGCTATCTCCATCAAGCTGATCATCGGATATGCCATCAGATTCTATCTCTTGTTTCACAGGCCTGAAAATATAATAAGTAAATTTTGAATATCCGCAGAAACGGATTCGGATATCCACCACCTAGCCACTATATCTATTTTGACATCACACTCACTTGCTATCTCCATCAAGCTGATCATCGGATATGCCATCAGATTCTATCTCTTGTTTCACAGGCCTGAAAATATAATAAGTAAATTTTGAATGTCCGCAGATACGCATTCGGATATCCACCACCTAGCCACTATATCTATTATGACATCACACTCACTTGCTATCTCCATCAAGCTGATCATCGGATATGCCATCAGATTCTATCTCTTGTTTCACAGTCCTGAAAATATAATAAGTAAATTTTGAATATCCGCAGATACGGATTCGGATATCCACCACCTAGCCACTATATCTAATAGGTCTTTACCTATGAAATTGCGTTTCTTCAGTACTGGTCATTTCAAATAAAAAAAAGTTTGTAATGGCTCTGTATTCTAAATTCAAATTAATTTTGTTTTAAAACCATGACATTCTATTTTACAAACTCAGTCTTTTGTTTTTTGATTACCGTTGTATTTTCATTACATTTGAACAATTTTCGTCATAATGGATACTTTAAAAATTCGTGTAATTATGGAATATGAGTTCCGTCGTGGCACCAACGCGACACAAACGGCACGTAACATCAAAAACGTCTACGGAGAGAACTGTACAAACGAACGCACAACCCTTTATTGGTTTTCCCGGTTCCGTTCTGGAAATTTTGACTTGAAAAATGAAGCTCGTGGTCGTCCGGAGACTTTGGTTAACAATAATGAATTAAAGGCGATTGTGGAAGCTCACGAAACTCAATCTACAGCTGAGCTAGCAGCAGCTTTTAATGTAAGCATCAAAACAATATTGATCCATTTGCGACAAATTGACAAGGTAAAAAAGCTTGATAGATGGGTGCCCCACGACCTTAACGATCGCCAGCGCAACGTACGTGTCGAGACCTGCCTTTCGCTGCTCAACAGGCAAAGAAATGAAGGAATTTTGAAACGAATAGTTACGTGCGACGAAAAATGGAATCTGTTCGACAATCGAAAGCGCTCAGCAAGTTGGTTAGACCCTGGTTCAGCACCAAAGCAATGCCCTAAACCAAAAATGACCCCTAAAAAGGTGATGGTCACTGTTTGGTGGTCTAGTGCGGGTGTGATTCACCACAGCTTTTTACAAAACGGCATGAGCATTAATGCAGATGTGTACTGTGAAGAATAGTCCACGGGCCCACGAACAAGGGATTTCAATGATTGACTTTTAGAAACTGTTATTAATTAAATTAGGACACTCATCAAATCGACGTGTTTCGCTCCCTATCCCGCTTTTTCCTTCCACTTTCAGAATTTGGTCCAATAATAAAAGTTGGGTGTCTCGTCAAAACGAAGCTGTGTATAAACTTTCAGCCTGTTGTCAATCACTGAAATCCCTTGTTCGTGGGCCCGTGGACTAGAACTGGAGAGAATGATGGAGAAGCTTGCACATCTGCAACCAGCTTTGGTCAATCGGTCGTCCCCACTGCTCCTTCACGACAACGCGCGACTCCATACTGCGCAACAGACAGTCTCCAAGCTGCAAGAGCTGGGGTTGAAAGCTCTCCCTCATCCGCCATACTCACCAGACCTTGCACCTACCGACTATTACTTTTTCCAAAATTTAGACAACTTTTTAGAGGGTAAAAAATTCAATTCCCGAGAGGCAGCACAAAATGCCTTTGAAGAGTTTGTTGCCTCCCGTCCAGCTGATTTTTACAAGAAGGGCATCAATAAACTGCCAATGCGTTGGCAAAGATGCGTCGATTGCATGGGTGATTACTTCGAATAACAGAAATAAAAAAGTTTGAAAAAATAAGTACTTTCACTTATTGCATACAAAACGGAAATTTCATGGGTAAAGACCTAATATTTTGACATCACACTCACTTGCTATCTCCATCAAGCTGATCATCGGATATGCCATCAGATTCTATCTCTTGTTTCACAGTCCTGAAAATATAATAAGTAAATTTTGAATATCCGCAGATACAGATTCGGATATCCAGCACCTAGCCACTCTATTTTGACATCACACTCACTCAATAATCTTGTCATCTCATGCTCTCATGCTCATCTTTGGTTATGTCTTCATTAATTGTTTCTTGTTTCACAGGCCTGAATTGTTTTTTACGTTTATTATCTAGGTATTCTTCTTCTAACATATAAAACTGAAGAGTTTGTTCGTTTGAACACGCTAATAGTAGGCTATATATCATCATGCTAATACTAATAGCAGTGGAGCGGTTGTCCATGGGCGGCGGTAATCGCTTACCACCAGGCGATACGAGCAGACGTATCGCCTAACTATATATATATATATAGTTGTTGATAATACTCCACTTCTGAACATTAGTTGCTCCTTAAAATGGTTTTGGTTAAATATACCATGCTGAACGTGTAATACACTTTTGCAGTGCTGTTGTCCAGTGAAGTTTGCTCCCTTAGTCACTACCTACGACACCCATGAGAAGAACAGAGGTGATGACACTCTGTGTTCTTAGTTTATTACACCACAAAATAGCCACAGTAAACATACTCTGATGTATATCCTCGCATAAAGTCATTGTGCTGTCCTTGAGATTCTTCTGAATCTTCATCCTTCTTAAGATCAAGTGTTTGCCAGGACATTTTACTGTAATTGTAAAAATAGTTTTCATTATTATAATAAACTAGCTGACCCACGCAACCTCGTTTGCGTCTTATATTGCCCGTGGCATGAAAATTTTCCCCCGTTTTTGAAACATTCTTCATTGGTGCTCCGCTCCTATGAGTAGTAGCGTGATGATATATAGCCTATAGCCTTCCTCGATAAATGGACTATCCAACACCAAAAGAATTTTTCAAATCGGACCCGTGGTTCCTGAGATTAGAACAAACAGACAGACAGACAAAGATTAAATTAAAACTAATTTACTATCTATCACAACGCATATTTGGCATGAAGCATCCTCTCCTAGTGAACTATCAGGTGAGGTGGATGTGTGATGTTGTAGGTCAGAGATTAAATATTAAGTTTGTATCTATACCAATAATAAAGCTGAAAAGTTTGTTTGTTTGAAAACTCTAATCTCAGGAACCGCCGGACCGATTTGAAAAATTCTTTCAATGTTGGATAGTCCATTTATTGAGGAAGGCTATAGGCTATATATCTTCGCGCTACTACTAATAGGAGCGGAGCACCAATGAAGAATGTTTCAAAAATTAGGGAAATTTTCACACTATGGGCAATATAAGATGCGAATGAGGTTGCGTGGGTCAGCTAGTAAAGTAGTATATATAGTTCAGTATAATTTAATGGTTAAAACAAAATTTAAATATTATTAAGTTTACTTTTTACAGCATTTTAATTCATACAGACAGCGAGCAAGGGGAGTCCAGAAGCAACTTTTAATACAGACTTAATTTTAAAAACTTATTGATTATTTGTGTATGTGTGTAATTACTAAATTTCATATACACACTTACCTATAAATATCATAAATAAGTATATATATTTATTGGAAATGTGTTCATTACTTACACCATGTTGTGTTAAACTGCGTTTTTTAGTTTTTTTTTTTTAAAAGACAACACCTGCTTTACAAATATACATCCTGTGTCATGAGGAACTTTACAAACATACATGTAACGGACACAAAGATCACCCAGGCTCAGGACAACATTTTGTGGATCAGTTAGTGGTGTCATAGATTTTGAACCCACGTGGGACATAACTACTTTCATTTTTTTTAAATGTGTGGAAACCCTTCGGGCTGTCACCCCACTGGGGTTTGTGGCGGGGCGGTGTGCCACTCTGCGCCTGAGAAGGTAGGGGTCCAGGAACTGCTGATATTAACATGACTGGACCCCGTGGGACATCACTACTAGGCCAACCGTGCAGTCAGCTACTGAGGCGGGTTACTTTAAACAAATTAAATTTAAGTGTCTGTTTGTTACTTGAAATTAACAGCTCTTTACGAAATGGATTTAAATATAAGTATTTTAAGGTACTTACTTTAAAAATCCACCTAATAAAAATTTGTAACAGTCTGTCTGTATGTTCTGGGTTATCTCAGACTAGTTTGACGGGAATTTCATAGGCAGATAGCTAATGTTTTATGGAGTAATTTACTAGACTTTTAAAAAAAAAATTAAACAATTAAAACTTATGACAAAGCAACAAAACCGGCGGATAATACTGCTGGGGGCAGCTACAAAATAACAACAGATATACTTACATATTTTAAAGTGATGTTGATAATCGGATAAAAAGTAAACTAGTAACTTTGTCTGCTAAAAATAATCAAATAACTAACGAAACACGTTACAACTAGAACGTTAAAAAACACTCACAAATAACTTAAAGTATTTAGTTACTAAATACTACTACTATTAATTGAATTGAAGTATGGTTAAACTGCAAACTTGCACTATTTTTTTAAAGTGAAAAATTCTTTAGCTACGCTGTGTGTGTAGTACACACACACAATCGATTATTTTTTGACAAGCCTAGTACACACTGTGTACTAGGCTTGTCAAAAAATAATCAATTATTTTAACAATCGATTAATCATCGATTATTTAAAAATAAAAATCAATTTTAATACGTGATATTATTTTTATGAATAATCGATTAATAATCGATTTTTGTAATAATTCATACAATTTATTACTGAATTTTCATCTGTAAACCCCCGACTTATGTTTGGTTTGGCCCGGAGCCCGGAATGCGAACTGCCAAAGAATATCATCTCCATAATATTACATTAAAGCCACGTGTGCATCTATGATGGCATTCCTTCTTTTCTTTTGAAACTGTTATTTCTAAAGTCGTTGCCTACTGAATTGTAGTTTCAATTAATCAAAATTTAATTCATTTTTTATTTAGTTGATTATACTATAGAAGTCTGATCAGCGCGTTCAAAACGCCTGCGCCTGCATTAGATTTTGTTTTGATGTCCCGCCTAGAAGTCACATTTCACCGTCCATTAATCAATCCATAATACTCAATATGACTTCTAGAAGTTCCATTCACTTTGCTACTGTTCTATTTGGCACTATTAAAAACTCCAATCCCCTTTACCTTTTCAATAAACTTACTTGGTCATCCCGTAAACGATTTGCTCTGCTGTCTATCCCTTCGCATAAAATCACTGCATTCAAGGGTAGTTTTAAATATACTGTCGCCAAAATTTGGAACAATATCCCTCCACCCCTACGTAACCAGCCTTCTGTTAGTAGTTTCAGGATTAGAATTATTAATATTTTTTTAAAAATCAATTAAGCTGCAATACGCAATAAATTTCATAACTACTCGCCAGTTTTCTCAATCTGTTTACATAAACTTAAGTGTCATTGACTGATTAAGATAATTTAATGTTTATATTTTTTGTTAAATTTTATTTTAAATTGTAAGTACCTTTTATGTTCTGTTTTAGTTTAACTATTATAAAGTAACCAAATACTTTTTGTTATATTGCTATCTGGGCTTACCAAAACCGGCTCCAGCTAAAAATCAGCGTCTCAGCTCCGTCTGAGGCATTTATGCTGAGCTGGACACCGTCTCAGGTAAAAAAAAATACATAATTTTTGTTTTTAATTGTGCTTTATGTAACTATATAATACATTCTATTTTTAATGTTAACGTATGGTTTTCACTCCGAATAAATATTTTCTATTCTATTCTATTTATGTTGGCCCAACATACTCTGAAGGGGTGAAAAACATTAAATTTGAACCTTTTGTAATTTGATTGTTCTAAAACTTTAATTTGTGTTGATTATATAAGAACTTCTGTTGTTTATTTGTAATGAATAAATCTATTGATATATTATTAATGGCATTTATTTTGAAATTAAGGAAAAATCGATTAATATAAAAAATCGATTATTTTTTTGAGAATTACCGATTATTTATTAATCGATTTTTCATGCCAAAGAAAAAATCGATTTATGAAAAATCGATTTTTTATGTACAATGTCACATCCCTAGTGTGTACTTTTTTGGAATGGAATGGATAAAAATCTATAAACTCGCGTCAGTTTACTCGCGTCACGTCACGTGACCATAAACTCGCGTCAGGTCACGTGACCATAAAATAGCGTCAGGTCACGTGTCCTGATCGAAAATTTCGTAAAACGGATGTTTATTGTTGAAAAAAGCGCGGGAAACGTCATTTCGAACGGGTGTATATTTTTGGTGTTATAAAATTTTAATAATTAATTTGTCTTGTATTGCCTTACAAACGATGTGTGAGTAGTTATTTATCTTCATTATTGCTCGCATAATGGAGAATGATGGAGATAACAATAAAAATAAGTATGTTGTTGTCAGTAAGCGAGCAGGATATGTTAGAAGATTATACGGATCAAAATAACGAACGTCTCGTGATAAGTAAAGAAAGAAAGTGTAAAAAAAGAGCAAGAGAGGAAGCGGATATAGAAGAAGACTGGTCAATAGTACAAAAAAAGGAGAAAAAGACGAGAGATACGATTGAAATATATATTTCATGTAAAGAAATGTTACCTAAGCAATTCGCTTTGGCGAGATTGTTCAAGGAAGAGGGTATCACAGATATAGTAAAAATAAAATATATAAATTCTTACAAAATACGACTAGAGTTAAAAGATGAAACTATTGTTAAGAAGTTAGAATCTTCCGAAACCTTCCTTCAAAAAGGGTGGAGGATTAACCGGGCTATGGTTTTGAATACCACATACGGAGTAATAAAAAATGTTGATATTGATATATCTGATGAAACAATATTTGAGAGTATTTCTTGCCCAGAAGGTGTGTACTTACTGTCAGCGAAACGTCTTAAAAGGCGAAACAGAGACGCCTCGGCAGGCGAAGAATCGTGGATTCACAGTGAAGCGGTTCTTTTGTGCTTTAAGGGTTCATATGTTCCCTCATATATCGTAGTAGATGAACTACGGCTACGAGTCGAACCCTACATATTTCCAGTGACTCAATGTAGTAAATGTTGGCGTTTTGATCATTTGGCTAAGGTATGTACATCTAGACAAATAGTGTGTCAAAATGTGGAGATAATCACCCTAACTGCGACAATATAAATTTCAAGTGTGTTAATTGTGGTGGAAATCATATGGCATTATTCAGGTCGTGTCCGGTGTATGTTAAAGAGAAAAAGATCAGAGACTTAATGGGTCAATTTAACTGTACATACCGAAAAGCTCTTACAATTTACGTGCCCCCTAGTGTATCTACGTACGTTGATATAAAAAACACCGCCGACAAAAAAATATTCACACCTATCAGTGAAGCTAATTACTGTAATACGCCCACATACGCTAACATAGCCAAAACACAAGCCTTGATACATGAAAAACAAACGACTAGACAGTTCCATCACGTGAATAAAAAGAAGATCTACAGGGCAAGTACACCAGCAAATCTTTCATCGCCAGAACCTATTTTGGAGGAAGTCGATACCTGTGTTCCTCCTAAGACAGCCTTGTCAGATAAAAAAAGCAGGGAAGTTAATTTTGATGAATTACTTTTAAGACTTAAGGAAATTGTATTTTTAAAAAATGTCTCGTTTCAATCTAAGCTCCATAGTATTGTTAAATGTTGTGTTCAGTGGTTAATTTTAGTGGTAGTTGAAAACATTGCAGACTGGCCAATATTAAAAAATATTCTAGATTTAATTAATGTATAAAACAAAATTAACACGTAAACTTAATATTATCCAATGGAATGCACAAAGTTTACGTCTCAAATTAACCGCATTTGAGAGTTTGTTAGTTCAAGAAAAGATTCACATCGCTGCCCAAGTGAAACATGGTTGGTGCTGGATAGCTTCCTACGCATAAGTGGGTATAACGTATACCGTACGGATAGAATTGATGGTTACGGTGGCGTAGCTATTATTACACATTCCTCCATAAAATCACAGCTACATACTATACAAATATCAAATGCCCAGATAGAAATCGTATCCATCAAAATTTTTAACTGTCAAAATATAAACTATATATACTCAATGTGGGGGAACGGGTATAATGTTCCACCCAACACAAAGGGAGGATCCTCCGACCAGGCGAGGTGATCATGCCTGGCGGGCTACTGCCCAACAGTTGATGTTGGGATGTTGTATATATGATAATCGGCGCGGGAACTTTATTTGCGCGATTCAGGATTGGTAGTTACTCCGTGTAGTGTAGTTTGTAAGTACAGTGCGTTACTTCGTAGTTCAGTGTATCTTCGGTAGATGGCGCTGTATGTGGAGGTCGCCACACTCAATTTACTGTCCCCCGTCAGCACACACTACTCAAAACGACTGGGATGAAGTCTTTTCCAAATGTAGCAATAACACTATGGTGCTAGGGGATTTAAACGGTCATCATAGGAATTGGTCATCGAAAACTAACAGTAGAGGTACACAGATCTTTGATACATTACTAGAACATCATCTCATTATATTAAATAATGGCAGTCCGACGCGAATGAAGCTCGTTAATGGCACTCTACAACATTCAGTCCCAGACGAGTCATTGGTATCCTCTGACATAGCATTGAAGTTCGATTGGGATCCGTTAAATGAAACACTAGGTAGTGATCACCGAATCATAAGGATCTCCTCTGATACAGGGGTAAGCCAGAACATTGTTACTCGTAGAAATTATAAGAAAGCTGATTGGGAAGCTTATCGGATGTTTTTATCTGATCACTTTAAATATTTTACTTTTTCGAATAATTTGCAAAAATGTTATGATTCTTTTGTCCAGTCTATTAATTTATCTGCTGATTTACACATTCCGTATATAAAAATAAGTAATAAACCTAATACAACATTTACTCCTAAACCTTATTGGAGTGCAGAATTGTCGAAGTGTGTCGCTGAACGTCGCCTGGCGTTAGCGAGATTTCGACGTAATCCTATCCCCGAAAACTTAGATATATTAAAAGATAAAATACGTATAGCACAGAAGTCCATACGCAACGCTAAAAGAGCCTCGTGGCAGTCGTTCTGTTCTTCTTTAGACGGAAAATGTTCCTCGAGTGAGGTCTGGAGAAAAATGAGGTGGCTTAAGGAGTGCAAGCCTCGCGGAGCGTACATCGATCAGGTAAAAGCCAAGCAGCTCCTACATAATTTAACACCAGATTTCGTGAGGAATGATGAGTTGTATTTTTCACGTGATAACCCAGAATTAGAAGTAGAAATTTCCTATCAAGAAATGGACAGAGCTATTCGAAGTAAAGATACCTCGCCTGGCCATGATAATATTTCATATTCCATGATAAAACAGTTCCCCGATAATGCAAAACAGGTATTAGTAACATTATTTAATAATTTCCTTGAAAATTGTTTCGTACCTAAACAGTGGAGGGAGGTAATTATTGTGCCAATCCCGAAACCGGACCGCGATCCGAATTGTACGTCGTCATTGAGACCAATATCAATGATTTCTTGTGTTTGTAAAATATTTCATACCATTCTAATGAATAGATTAGAGTGGTTCATCGAGAAATATCAACATATGTCGATGGCAACTACTGGCTTTCGAAAGTGTCGTTCTACAATAGATAATTTAACAGATTTAGTTTTATCGATACAAATTGGGTTCTCTGGGAATCTTCCAACTATAGGCTGTTTTATAGACATAAATGATGCATATAATAATATAGATATAGTAAGTTTGTTGCATATAATGGACCGTCTAGGTGTAGGACATAGAATGTGTACATATATTTGGAATTATCTTAAGGAAAGAAATCTTAATATTACTTCATTCAATTACTCCGTGTCTCGAATGACGGGACGAGGACTAGCACAAGGTGACCCAC
This sequence comes from Spilarctia lutea, assembly GCA_916048165.1. Classification (NCBI taxonomy): domain Eukaryota; kingdom Metazoa; phylum Arthropoda; class Insecta; order Lepidoptera; family Erebidae; genus Spilarctia; species Spilarctia lutea. Next base: position 6,021,719 of record OU696494.1, read on the forward strand.
TGTCTCCTCTATTATTTAATATTGCTACCTTAGCTATTTTTTTTTTTTTTTTTAAAAGACAACTCCCACATTAGGAATAATATCCTGTGTCGTGGGGGACTTTACAAACATACATGAAACGGACACAAAGAACATCCAGACTCGGGACAACAATTCGTGGATCACACAAAGTGTTGTAGGTACCGCGTGGGATTTGAACCCACGACACTTGGCGCAGTAGCAAGCGGCATGGCGACCGCTGACACAACTCGCCAATTTGCAAAGAAATTATTAATGTCAGTGTTTCACAATATGCTGATGACTTTGTGTTGTACATAACCGGCAGCAGCAGCAGTGTATCACATATAGAGCAAAATTTACAACAGGCACTGGATTTAATTAGTAAGTTACTTGCAAATATAGGTCTCGAAATATCGGAAACAAAAAGTAAACTCTGTATTTTTAAAAGAGGCTATAAGAAGGAAGTACTCGATCTCAAAGTTAGGGATAGATCGTTGCCGATTGTGGACAATGTTAAGTATTTAGGGTTATGGCTAGATCGTTCTTTAAATTGGTCTAAACACATAAACGAAACAGCTGATAAAGTGATTAAGTTTGTTAACATTTTTAAAGTACTTAGTGGATTGAAATGGGGTGTACATAACATATTATCCAGATGAGACGATTATATGTATATCTCCCTGATTAGGAGTAGATTTGATTATGGCAGTATGCTTTATGATAATGCAAGTCAAAATCAGCTCTACAAGCTAGATAAATTACAAAATATAATTTTGAGATTAATAGGAGGATTTATTAAGAGCACTACTATACACATAATGGAAAATGAACTCTGTTTACAACCTTTACACATACGTAGATATTACTTGGCTGGAAAATATTGGCTTACATCAAAATCTTTTACGAAAAATAACTTTATAACTTTATTAGAGGAGTTACAAAATTTTAAAGATAATACGTATTGGAGGCAGAGAAAAATACCTCTATTGGTTTCCATAGGTACATGAGTATCTTAAATTTTTACCGGTACATTTTAGTCCACAATTAGATATGTTTTCTTTGAACACTTGGGTCAGCTATGCGGATCTTTCAAAAAATATAAACGACAATATAGAAAATGTTCATACTGCAAAACGATTTTACACATCGACTAAACTAAGAGAAGTTTGTAGTCAATACATTAATCAGCATTATGACACATGTTATAAAATTTTCACTGACGGATCGAAGGAAGGTAGTAGAGTTGGATCGGCGTTTTTCGATCCACAAACCAACACTTTTATGAAACTCAATGTAAGCTGTAATATGAACATAATGTATGCTGAACTTATTGCAATAAGTGAAGCCTTAGCATATATTGAATCATTTAATGGCGGCAAGTATGTTATTTTCTCAGATTCGAAGAGCGCCCTTCAGCATCTAGCTCGATGTTCCTCGAAGATTCGAGGAACCCCGATAGCTTATAATATAATGCGTTCTATACAAAATCTAGAAAGTAATAATAAGTATGTAACATTACAGTGGATACCTGCACATATTGGATTGACCGAGAATGAGACTGTAGATAGACTTGCTAAAGAATCTCTTGTTGATGGTTTAAATTTTTCATACGTTCCATATTATTCTGATTTATTGCATATAGTTAAAAATCGGTGTTACCAACTATGGTCAGAATACTTTGATAAAAGATCGCTGACTAAAGGTATTTGGTACCGAACCATTCAGCCTACTATTATGAAACATGTTTGGATCGATCAAGCTAATATGAGCAGGTCAGACATAGTCATCGCTCTCAGACTTAGATCTGGACACATCCCACTAAACAGCTTTGCATATTTAATTGGTAAGGTTGGTTCTCCCAACTGCTCAATTTGTAACAAAGTTGAAGATGTATATCATATTTTGATGGAATGCATCCGAAACGAAGCTGAAAGAAAACAATTATTTCGTAAACCTAATTTTAATGTGGGTGAATGTAATAGCATTCTCGCTCTTCCCTGCACGGAGAAAGCGAGAACACTGTATGATATAGCTAAAATGTGTATGTTAAATAGTTCATAAGTTGTATTTTTATGAGGGCGACATAATCACTTCGTGACTAAGCCCTCATTAAACTAATAAAGAAAAAAAAAAATATTAGACGAATACTATTTATTACTTAAGAATTGGGATTCATGTCTCAAATGTTATAACGGATTTTACATGACAGCACGCAGATAAATGTTTCATTATCCAACTTAACAACTTAATAGACTTTGTATTTCGCTTAGGGCTTTATGAAATGCACAACATGTGGAATCTTTTAGTTATTATCTCCGCGCGTTGATATTGGGATTGACAGCTAAGAGCGGTGACGTCAGTGAACCGTCAGTACATGTAAAATTAACAAGAATTATCAACTGACATCAATCAATCAAACTATCAAAATAAATTTCTTAAAAATAAACTTTTAGATTGTGTTACTAGCGTTACTATTTTGCGATGGATGACGTCACGCGGCTCTTATTATGACAAGGTTCAATCCCAATGTCAACGCGCGGGGGTTATAGTGGCATCAATTGTCGATTTCGATAAATAGGGGATTTCCTTTGTTTTAGATAATTATAATATTTATAATTTTGTTTAGGATGTTGTTCCTTAGATTCCCTACTTGTTCATCACCTCACTTGATTACGTTTTTCTTTAAATAATTCATATCGTCAGTATATCGTCCACCGCCGCATGTTGCTCTATGGTATAATTCTTAATTTTTATTTTGAGAGTATTTTTGTAATCGTTTAAACATTGTTTCTGTTATTCAAAAGCTAAGACAATCCAAAGGCACACTAATATAATTTACTAGCTGACCCACGCAACCTCGTTTGCATCTTATATTGCCCGTAGCGTGAAAATTTTCCTCCGTTTTTGAAACATTCTTCATTGGTGCACCGCTCCTATTAGTAGTAGCGTGATGATATATAGCCTATAGCCTTCCTCGATAAATGGACTATCCAACACCGAAATAATTTTTCAAATCGGACCAGCGGTTCCTGAGATTAGCGCGTTCAAACAAACAAACTCTTCAGCTTTATTATATTATAATTTTGGTACAGGCCCCTGGCCTGGTGTGTCTGTGTTTGATGTCGTCTGCTTAAGCACTGACCAGTGCTTTCACCAGGATCCGGATAAGTGGGTTACTTTTTTAGAAATTGTAATAAAGAAAACTTCATTGAATCAGATAAAACAGCATTTATTTATGAAATAATACGATACGAAAATCTATACATTTAAAAAGTGAAATACCACTCGCTGATTAATCACGAAATCTCAGAAACTATAACACATTCAACTTGAAGTTTAGCAAGCAGGTTCCTTATAGGGTGTAGACATCCGCTAAGAATGGATTACAAAACTCCATTCCCAAGGGGGTAAAACAGGGGTTGGAAGTTGAGCAAGAGACTTGAAATTTTAAATTGCTCTATAGATGGTGTACTGATAATGTATCTTAAGAAATAATACCCCTTGTAGGGTTAAAACGGGGAATGTTAGTTTGTATGAAAGCCCAAGTAATTATGGTAGAAGTATTTTAAATGGTATTTAAGTATAAGAATTACCACATATATATATATATACTATAGGCCGACCGTTTACCTGAGTCCTCGCCTGCGCGGTAACATATCGGCATAGCGGTATGACGTCACATATCTTAGGAACTATCTTGGCGCATTTCATCTCGTGTGTATCTCACTAAGCGCCCCCGCCGCCCGCACCTGTCTCAGTCCCCTTTGTCGTCATACCCCCGCGCCCCTGTTACCGCGCAGGCGAGGACTCAGATAAACGGTCGGCCTATAGTTGAGCCCCGTAGTGTTATCCAGGGTACAACAACAACCGCTGGTAATACTACGAAGCAAAGCTAATATTTTTTGCAAATCCGCAAAAAGCCGAGCTCCGCTCGGTTGTCTTTTTTTGGTAATTTTTTTATATGTTAATCTTAGCTAAATACTAAATCACATGAAAATCGTTATAGCCGTTTCCGAGATTCTAATTATATAGGGACACGAATAGCTCGTTTACATATATTAGATAGATTTACATATTTTGATATTCATAATACACCTATTAAATACAGTTCTCGTGTCACAGTTTTGCTCTGAATATAGTACTTCACGCTTAGACTAATAGGAGCCGAGCATGAAGGTCAGCAGAGATACGTAACATACTATTCAATAAAAAAAAAAAGAAAACGATACCCAACATGTATCTATTTAATAAAAATGTTAGGTAACAAATCATGACTGCATTTAACGATCAAAGAGACGATTTAACAACAATCAGAAAACTTAACAAATCAAGATACCTTTCTACAATCGTTAACGCTTCTCTTTTCATGTATCATCTAATAATTTGTTTTAACCACGTGACTTTGCATTGCGATGACGTCATTTCTGTACATTTATTGTACCGTTTACGGTGGTAGAATGCAACTTTGGTACGGAGATTATTTGTGTAGATTTAACTTTATGCACATTTGTCCATTGGCAGAATTAATGCTCAGAGCATTCTCAACTAGTCAACCTTTGGGTAGAGTATATATTTTGTGAGGTACATAATTTCTGTGTGGCGCACATAGAAATTATAGCATTAATCAACAAAAATGTTCACAGTTGTCACTGATATAGCCATAGACAATTTTTACAATTCCTGCAGATCTATTTCTTGGTAAACTAGACATACTGTTTGCTTTTTCTTTATAGAATTATACACCGTACGTGTCTTGTAGAGCCGTGTAGTGGGCACTGTGACTTTCAAGTTTCTTCTAGTATTGAAGCTAGGTCTATCACAGTTTTACTTAATTTCTATGGTTAATTTGCAAAATATATCTAAAGAATTAAGTTTCAACGTTTTTGAGTATTTTTGTAATAAAGTTTTCATTACAAATACACTTAAAAGCGTGCAAACTCACTTAGACGTTAATAAATAAATATTTCGGACATCTAACACACAACGACTTGACTGCCTCGGTGGCGCAGTGGTAGTGAATGCGACTACTGTGCTTGAGGTCTCGGGTTCAAATCCTGGGTCGGACCAAATGTTTGTGTAAATCTACAAATATTTGTTTCGGAGTTTGGGTGTTTACTATGTATAATATGTATGTATTTACAAAAAAAAAGTATATATGTATTCATATCAGTTGTCTAATACCCATAACACAAGCTCTGCTTAGTTTGGGATTAGATAGCGTTATAATAAATAAAAATTTCGTACATTTAACACACAACGCCATCTAGTCCCAAGCTAAGCAGAGCTTGTGTTATGGGTACTAAACAACTGATATGAATACATACATACATACTTTTTTTTGTAAATACATACATATTATACATAGAAAACACCCAAATTTCAAAACAAATATTTGTAGATCACACAAACACTTGGTGCGGTTTGAACCCGAGACCTCAAGCACAGCAGTCGCATTCATTACCACTGCGCCACAGAGGCAGTCCGAATAAGTTAATGGCACTGTAACTCAAAGTAAAAGACTTAAAGCAACTCTAAGGTATGATAATCTTTCCAACATTGTCCGACGCAGAGATATACTTTGCACTCAGTACATAAATATCTTGTCATGACGCGTCGTTTTTTAGCCGCGCATCGCACACACCGAGCTCTTTTCACTTTGTCATGTTTAGATGATTTGCGCTCGCCTTGAATTTTAACCTGGTCTGGATAATGATGTTTCGTGCTGTCCAGTCGAGTACACGAGTACCTGGTAAGGTAAGGTGAGTCCATATGCGGTGCAGATGGAGTACTAAATTTTTGTACCAATTCATCGGCTAACACATTTCGGAATTCATAATAAGTCAGTTTCTTACCTGGACCAATGTTTGAGCAGTAAATAACATATGAATTCAAAATGGTAATGTTAATTAGTCTCTTAAACACCTTTATGTACCATTTCACCTTGAATTTAGGTTCGGGTATGTACATGGGCCATTGCTGGCACTTGAAATCAACATCGCATATGTATTTAACACACTTCGGAGCCACTTGGGTTTTCAGTAATTTTTTAAGGTTTTCAACTTGGTCGGCACCGTGGTAAGTTGATACTGTGGTAACTAATTTTGTGTCTTTGCATGCGGTGACCGAAATGTCGCCACAGTGTCTACTCACCACCGTCTCTGGTGGGATCTTACTTTCGTCTAAGTTCTTGATATCATCAGGTATATTTTGTGTACGTCTGTTCAAAGTGCCCACTACATCGGTCGCACACCTTTTGAGATACCTGCACAACTTTAAAGAATTGAAATAATTGTCTAAAAATAATGTATATCCTTTTCTTAGGTAGTTCTTGAGCAAATTGAGTACGACCTGAGCAGAGTAGCTGGAGAACCCACCAACCGGTGTGGTCGATTCTTTCCCCGTATATAAAAATATGTTAAGGACGTAGCCGCTTACAGCCTCGAAGAGTTCATAGGTCCTGATGCCGGATTGTGCTGCTTTGGTTTGGATCAGCGGTGACCAACCTTTCCAAAGCAACGATTCGTCTACGCAAAGCTCTCTGTGAGGGCTGTAAGCGGCTTGGAACTTTCTATTCAAATAGTCAACCAAAGGTTGTATTTTAGCTACTTTACGATCATCACCTCGTTCGAAAATGCAGTCATTGTTTGTAAAATGTAAAAAATTCATTAATAATAAAAAACGGTCTAGGCTCATTACTGACCGGAACCCTGGCCTTTCTAGGCATCCGGTACTCCAATATTCGTCGATACCAGCTCGCACACAAATGCACATCGACGTCAGTAAAGCAATTAAGCCATACATTTCCGAAACGGACGTCTCCACCCAGTCATTAAGTTTTGAGTGAGAAGAGATGCCTGCTTCGGACTCCGTGGCCTGTGCAATTGTTTGCCTAGCGTATCGGTTAGACTCTTCTACAATAGTTTCTACAAGAGATTGGTCAAATAATTGACAAAATATGACGGAGGGCGATGTGTCAGCAATTTTGGGGCCAACAACTTCTTGAAATTGCTCGCTTCTTCCTGAAAACGTGACGTAGTCACTGCTCCAGTTAAATTCTTCATCGTCGCTTGGTGGCTCCGAGTCTTCAGGCTTCTTGAGGATTTCGAACAACTGTTCGTCGACGGGGGCCTCGTTCTTCTCTTCGCTCCCAGAGTCGATGGTTAAGGATTCAGTCAGTGGGCTATCAAACGTTTCTCCTTGTTCCAGTACGCTACGCCAAAACTACAAAACATATACAGGGTGTAAAAAGACGACTACCGAAAACGAAAGGGGCTGATTCAGCACCCCAAAACTTATAAAAAAAAACCAAACAGTTGTCCTTAAAAAAAATTGTAGCCGTAAAAAACAATGTGTCAATATTTTTAACAATTCCACAAGCCAGTAATGTATTATTGCGTGCACCGCGTAGCTACTTGAATACCTGCGCCCGGCCGAGGTCATTGCACTCACCCGACCAGCTGTTTTGTTTATCAAAATACATCGCTGTTTTATTGATTTTATTTGTTTTTTGGTTTTCTAAATGAGATAATTAGGTAGTTTGGGTCCTGTTATGTTGTACTATGTGTATGTAAGCAGATAAAAACATAAAAGGACTTAGATAAATTATAATTTTTTTTACGTTTTCTTTTTGCTAAACCTATTCAGTATCATGGTCTGATTGCAACCCCCAAGTTTTCGGTAGTAGTCTTTTTACACCATGTATATGTTACCGGCGTTCTGTATAATCCGGTTTTTCTATACAATGCCTAATGCGCATCCGGTAATGTGCTATCTACGGGAACAGGTACAAACATTCCACTCAATCGGCACTGCACGGTTCGGCTAGTTGGTTAATCGTGTACCAGCTGACCCTCGCAACCTCGTTTCCGTCTACTATTGCCCGTAGCATAATTAATTTTCCACCGTTTTTAAACATTTTTCATTGGGGCTCCGCTCCTATTGGTCTTAGCGTGATGATATATAGCCTTCATCGATAAATGATTCCTGAACAACAAACAAACAAACTCTTCAGCTTCATAATATTAGTATACATTGCCAATACGGAAGTTGCCTTTTTAAAAAGAAATAACTCAACTAATCCAAATGATTCAACAACAAGAAATTGGATCTAAGATGATCACTGTTCTAACCTGACCTAAACCTATATAATCTATACTAATGTTATAAAGCTGAAGAGTTTGTTTGTTTGAACGCGCTAATCTCAGGAACCGCTGGTCCGATTGGAAAAAAAAATTCTCAGTGTTGGATAGTTCATTTATCGAGGAAGGTTATATATCATCACGCTAAGACCAATAGGAGCGGAGCCCCAATGAATAATGTTTAAAAACTTAGGAAAATTATTACGCTACGGGTTAACTGCCTCGGTGGCGTAGTGGTAGCGTATGCGACTGCTAAGCATGAGGTCTCGGGTTCGATTCCCGGGTCGGACCAAATGTTTGTATGATCTGCAAATATTTGTTTCGAAGTTTGGGTGTTTTCTATGTATAATATGTATGTATTTACAAAAAAAAAGGTATATAAGTACTCATATCAGTTGTCTAGTACCCATAACACAAGCTCTGCTTAGCTTGGGACTAGATGGCGTTGTGTGTTAGATGTCCAAAATAATAGACGTCAACAAGGTTGCGAGGGTCAGCTAGTTCTGAAGAAAGTTGATTTTAAGCAAACAGAACACATTTCTAGGTAAATAGTACGTAGCTAGGTAGTAACATAAAATTAATAAATACAGACCAACGCTATTTATTATACACATTAACGGTGTGTCAGTAAATATTCTATACAATCCCTAGGGATTATATAAAATACCTAGGTATAGTTTCTAATGGATAATAATATTCATACATTGCCTGGACTGGCCAGGTATTTTATACATTGTCTAGGTATTGTATAGAATAATAATAATAAATATATAAATATTTCAGATATCTAACACACAACGCCATCTAGTCCCAAGCTGATAGCTAAGAGCTTGTGTTATGGGTACTAGACAACTGATATGAATACATATGTACCTACTATTTTTTTGTAAATACATACATATTATACATAGAAAACACCCAAACTCCGAAACAAATATTTGTAAATTACACAAACATTTGGTCCGACCCAGGATTTGAACGCGAGACCTCAAGCAAAGCAGTCGCATTCACTACCACTGCGCCACCGAGGTAGTCAATACCTGAATTATACAGATTGCTGGTAACATACACACATCCACATCGAGACTTAGAAGTTAAGTATTACTTAGTACTAAAGTATCAGAAGCATCTTCCTAACCAGCCATAGTGTGGGTCACCAGTCAGCATTTGCAATGAGTATGGTGACCACCACTCTTGGATTTTGCTTATGCTTTCCACCAGATAGACGCCGTGGGAGAGCTATGCTTCGGCATGAATGGGTCAGCTCGACCGGAGTGATACCACGGCCTCACAGAAAAAAGGTGTGAAATAGCGTTTGCGCTGTGTTTCACCGAGTGAGTGAGGATACCGGAGGCTCATACCTCAACCCCTCCCCCATTAAACTCCCCATCCCCCTAAGGCCTGCAACGCACTTGTGACGCCTTTGCTGTTGCGGGTGTCCATGGGCGGCGGTAATCGCTTACCATCAGGTGATACGTCTGCTCGTTTGCCCACTATTCAATAAAAAAAAACTCATTAGTCACTTTGGCAGGCCCAAATAAAAATATAAAAAAAACTTACACGAATTCTTTCGGTACCATATCTCTCCTCTAGCCACTCCTGGTTTTCGAAAGAGATGGCACCTTGAGAAGTTCGAGTTCCTTGTAGACCCTTTTTAGCAGCAGTGACGGAATTTATACTTGAAACAAAATAATAATGTACCAATATAGAACACTCATTACGAATATATATCCTGTGTCGTGGGGGACTTTACAAACATACATGTAACGGACACAAAGAACACCCAGACTCAGGACAACGTTTTGTGGATCACACAAAGTATGTCCCACGTGGGATTTGAACTCACAAATATACCGTGGGAGAGCCATGCTTTGGCATGCATGGGCGGGCTCGACCGGAGTGATACCAAGGCCTATTTTGCGTGTCATCAAGCCATGTCGTTACTTCTTACTGGTCTCGCGCGATGTAGTATGTGAATAATGAATGAAAGAAAATAATTTATTCTAAACTTCACAGGACAAAACAAAAAATAACGATAATGAGATACACAGTTACAAACTAAATATACACTCATTTGCAAAAAAAAACGGGCGGTTTCGATTTTCTTCCTGGCTGAAAAAAATAAAATACCAAAAAGGTTTTAATAATTTGAACATGTTACTGGCCAGTTATAAAAGTGCCATAATGTTTATAAGAGTACATTCCAAATTCAAATTTTTGACTGAGCCTGGTTTTCAAAGAAAACAACTTTTAACTACATTTTGTGGCGCGAATTCCCTATTGTTAATATCGTCTCTAATTAACTTTTTGTCAATTTTTATTAAATTATCTGATGTCCTTGACATTTAAAAGTATTGTTATTGCTGTTTAGCAATTTCGAAAATGGTAGATAAAGTGATAAAAGCGAGCAAAATTATTGCGCTGCTTGAAGAAGGTTGCAGCCAATGCTTCGTGGCTCAGAGGCTAAATGTGAGTCGGTCGACAGTTCAAAGGACCTGGCAGCGCTATCAACAGACCGGTTCCGTCAAGAGAAGGCCTGGTTCTGGCAGAAAGACATGTACCGAACCACGGGATGATCGTTTTCTAGTTAGTCAAGCGTTGAGAAATCGCAAATCTTCTTATGTGGACCTCAAGAACAGCCTCGAAGAAGTAAGAAATGTGCAAATTAGTCTATGGACGGTCAGGAAGAGGCTTCTCGCTGCTAATATACTCGTACACAGTCATCGCCCGGCACGCGGCCCTAAATTACTCCGTGGACATCGAGTTGCCAGGCTTAGCTTCGCTCGAAATTGTGTGTCATGGACTCATGAAGACTAGGATAGGATATTGTTCTCCGATGAAGCCAGGATATCTCTGCATGGTGAAGATCGACGTCGGCGAGTGCTACGTAGACGAGGAGAACGCTTTGCAGAGGCATGTTTTGAAGAAATCACACCTTATGGAGGGGGCTCTGTTATGTTTTGGGCAGGAATAAATTTCATGGATCGTACGGAGTTAGTCTTCATCGAAAACGGTACACTGACTGGACACCGATACATAACGGAAGTTCTAATTCCTTATGCACAATCCGCTTTAACCGCTCTTGGCGAAAACTCATTTTTTATGTGCGACAACGCTCGCGCCCACCGGTCTGGCGATGTGGAAGCGTATATGCTAGAAGTCGGAATTCGTCGTTTGGACTGGCCAGCTAGAAGTCCGGACCTCAATCCCATAGAGCATGTCTGGGACGTTCTGAAGCGACGAGTGAGATCAGAGCAGCCGGCTCCGCAGACCATCAGAGAGCTAAAGAATGTGATTACCGCGGAGTGGGAACGTATTCCCCAAGAAACCATAAAAGATGGAAGGGAGGGAGAGAGAAGGAGAGAGATGTAGAGAGAGAGAGAGAGAATTATGCGCACGCCGCACGGTTACGCATTACGCAAAGTTAAAAAAAGTTTAATCAACATTTCTAAGTTTTAAACATACACGGTACATATACTAAAATATAAATTTTTACAATTTAGTACTGTACTGTTTATATCGATCGATTTTAACGCGACTTTTACTTTAAAGCACAACAGCACAGCTGGAAATCGCTATCCTCGTCTGACTAGTGATGTTACGCGCTAGCTCTCCTACACTCTATCTTTAATATTTACCATTTTTAACAGCCAGCAACCCTTATTTGCGGCCAGATTTAATTAAGCAACCGTATATCATAATAAACAGAAAAAAAATAGCTTTAATTTGATATATAAATAATAAATGTACGTTATGAACGTATAAATGTACCAAAATCATACCTGTTTACACCTGGCTGCGAAGAGGTGCAGCCAAGTGCGCAACGGCAACCATGATTTTTCAGTCAATAAGCAATAATTTAGTTAAAAGTATTAGCGGCGACATTTTGATAGGCAACTTGGTAGATATACATTCTCCTAATCATAAATATGCGTAAAAATTTGGTTTTTAGCAAACACTCGATGAATGTACTGATTCTACTGCCGGATCTTAGACTATGATAACCAGAATATTTAAAAATAACATATACCAGCATAACTACTTACGGTTGACATTTGCGCCTCTTTTTAGGATGCAGGTCGTACTCGTGATCCTGGCGGTTTGGCAGCTGGAGATCGCGGAGTACACGTCTAAAATTCAAAACAAATTTTATTAGTAAAAAAAAGTAATTCAATTGAAAAAAAGCGGTAAATAAAATAGATAACTTGTCATAAGTAGTAAGAAGGTTCTGGGCGCTTGTTACCTCATCCCCTCCCTCAAGTCTCTATCGGTGGCCATCCAAATATTTTTTCCAACTTTAAATTGTTTACCTATCTGTGGACCTTCAAACCTTCAAGAAAAGAGCGTACTCCTTCCTAAAAGGTCTGGAACGCACTTGTAACGCCCCTGGTGTTACAAGTCTGGGTAGTCTGGGTGTCCATGGGCAGCGGTAATCGCTTACCATCAGGCGATACGTCTGCTCGTTTGCCTTCTTTATAAATAAAAAAAGACGTGTGGCACTCGGAGACTGCTGCGGTAAAGCTATTGCATAGCATTTTTTATCAAGCGCAGTAACGCCGATACAACCAATGCCACCTAAAGGCGGTAGCTGAACTAAAGAGACAAGCGTGATATTTCAAAAAGTCATTAAAAGTTCTGGTATTTATCGATAGATGGAAAAACTAATAAAAAAAAATTTGAACAAAAATAACGATATTAAGTTTGATTATCGAATTTCGCGCAATCTACATTTATATAGATATAATATCATCTATACTTTCTCTGCGCGGCATTAATGTGTATTACCTATACATAAAAAAAAAAGGCGGGATGCTGAACTAAAGAGACAAGCGTGATATTTCAAAAAGTCATTAAAAGTTCTGATATTTATTGATAGATGGAAAAACTAAAAAGTATCACCGCTGTGCCGGTCGGAGTGGGGGGTGTTAGGTTTTTTTCGTTACGGAATTTCTGGATTCGGTCTCCACGCTCAAGGCCCGCGATAGGAGCTATACAATAGCTTAAAAAAAAGACGTGTGGCACTCGGAGACTGCCGCGGTAAAGCTATTTATTTTATTTATACAGTATTTTTTTTCTTTGTTTTTTTTATTTGATATTAATTCAATTTACACTTAGAGCGTGGTGACCGATAAAAAAACATATTTTTAATACATGTCGGTTCTTCAGGAATATTTATCATTGAAACTATAGGTTTATGGTAACTGAAATAAGAAACATAAGTTTGAGACTTGATATCTTCTAAATATCTGGAAAATACCGTACGTCAATGGTGGTTCCATATTTTGTTGTGGATTCTGGTGGATCATTATTCATTTTCAAATTAAATCGCCAGCCAAGATAAGTGGAAATTTATTACCATTTGTACCAAGTATTTTCGACCCTTCTTCAGTGTACTCCAGTAAAGTGCGATGAATAAAATGCTCTACCTCGTCTAATTTTGGATTCGGAGAAATGTAAATTACTAGCATGACTATGTGTAGGCCATTTCTAAGTTTGCATAGACACGCACAAATATCTCCAACAAAATTATTTCAATATTCGGAGTCATAACATTTAACAGTATCTCGTTTGAATTGAACAATACAAGGCATATATGTCGGAGATTGAAGCGGATTGACATCCATATGGCCGTCGGCCATCTTGTATTTGTTAAGAGTCAGTGCGCACGTCCGGCGCAGGCGCGGTTTCGATTGCAAGTGACTTGACAAAACGAACGTTCCACGCACTACTGACAGATACAACATCTGACACTTGACACTGACAGTTGAAATTCTTTAACATAGACTATCGAACTCGATATTTGCGTAGTGTTGTCATACTTAAATAATTACCAGAATAGCGTTTACTTTGAAATCTCTGACATATATTACAATTTCTTTTAAATATTATTAAATCAAACTACATATCCACGTAGGATTTTTCTGCTTTACGTTGACGAAATTCCCTTTGACGTTCAGCATTTGTTTTTGGTAATCTTTTTTTTTTTCTTCGTTTTTCTTCAAATTTTTCTGACACTGATAATATGCCCTTTGACGTTCACAATTTCTTTTTCTTTTTAGCTCTTTTTTTAGATCTTTATGCTTTTCTTCTCTATAAAAAGAAAATATCTCACACCAAAATAATAATTATTGGTATTGGTATAATTCTTCGTAACTTGCTAGATCACACTTTTCGTAACGATCTAGTCACGTCGTAACTCGCTAGATCACACTTTTCGTAACACTCTAGTCACGTCAGCAGCTTACTCTCCAAGTCAAGCGTGTGTAAAGAAGTTTTAATTCAAAAAGATACGCAACAATACACTAAATAACGACCTGCCTTCATTAGTGTGTTTATTATTCATAACAAATTGAAACGTAAAGGGACGAAAAACAGGTCACAGTCCAAACTCTTTATCAAATACATAATCTTTACATTAAAAGCTGTTTAATACTAACCCAGTCAATATTTCAAATTGTTATTTTAAAAAAACAAAGTAACAATTTACATAGCACCATAACACGTACACTGCACAAATTCACTTTAATGAAATTATCGCGATTTCAAAAACTATAGTCGTTCCAATCCTTTATTTAACTTCTGACAGCTCTAATACTTAATCAAATAGTGATACCCTGACCCGTCACCGATTCGATTTCTTTTATAGATCGATTTTATGCATGAAGAAGTTTTAATCGATTTAACACATACATTATTTTATCGATAATTTCGTACTTTTATCGATTATTGAACAGCAACACCGGACGCGGAGCCGACCCGCGTCGCCATTTTGTTGTTAGTGTTAATCCACATTTTCATACGTCGAGTTGAATACTCCGTATTGATTTATTTGTGAATTCTCACGTTTGGTTGAGTTGAGCGTATCGTTCCTCCCTTCGTACTGTAAAAATACCAAAACTTAAAGTACTCAAAGGACATACAAGAATAATTTTATTGTATGTTTTATAAATATAATCGAAAATCGATTTATTTCAAAACCGTTTTTATAGTCTGTGGTCAATAATTACGAATGACACATATCTAAGTGGGCGGAGCCCGTCCACGAAGTACAGTATTCCCTGTAGTACATTGTATCAAAAATTATTACAAAACTTTATGTGCGTGATCTGTCAAAAGTTAAATAAACGATTGGAACGACTATAGTGTAAAATATCCAACAAAAGTAACAGATTATTTCGGATATTGATTCGGATATTCGCGGATATCCTTTATTTATATATGTATTTATGATCCTGCCAAAGTTGCTCAACTCAGCTTTCGGGTATTCGCAGACACGGATTCAGATTTTAGCGGACAATGAATATCCGTCATCTAATTTCTATATTATTCGTATCATACTTACTTCGACTTATCTTCGGCTGTGGTTTCATAACTTGTCTCTTGTTTCACAGGCCTGAAAGCACAATAAGTTAACTATACGGTACATATTTTTAGTTAAACCCTCAACATTCAAATAATTCACAAATACGTTTAATATCTATCATCTAATACATTTAAAGGAGCAAATCTTATACATATACAGGGTGTCCTTTGGCAGATTTCAAACCTTGAAAGATTGTTAAAAATCCTTTTGGCGCGATGGAGAAAAATGATGAGTGTGAATTTTTACTTAGCGCGCGCACACCGACACCTGAATTCTACATCGTGAAGTTAGTTCTAGGTGTCATGAAAATCGATAACTATGTTCAAGTTGTATATTCTAGTATTTGTATATTTAGAACACGTGTTTCGTAACAGTACAATTAAACAGTGTGAATAAATAAATATTATTTATTTAAAGAAAATCTTTTTGATTAATTTTAATATTTATCGCCAAAGAAGTATAACTTCTAACGCGTGTACATAAGTACACACACTCATTATTTTTAATTACTTTTACGTGGCTACCGTTTGGTGTGTGTCCTTGTCTGGGTTTATTTAATGTTGATCCTGTAGTCCTGAACCATGACTGGATCAGATTATTCGATAGTCCATCACGTAATCGATGAATACCGTAACGATTATTAAATCGACGGCGTGCTTCAGACAGCGAAAATGTACTCGAAATGTACACTCCACTGTTCCATAGCTACTAAAATTTCCGCAGCACTTGCGCTAGCAACGACGCCCCTAGCGCCCCTCTTAAGTGTTGCGTTCAGAGACTATGTTATGTTAACACTTTGAAATTTGCCACGGGACACCCTGTATAATCTGAATCTCAGAGAATCTCAGAAACGGTTATAACTATTTTCATGAAATTTATTTTGCAAGGATTTCGGAGACGATAAATCAATCTAGCTAAGATTTTTCGAAAATAAACCAAGAAAAGCTTGGTCATTCAGTTAATAGTTTCTTTTTAAAAGAAGAAAAATAACTTTTCTACACAGTCATAATCCTTAAGAGTTTTTCAAAGATTAATAAAAGCTATCATCATCATCAACAGTATATAACAGTCTGCTGCTGGGCAAGAGCCTTTCCTTAGATAAGTGGTCCTAAAAAATGTCTCCGAGCGATAGTTTCGGAGATAGAGGGGGTATCTTCATTAAGGGATGATGTAAAGGGGTGGGGGTGATCAGGGTAGTGGGGTGAATGGATTGGGGGTGCTACGCTAGATAAATAAACACACAATATAGCATAATAAATTCGTCTTGACAAAATGTGTCGTTGACATATGTCGAAAGTGTCGTTACAATTCCGTCTAGCCCCCTTCCGCAACGCGCAATAAGGAACTTCGTTCCAAAAAAATAAACCCCCGCTGGGGTAACGGCCCGAGACGGTTTCAAAGATTTTTTGTAAAAAAAGGTGTCCTATATCAAAATGATCACTTACTGGTATGACATAGGAGCAACATCAAACGAGGTCGATCCCATCGCAGCATCAACTTCATACTCATTTTCGTCAATCTCCAACTTTAGCCTATCTGGTAACGATTTATATTGCGTTCTGTAAAGTTAAAATACATTTATGATTTACTTATGTTAGCGTATTAGTTCGATGAGCTAGTATTGTATAAATATTGTTTAGAATAATTATCTTAAAGTGTCGGGTTCTCTATGTTAATATTATATAAATGATTATTACACTAATTCTCATAAAATGTCAAGTAATTGTCACACAACCCCAAAGGACGGAGCATAAGATTGTTTATAAAAGAGGCTCACAAACCCGTAGGAGACATTCGTTCCTTACTTTTCAGCTGAGTAACAAGTGTAATAAGAATAACCTAGTAAAGTATAGTAAATATTGTTAATAATGATTGTCTGTAATTATTGTATTGAAAGGATCTGCTAAAGCATATAATACAAGGCTGTATCTTGACAACGTTTTTCATTGAATCCTGACTGTACCCAACACTTATTCATTTTTATTTAATCTTTCCATTGCGACAACGGGTACTTCCGGTGCATACGGTAAGTGCGCCGAAATTGCAAAATTTTGCAGCACGGTACATGGTGTACGAAAATGATCAAATCTTTTCAAAAACAATGCTCGGTGGTTATAAAAGTGACTATTTTTCTATAGATGGATAACAAGCGTACATGGTTATGCCATATTTTATTACTAAACTAATGTTATCGCTTTATTATTTACTCACAATTGAGCCAAGTGTTAACTTACGCACCTATTGTGTGAATAAAGATGATTGTAATATTTTATGTGGTTTATTATTCATTTTACTTATTATCCTCATAAAGTTCGATAACTAAGCTATCTACTGATATAAAAAACACTATAACTGCAGTAAAAATGGTGACTTGAAAATTTTTATTCATTTTCATTAATAACAAACTGATTTTTGTTTTGGGGCTTGCAAAATATATATTTTACATAAAAAATGCATATTAATAGGTAATTTTTTTGAGACCTACACTCGAAAGTTGTCAATATTATGTTAATATTTTTTCGAGTGTGGGTCTGATGGGGAAAATGAATAAAATTTTTCAAGTCACCATTCTGACATGTTAGAGCTGGGGGTCACTCGGGAAGGTACCATTCACTTTGTATGCCACAAGTTTTTCTCAGTTTTCCATCGTATTTTCTCGAGGTATTGATTTTTAGAAACTGTTATTTATTAATTTGGGACACTCATCAAATCGACGTGTTTCGCTCCCTATCCCGCTTTTTCCTGCCACTATCAGAATTTGGTCCAATAGTAAAAGTTGGGGGTCTCGTCAAAATGAAGCTGTGTATAAACTTTCAGCCTGTTATTAATCACTGAAATCCCTTGTACGTGGGCCCGTGGACTATGTTTTTTTAACGGCTCTTGAAGCGCACTTGACAAACGAATGTTTTAAAATTTTGTTCGTATAAAGCAAATGCATAACAAACCATTCTAGACTTTATTATAATAACTTTAATACCCAAAATTAATTAAAATGTGTGTGAAAGTGCAAAAGCATGGATCCCCGGACCCGCAAGAGACGGGACTTTCAAAATTCACCCATATCCTTGGTTCAGCATAGGAGACGTTAAAAGACAATTTCCACAATAAGAATATATCCCGTGTCGCAAAATAAGTATAATACATTAACCAAAGAACACCCAGACTCAGAACAACAATTGGAACACAAAGAGTTGTCCCAAGTGGGGTTTAAACCCACAACACTTAGCGCAGTAGAAAGCGGCTAGGGAACCGCTTGAACAACTGCGTTAACGGCCCTAGCCAAGTGACAAGCGTTTTTCTTTCTGCAATCGTTAACGCTTAAACGTTGACGTTCATTCATAGTGATGGAATGGAATGTGATTGTTTGTACAACGTCAACGCTAAACTCCATACAAATTCTAGTCAAGTTACACTTTTGACAAACGCAAGTGAAACGGTATCGAAATGTTTGAACGAAAGCGTTCAAAAATATTTGATAGCGTCTATATGACAGCTAAACAGTTTTATTTGCTAAGCATAATTTTGGATATTTCAAATGCATACTGTAAATATGTTGTGGTACGCTCGTAATGAGGAAGTATGGCTTAGACGTGTAAAAATACATATTAATCGTCACTGCAACGAGACACTTTATTTGTGGAGTATTTCCGGCTAGACCAGTCATTTTTTTAAGCCCTTCATCTAATAGGAACCAACGGGATTCCCCCTAAAAGTTGACGTTAATAATCTGTTGTTCGTAGTATTTTTTTATATTTTTATTGAATATGGGGCAAACGAGCAGACGTATCGCCTGATGGTAAGCGATTCCCGCCGCCCATAGACATCCGCAGCACCAGAGGCGTCACAAGTGCGTTGCCGGCATTTAGGGAAAGAGGAGGGGATAAGGTAGGGGCTAGGGTGTGGGCCTCCGGTATCCTCACTCACTCGGTGAAACACACCGCAAGCGCTATTTCATACCGGTTTTCTGTGAGGCCGTTATTATATATACTCCGGTCGAGCCGGCCCATTCATGCCGAAGCGTGGTTCTCCCACGGTAAAGATTGTAGTATTGACTATTTTTGTCTGATGCAATGACTGACTGTCCGTTGGGCAAGATACTGAGTGATACCAACAATTCCCTAATAGGATCGTGGTGTCGCTCAGCCAGGGTAGAACAGTCACGCTTCGGCATGCATGGGCCGGCTCGACCGAAGTGAAACCACGGCAGAAAACCGGTGCGAAATAGCGCCTGCGCTGTGTTTAACCGAGTGAGTGACGATACCGGAGGCCCATATCCCAACCTCGTCTCATCCCCCAAAGGCCGGCAACGCACCTGTGATGCCTCCGGTGTTGTGGATGTCCATGGGCATCGGTAATCGCTTACCATCAGGTGATACGTATGCTCGTTTACCACCTACACAATAAAAACAAAACTATATATATATATATATATAATAACTCCTTATCTCTCTCTTTCGGCGGCGTGCGTGCTGAATGGGAATACATGATCAAGGGGTTCGACAAGTGTCAACAGCCTCACCTAGCGCAAGTTTAAAACAAAACTAACAGAGTTTTGACTGCCTCGGTGGCGTAGTGGTAGCGTATGCAACTGCTAAGCTTAAGGTCTCGGGTTCGAATCCGGATCGGACCAAATGTTTGTATGATTTGCAAATATTTGTTTCGGAGTTTGGGTGTTTTCTATGTATAATATGTATCTATGTATTTACAAAAAAAAAGTACATAAGTATTTATATCAGTTGTCTAGTACCCATAACACAAGCTCTGCTTAGCTTGGGACTAGATGGCGTTGTGTGTTAGATGGACAGGTGGTATTTTCACCAAGCGTTAGTGATTGCAGAATGATTACCGATTGGAAACGCTTGAAACTTGGCTGAAGCCCCAAGCTTGGCTTAGATACATATTTATGTACATTTCTTTCAAGGTATATTATAATGTTAAAATTTGTTAACTACAGCTGGACCGATTTAGAAGTTGCTGCACAGGAGCGGGAGAAATGGAGGTCCCTTCTGAGAGCCCTATATCGATAATAAGGAATAAGAGAACACTAAAGTAAACACAAGTAGTATAGTATATCCAGCACCTAACTAATCTATTAGTACATCACACTCACTTGCTATCTCCATCAAGCTGATCTTCGGATATGCCCTCAAATTCTATCTCTTGTTTCACAGGCCTGAAAATATAATAAGTAAATTTTGTATATCCGCAGATACGGATTCGGATATCCAGCACCTAACTAATCTATTAGGACATCTCACTCACTTGCTATCTCCATCAAGGTGATCTTCGGATATGCCCTCAAATTCTATCTCTTGTTTCACAGGCCTGAAAATATAATAAGTAAATTTTGTATATCCGTAGATACGGATTCGGATATCCAGCACCTTACTAATATATTAGTACATCACACTCACTTGCTATCTCCATCAAGCTGATCTTCGGATATGCCCTCAAATTCTATCTCTTGTTTCACAGGCCTGAAAATATAATAAGTAAATTTTGTATATCCGCAGATACGGATTCGGATATCCACCACCTAGCCACTATATCTATTTTGACATCACACTCACTTGCTATCTCCATCAAGCTGATCTTCGGATATGCCCTCAAATTCTATCTCTTGTTTCACAGGCCTGAAAACATAATAAGTAAATTTTGTATATCCGCAGATACGGATTCGGATATCCAGCACCTAACTAATATATTAGTACATCACACTCACTTGCTATCTCCATCAAGCTGATCTTCGGATATGCCCTCAATTTCTATCTCTTGTTTCACAGTCCTGAAAATATAATAAGTAAATTTTATATATCCGCAGATACGGATTCGGATATCCAGCACCTAGCCACTATATCTATTTTGACATCACACTCACTCAATAATCTCGTTATCTCCATGATGATCTTTGGTTATGTCTTCATTAATTGTCTCTTGTTTCACAGGCCTGAATTTTTTTTTACGTTTATTTTCTAATTATACTTCTATACTAACATATAAAACTGAAGAGTTTGTTTGAACACGCTAATAATAGGCTTTATATCATCACGCTAATACTAATAGGAGCGGAGCACCAATGAAGAATGTTTCAAAAACGGGAGAAAATTGTCACGCTACAAGTACCTAAACGTAGACATAAACGAGGTTGCGAGGGTCATTAAGTACTAATATATAAACATGAAGAGTTTGTTTGTTTGAAAGCGCTAATCTCAGGAAACGCTGGTCCGATTTAAAAAAAATATTTCAGTGTTAGATAATTCATTTGTCGAGGAAGGCTATACATCATCACGCTAATACTAACAAGAGCGGAGCACCAATGAAGAATGTTTCATAAACGGGGAAAATATTCACGCTACGGGCAATAGAAGAAGCAAAAGAGGTTGCTTGGGTCAGCTAGTTATAAATTTATGTATATTCAAATATTCGTTTTATAAGGCTTTTATAAAACTACAAAGGCTTATAATAATTAAATGACATCATTTGTGCTGCAGTGTTTCATTGGTCACATTACTGTAGATCATCATGCTACAGTTTTGTGTATCCTGCATTAGTCATAAGGACAGTGACCACCACTCTCGGATTCTGTTCACGCTTACCATCAGGTAGAGTTACGTATACAGGCACATATATAAAACTAGCTGAACCCCGAGGTTATTGTCGTATCGTGGGTAACGCCGCGGAGCGAAACTAGTCTAAAAAATGTGAGCCTACGTTACTCCTTGTACCATCAGCTACCTACCAGTGAAAGTCCCGTCCAAATCGGTCCAGCCGTTCCAGAGATTAGCCAGAACAAACAGACAGACAGACAAAAATTTTAAAATATATATTTTGGTATGTGTACCGTATATACATTCATATGCACGTAGTAGAAAGCGGTTATTTTAATATTACAAACAGACACTTCAATTTCATTTATTTGTATAGATAATATTAACATTTATCATACATAGCATAATCTTTTCTACTCAGTTAAAATTTTATGCTATGTTAACACAAGGACTAGGCAGACGTTCACAAGATCTTTAATAAATGCTTGTGCTATGTTTACACGCCTACGAGGATTTGGCATGTTGCAAGCGGTGAGTGCATGCTTCCTTTGATCTTGGTTCAAAAACATACACCGACTCTGGTAGGCAACAAGCTATCTCAACCTCAAGCAAACCCTAGTCAAACAGCCCATTTACATGCATGTGTTTGTGGAGGGTTGTCAAGGTGTCACGCATACAAACACACACATTTCTGAACATTGGTTGGTTTTGGTCTAATATACCATGCTGAACATGTAATACACTTTTGCAGTGCTGTTGTCCCGTGAAGTTTGCTCCCTTAGTCACTACCTACGACACCCATGAGAAGAATAGAGGTGATGATACTCCGTGTTCTTAGTTTATTACACCATAAAATAGCCACAGTAAACATACTCTGATGTATATCCTCGCATAAAGTCATTGTGCTGTCCTTGAGATTCTTCTGAATCTTCATCCTTCTTAAGATCAAGTGTTTGCCGGGACATTTTACTGTAATTGTAAAGATAGTTTTCATTATTATAATAAACTAGCTGTTGCCCGCGGCTCCGCCCGCGTTTATGTCGGTTTTTTCGTGTTTTTTTCGCGGTGGCGGATAAGTGAATGAAGCAAAAATTAGATAAAAACAAAAATCCTTAATGCGGATTATATATCATTCTAAAATTTCAGCTCGATTGGTGCAGAACTTTTTGAGTTTTTGAAGCGTACACAAACCAACATAACATTTTTATATTTATAGATTAAATTAAAATTAATTTACTATTTATTACAACGCACATGTCAGAAAGAAATAAAAGCAGGCTTAATGGCATGAGGCATCCTCTCCTAATGAATATGTGATGTTATAGGTCAGAGGTAAAATTTTGAGTTTGTATCTATACCAATAATAAAGCTGAAAAGTTTGTTTGTTTGAACACGCTAACCTCAGGAACCGCCAGACCGATTTGAAAAATTCTTTCAATGTTGGATAGTCCATTTATTGAGGAAGGCTATAGGCTATATATCATCGCGCTATTACTAATAGGAGCAGAGCACCAATGAAGAATGTTTCAAAAATGAGGGAAATTTTCACACTATGGGCAATATAAGATGCGAATGAGGTTGCGTGGGTCAGCTAGTAGAGTAGTATATATAGTTCAGTATAATTTAATGGTTAAAACAAAATTAAATATTATTAAGTTTACAGCATTTTAATTCATACAGACAGCGAGCAAGGGGAGTCCAGAAGCAACTTTTAATACAGACTTAATTTTAAAAACTTATTGATTATTTGTGTATGTGTGTAATTACTAAATTTCATATACACACTTACCTATAAATATCATAAATAAGTATATATATTTATTGGAAATGTGTTCATCACTTACACCATGTTGTGTTAAACTGCGTTTTTTAGTTTTTTTTTTTTAAAAGACAACACCTGCTTTACAAATATACATCCTGTGTCATGAGGAACTTTACAAACATAGATGTAACGGACACAAAGAACACCCAGGCTCAGGACAACATTTTGTGGATCACAGATAGTGGTGTCATAGGTTTTGAACCCACGTGGGACATAACTACTTTTATTTTTTTTAAACGTGTGGTAACCCTTCGGGCTGTCACCCCACCGAGGTTTGCGGCGGGGCGGTGTGCCACTCTGTGCCTGAGAAGGTAGGGGTCCAGGAACTGCTGATATTAACATGACTGGACCCCGTGGGACATCACTACTAGGCCAACCGTGCAGTCAGCTACTGAGGCGGGTTACTTTAAACAAATTAAATTTAAGTGTCTGTTTGTTACTTGAAATTAACAGCTCTTTACGAAATGGATTTAAATATAAGTATTTTAAGGTACTTTAAAAATCCACCTAATAAAAATTTGTAACAGTCTGTCTGTATGTTCTGGGTTATCTCAGACTAGTTTGACGGGAATTTCATAGGCAGATAGCTAATGTTTTATGGAGTAATTTACTAGACTTTTAAAAAAAAAATTAAACAAATAAAACTTATGACAAAGCAACAAAACCGGCGGATAATACTGCAGGGGGCAGCTACAAAATAACAACAGATATACTTACATATTTTAAAGTGATGTTGATAATCGGATAAAAAGTAATCTATAGTAACTTTGTCTGCTAAAACTAATCAAATAACTAACGAAACACGTTACAACTAGAACGTTAAAAAAAACTCACAAATAACTTAAAGTATTTAGTTACTATATGTAGTCGTTCCAATAGTTTATTTAACTTTTGACAGCTCTAATACTTAATCAAATAGTGATACCCTGACCCGTTACTTATTCGATTTCTTTCATCGATCGATTTTATGCATTAAGAAGTTTTAATCGATTTAACAAACTCATTATTTTATAGATAATTTCGTACTTCATATTTCTATGTGTTTCAATGTGCGACCTCCTTTGTCAAAATAAAGAAGAAATGGATTAAAAGAATGTTGTTCAAATATGACGGTTCTATGTCATGAAAAAATATATAATAAAAGGAACTGAATTTTCAAAATGTATTATTGTATTGTGTTGTAATTCAGTGGTTAATATTGTATTTGTTAAACTATTGATGATCTTTATTAAATCTCTCTATGTCTATTTTAAAATAATCTACAGTATTTCAATGAGTAACCTTCAATATAGTTGAGTATTTATATTCCTCCGTATTGATTTATTTGTGAATTCTCACGTTTGGTTGAGTTGAGCGTATCGTTCCTGCCTTCGTTACTGTCAAAATGCCAAAAAAGAAAGTACTCAAAGGACAAACAACTGTCAAGTGATGATGATTCCTGGTCTTACGAAGAAGACGATTCTTTATAATTAAAATTAGTATTACAGTACCTCTTTTGGTTGTTTTATTTTTAATCCGTAAATTACTACGAATTTCAACATTTTGTACCTGTTCATTACAAGTAGGTACCGCAGGTAGTTTTTATTTGAACCAACTATAGTAAGTCTAAACAATTATTTTAGATTCATTAATTTGCGGCGAATACATTCGATCCCATTACTAGGTACGAGTACGATGGAACTGTTTTCATTACGCAAATTATTTATGCATTGAAACAGAGACATTTAGGGCATTTTAATGCAAAATAATAAAGCTTTTTACGTGATTTGATATAAAATATAATCACAATAATTTTATTGTATGTTTTATTAATATAATCGATAATCGATTTATTTCAAAACCGATTTTATAGTCTCTGGTCATTAATTACGAATGACACATCCCTAAGTAGGCGGAGCCCGCCCATTAAGTACAGTATTATCTGTAGTACATTGTATCAAAAATTATTACAAAACTTTATGTGCGTGATCTGTCAAAAGTTAAATAAAGTATTGGAACGACTATAAATACTACTACTATTAATTGAATTGAAGTATGGTTAAACTGCAAACTTGCACTATTTTTTTAAAGTGAAAAATTCTTTAGCTACGCTGTGTGTGTAGTACACACACACAATCGATTATTTTAACAATCGATTAATCATCGATTATTTAAAAATCAATTTTAATACGTGATATTATTTTTATGAATAATCGATTAATAATCGATTTTTGTAATAATTCATACAATTTATTACTGAATTTTCATCTGTAAACCCCCGACTTATGTTTGGTTTGGCCCGGAGCCCGGAATGCGAACTGCCAAAGAATATCATCTCCATAATATTACATTAACGCCACGTGTGCATCTATGATGGCATTCCTTCTTTTCTTTTGAAACTGTTATTTCTAAAGTCGTTGCCTACTGAATTGTAGTTTCAATTAATCAAAATTTAATTCATTTTTTATTTAGTTGATTATACTATAGAAGTCTGATCAGCGCGTTCAAAACGCCTGCGCCTGCATTAGATTTTGTTTTGATGTCCCGCCTAGAAGTCACATTTCACCGTCCATTAATCAATCCATAATACTCAATATGACTTCTAGAAGTTCCATTCACTTTGCTACTGTTCTATTTGGCACTATTAAAAACTCCAATCCCCTTTACCTTTTCAATAAACTTACTTGGTCATCCCGTAAACGATTTGCTCTGCTGTCTATCCCTTCGCATAAAATCACTGCATTCAAGGGTAGTTTTAAATATACTGTCGCCAAAATTTGGAACAATATCCCTCCACCCCTACGTAACCAGCCTTCTGTTAGTAGTTTCAGGATTAGAATTAAAAATATTTTTTTAAAAATTAATTAAGCTGCAATACGCAATAAATTTCATAACTACTCGCCAGTTTTCTCGCTCTGTTTACATAAACTTAAATGGCACTGACTGACTAAGATAATTTAATGTTTATATTTTTTGTTAAATTTTATTTTAAATTGTAAGTACCTTTTATATTCTGTTTTAGTTTGACTATTATAAAGTAACCAAATACTTTTTGTTATATTGCTATCTGGGCTTACCAAAACCGGCTCCAGCTAAAAATCAGCGTCTCAGCTCCGGCTGAGGCATTTCTGCTGAGCTGGACACCGTTTCAGGTAAAAAAAATACATAATTTTTGTTTTTAATTGTGCTTTATGTAACTATATAATACATTCTATTTTTAATGTTAACGTATGGTTTTCACTCCGAATAAATATTTTCTATTCTATTCTATTTATGTTGGCCCAACATACTCTGAAGGGGTGAAAAACATTAAATTTGAACCTTTTGTAATTTGATTGTTCTAAAACTTTAATTTGTGTTGATTATATAAGAACTTCTGTTGTTTATTTGTAATGAATAAATCTATTGATATATTATTAATGGCATTTATTTTGAAATTAAGGAAAAATCGATTAATATAAAAAATCGATTATTTTCTTGAGAATTACCGATTATTTATTAATCAATTTTTCATGCCAAAGAAAAAATCGATTTATGAAAAATCGATTTTTTATGTACAATGTCACATCCCTAGTGTGTACTTTTTTGGAATGGAATGGATAAAAATCTATAAACTCGCGTCAGTTTACTCGCGTCACATCACGTGACCATAAACTCGCGTCAGGTCACGTGACCATAAAATAGCGTCAGGTCACGTGTCCTGATCGAAAATTTCGTAAAACAGATGTTTATTGTTGAAAAAAGCGCGGGAAACGTCATTTCGAACGGGTGTATTTTTTTGGTGTTATAAAATTTTAATAATTAATTTGTCTTGTATTGCGTTACAAACGATGTGTGAGTAGTTATTTATCTTCATTATTGCTCGCATAATGGAGAATGATGGAGATGACAATAAAAATAAGTATGTTTACACAAATATGCTATCAGAGACGGATCCAGTAAGCGAGCAGGATATGTTAGAAGATTATACGGATCAAAATAACGAAGGTCTCGTGATAAGTAAAGAAAGAAAGTTTGAAAAAAGAGCAAGAGAGGAAGCGGATATGGAAGAAGACTGGTCAATAGTACAAAAAAAAGGAGAAAAAGACGAGAGATACGATCGAAATATATATTTCATGTAAAGAAATGTTACCTAAGCAATTCGCTTTGGCTAGATTGTTCAAGGAAGAGGGTATCACAGATATAGTAAAAATAAAATATATAAATTCTTACAAAATACGACTAGAGTTAAAAGATGAAACTATTGTTAAGAAGTTAGAATCTAACGAAACCTTCCTTCAAAAAGGGTGGAGGATTAACCGGGCTATGGTTTTGAATACCACATACGGAGTAATAAAAAATGTTGATATTGATATATCTGATGAAACAATATTTGAGAGTATTTCTTGCCCAGAAGGTGTGTACTTACTGTCAGCGAAACGTCTTAAAAGGCGAAACAGAGACGCCTCGGCAGGCGAAGAATCGTGGATTCACAGTGAAGCGGTTCTTTTGTGCTTTAAGGGTTCATATGTTCCCTCATATATCGTAGTAGATGAACTACGGCTACGAGTCGAACCCTACATATTTCCAGTGACTCAATGTAGTAAATGTTGGCGTTTTGATCATTTGGCTAAGGTATGTACATCTAGACAAATAGTGTGTCAAAATGTGGAGATAATCACCCTAACTGCGACAATATAAATTTCAAGTGTGTTAATTGTGGTGGAAATCATATGGCATTATTCAGGTCGTGTCCGGTGTATGTTAAAGAGAAAAAGATCAGAGACTTAATGGGTCAATTTAACTGTACATACCGAAAAGCTCTTACAATTTACGTGCCCCCTAGTGTATCTACGTACGTTGATATAAAAAACACCGCCGACAAAAAAATATTCACACCTGTCAGTGAAGCTAATTACTGTAATACGCCCACATACGCTAACATAGCCAAAACACAAGCCTTGATACATGAAAAACAAACGACTAGACAGTTCCATCACGTGAATAAAAAGAAGATCTACTGGGCAAGTACACCAGCAAATCTTTCATCACCAGAACCTATTTTGGAGGAAGTCGGTACCTGTGTTTCTCCCAAGACAGCCTCGTCAGATAAAAAAAGCAGGGAAGTTAATTTTGATGAATTACTTTTAAGACTTAAGGAAATTGTATTTTTAAAAAATGTCTCGTTTCAATCTAAGCTCCATAGTATTGTTAAATGTTGTGTTCAGTGGTTAATTTTAGTGGTAGTTGAAAACATTGCAGACCGGCCAATATTAAAAAATATTCTAGATTTAATTAATGTATAAAACAAAATTAACACGTAAACTTAATATTATCCAATGGAATGCACAAAGTTTACGTCCCAAATTAACCGCATTTGAGAGTTTGTTAGTTCAAGAAAAGATTCACATCGCTGCCCAAGTGAAACATGGTTAGTGCCGGATAGCTTCCTACGCATAAGTGGGTATAACGTATACCGTACGGATAGAATAGATGGTTACGGTGGCGTAGCTATTATTACACATTCCTCCATTAAATCACAGCTACATACTATACAAATAACAAATGCCCAGATAGAAATCGTATCCATTAAAATTTTTAACTGTCAAAATATAAACTATATATACTCAATTTACTGTCCCCCGTCAGCACACACTACTCAAAACGACTGGGATGAAGTCTTTTCCAAATGTAGCAATAACACTATGGTGCTAGCTCGTTAATGGCACTCTACAACATTCAGCCCCAGATGTGTCATTGGTATCCTCTGACATAGCATTGAAGTTCGATTGGGATCCGTTAAATGAAACACTGGGTAGTGATCACCGAATCATAAGGATCTCCTCTGATACAGGGGTAAGCCAGAACA
This sequence comes from Spilarctia lutea, assembly GCA_916048165.1. Taxonomy (NCBI): domain Eukaryota; kingdom Metazoa; phylum Arthropoda; class Insecta; order Lepidoptera; family Erebidae; genus Spilarctia; species Spilarctia lutea. The sequence continues at coordinate 6,051,417 of OU696494.1, forward strand.
TTGTTACTCGTAGAAATTATAAGAAAGCTGATTGGGAAGCTTATCGGATGTTTTTATCTGATCACTTTAAATATTTTACTTTTTCGAATAATTTGCAAAAATGTTATGATTCTTTTGTCCAGTCTATTAATTTATCTGCTGATTTACACATTCCGTATATAAAAATAAGTAATAACCCTAATACAACATTTACCTACTCCTAAACCTTATTGGAGTGCAGAATTGTCGAAGTGTGTCGCTGAACGTCGCCTGGCGTTAGCGAGATTTCGACGTAATCCTATCCCCGAAAACTTAGATATATTAAAAGATAAAATACGTATAGCACAGAAGTCCATACGCAACGCTAAAAGAGCCTCGTGGCAGTCGTTCTGTTCTTCTTTAGACGGCAAATGTTCCTCGAGTGAGGTCTGGAGAAAAATGAGGTGGCTGAAGGGGTGCAAGCCTCGCGGAGCGTACATCGATCAGGTAAAGGCCAAGCAGCTCCTACATAATTTAACACCAGATTTCGTGAGGAATGATGAGTTGTATTTTTCACGTGATAACCCAGAATTAGAAGTAGAAATTTCCTATCAAGAAATGGACAGAGCTATTCGAAGTAAAGATACCTCGCCTGGCCATGATAATATTTCATATTCCATGATAAAACAGTTCCCCGATAATGCAAAACAGGTATTAGTAACATTATTTAATAATTTCCTTGAAAATTGTTTCGTACCTAAACAGTGGAGGGAGGTAATTATTGTGCCAATCCCGAAACCGGACCGCGATCCGAATTGTACGTCGTCATTGAGACCAATATCAATGATTTCTTGTGTTTGTAAAATATTTCATACCATTCTAATGAATAGATTAGAGTGGTTCATCGAGAAATATCAACATATGTCGATGGCAACTACTGGCTTTCGAAAGTGTCGTTCTACAATAGATAATTTAACTGATTTAGTTTTATCGATACAAATTGGGTTCTCTGGGAATCTTACAACTATAGGCTGTTTTATAGACATAAATGATGCATATAATAATATAGATATAGTAAGTTTGTTGCATATAATGGACCGTCTAGGTGTAGGACATAGAATGTGTACATATATTTGGAATTATCTTAAGGAAAGAAATCTTAATATTACTTCATTCAATTACTCCGTGTCTCGAATGACGGGACGAGGACTAGCACAAGGTGACCCACTGTCTCCTCTATTATTTAATATTGCTACCTTAGCTATTTGCAAAGAAATTATTAATGTCAGTGTTTCACAATATGCTGATGACTTTGTGTTGTACATAACCGGCAGCAGTGTATCACATATAGAGCAAAATTTACAACAGGCACTGGATTTAATTAGTAAGTTACTTGCAAATATAGGTCTCGAAATATCGGAAACAAAAAGTAAACTCTGTATTTTTAAAAGAGGCTATAAGAAGGAAGTACTCGATCTCAAAGTTAGGGATAGATCGTTGCCGATTGTGGACAATGTTAAGTATTTAGGGTTATGGCTAGATCGTTCTTTAAATTGGTCTAAACACATAAACGAAACAGCTGATAAAGTGATTAAGTTTGTTAACATTTTTAAAGTACTTAGTGGATTGAAATGGGGTGTACATAACATATTATCCAGATGAGACGATTATATGTATATCTCCCTGATTAGGAGTAGATTTGATTATGGCAGTATGCTTTATGATAATGCAAGTCAAAATCAGCTCTACAAGCTAGATAAATTACAAAATATAATTTTGAGATTAATAGGAGGATTTATTAAGAGCACTACTATACACATAATGGAAAATGAACTCTGTTTACAACCTTTACACATACGTAGATATTACTTGGCTGGAAAATATTGGCTTACATCAAAATCTTTTACGAAAAATAACTTTATAACTTTATTAGAGGAGTTACAAAATTTTAAAGATAATACGTATTGGAGGCAGAGAAAAATACCTCTATTGGTTTCCATAGGTACATGAGTATCTTAAATTTTTACCGGTACATTTTAGTCCACAATTAGATATGTTTTCTTTGAACACTTGGGTCAGCTATGCGGATCTTTCAAAAAATATAAACGACAATATAGAAAATGTTCATACTGCAAAACGATTTTACACATCGACTAAACTAAGAGAAGTTTGTAGTCAATACATTAATCAGCATTATGACACATGTTATAAAATTTTCACTGACGGATCGAAGGAAGGTAGTAGAGTTGGATCGGCGTTTTTCGATCCACAAACCAACACTTTTATGAAACTCAATGTAAGCTGTAATATGAACATAATGTATGCTGAACTTATTGCAATAAGTGAAGCCTTAGCATATATTGAATCATTTAATGGCGGCAAGTATGTTATTTTCTCAGATTCGAAGAGCGCCCTTCAGCATCTAGCTCGATGTTCCTCGAAGATTCGAGGAACCCCGATAGCTTATAATATAATGCGTTCTATACAAAATCTAGAAAGTAATAATAAGTATGTAACATTACAGTGGATACCTGCACATATTGGATTGACCGAGAATGAGACTGTAGATAGACTTGCTAAAGAATCTCTTGTTGATGGTTTAAATTTTTCATACGTTCCATATTATTCTGATTTATTGCATATAGTTAAAAATCGGTGTTACCAACTATGGTCAGAATACTTTGATAAAAGATCGCTGACTAAAGGTATTTGGTACCGAACCATTCAGCCTACTATTATGAAACATGTTTGGATCGATCAAGCTAATATGAGCAGGTCAGACATAGTCATCGCTCTCAGACTTAGATCTGGACACATCCCACTAAACAGCTTTGCATATTTAATTGGTAAGGTTGGTTCTCCCAACTGCTCAATTTGTAACAAAGTTGAAGATGTATATCATATTTTGATGGAATGCATCCGAAACGAAGCTGGAAGAAAACAATTATTTCGTAAACCTAATTTTAATGTGGGTGAATGTAATAGCATTCTCGCTCTTCCCTGCACGGAGAAAGCGAGAACACTGTATGATATAGCTAAAATGTGTATGTTAAATAGTTCATAAGTTGTATTTTTATGAGGGCGACATAATCACTTCGTGACTAAGCCCTCATTAAACTAATAAAGAAAAAAAAAAAAAAACTAATAGTTGAATACTATTTATTACTTAAGAATTGGGATTCATGTCTCAAATGTTATAACGGATTTTACATGACAGCACGCAGATAAATGTTTCATTATCCAACTTAATAGACTTTGTATTTCGCTTAGGGCTTTATGAAATGCACAACATGTGGAATCTTTTAGTTATTATCTCCGCGCGTTGATATTGGGATTGACAGCTAAGAGCGGTGACGTCAGTGAACCGTCAGTACATGTGAAATTAACAAGAATTATCAACTGAAATCAATCAATCAAACTATCAAAATAAATTTCTTAAAAATAAACTTTTAGATTGTGTTACTAGCGTTACTATTTTGCGATGGATGACGTCACGCGGCTCTTATTATGACAAGGTTCAATCCCAATGTCAACGCGCGGGGGTTATAGTGGCATCAATTGTCGATTTCGATAAATAGGGGATTTCCTTTGTTTTGGATAATTATAATATTTATAATTTTGTTTAGGATGTTGTTCCTTAGATTCCCTACTTGTTCATCACCTCACTTGATTACGTTTTTCTTTAAATAATTCATATCGTCAGTATATCGTCCACCGCCGGCATGTTGCTCTATGGTATAATTCTTAATTTTTATTTTGAGAGTATTTTTGTAATCGTTTAAACATTGTTTCTGTTATTCAAAAGCTAAGACAATCCAAAGGCACACTAATATAATTTACTAGCTGACCCACGCAACCTCGTTTGCGTCTTATATTGCCCGTAGCGTGAAAATTTTCCTCCGTTCTTGAAACATTCTTCATTGGTGCACTGCTCCTATTAGTAGTAGCGTGATGATATATAGCCTATAGCCTTCCTCGATAAATGGACTATCCAACACCGAAATAATTTTTCAAATCGGACCCGCGGTTCCTGAGATTAGCGCGTTCAAACAAACAAACTCTTCAGCTTTATTATATAATAATTTTAGTACAGGCCCCTGGCCTGGTGTGTCTGTGTTTGATGTCGTCTGCTTAAGCACTGACCAGTGCTTTCACCAGGATCCTTTATCTGCTGCTAAACAGAACCGCAACCGGATAAGTGGGTTACTTTTTTAGAAATTGTAATAAAGAAAACTTCATTGAATCAGATAAAACAGCATTTATTTATGAAATAATACGATACGAAAATCTATACATTTAAAAAGTGAAATACCACTCGCTGATTAATCACGAAATCTCAGAAACTATAACACATTCAACTTGAAGTTTAGCAAGCAGGTTCCTTATAGGGTGTAGACATCCGCTAAGAATGGATTACAAAACTCCATTCCCAAGGGGGTAAAACAGGGGTTGGAAGTTGAGCAAGAGACTTGAAATTTTAAATTGCTCTATAGATGGTGTACTGATGAGATACATTCTTAAGAAATAATACCCCTTGTAGGGTTAAAACGGGGAATGTTAGTTTGTATGAAAGCCCAAGTAATTATGGTAGAAGTATTTTAAATGGTATTTAAGTATAAGAATTACCACATATATATATATATATACTATAGGCCGACCGTTTACCTGAGTCCTCGCCTGCGCGGTAACATATCGGCATAGCGGTATGACGTCACATATCTTAGGAACTATCTTGGCGCATTTCATCTCGTGTGTATCTCACTAAGCGCCCCCGCCGCCCGCACCTGTCTCAGTCCCCTTTGTCGTCATACCCCCGCGCCCCTGTTACCGCGCAGGCGAGGACTCAGATAAACGGTCGGCCTATAGTTGAGCCCCGTAGTGTTATCCAGGGTACAACAACAACCGCTGGTAATACTACGAAGCAAAGCTAATATTTTTTGCAAATCCGCAAAAAGCCGAGCTCCGCTCGGTTGTCTTTTTTTGGTAATTTTTTTATATGTTAATCTTAGCTAAATACTAAATCACATGAAAATCGTTATAGCCGTTTCCGAGATTCTAATTATATAGGGACACGAATAGCTCGTTTACATATATTAGATAGATTTACATATTTTGATATTCATAATACACCTATTAAATACAGTTCTCGTGTCACAGTTTTGCTCTGAATATAGTACTTCACGCTTAGACTAATAGGAGCCGAGCATGAAGGTCAGCAGAGATACGTAACATACTATTCAATAAAAAAAAAAAAAAAAGAAAACGATACCCAACATGTATCTATTTAATAAAAATGTTAGGTAACAAATCATGACTGCATTTAACGATCAAAGAGACGATTTAACAACAATCAGAAAACTTAACAAATCAAGATACCTTTCTACAATCGTTAACGCTTCTCTTTTCATGTATCATCTAATAATTTGTTTTAACCACGTGACTTTGCATTGCGATGACGTCATTTCTGTACATTTATTGTACCGTTTACGGTGGTAGAATGCAACTTTGGTACGGGACGGAGATTATTTGTGTAGATTTAACTTTATGCACATTTGTCCATTGGCAGAATTAATGCTCAGAGCATTCTCAACTAGTCAACCTTTGGGTAGAGTATATATTTTGTGAGGTACATAATTTCTGTGTGGCGCACATAGAAATTATAGCATTAATCAACAAAAATGTTCACAGTTGTCACTGATATAGCCATAGACAATTTTTACAATTCCTGCAGATCTGTTTCTTGGTAAATTAGACATACTGTTTGCTTTTTCTTTATAGAATTATACACCGTACGTGTCTTGTAGAGCCGTGTAGTGGGCACTGTGACTTTCAAGTTTCTTCTAGTATTGAAGCTGGGTCTATCACAGTTTTACTTCATGCTATGGTTAATTTGCAAAATATATCTAAAGAATTAAGTTTCAACGTTTTTGAGTATTTTTGTAATAAAGTTTTCATTACAAATACACTTAAAAGCGTGCAAACTCACTTAGACGTTAATAAATAAATATTTCGGACATCTAACACACAACGACTTGACTGCCTCGGTGGCGCAGTGGTAGTGAATGCGACTACTGTGCTTGAGGTCTCTACTACTAGACAACTGATATGAATACATATATACTTTTTTTTTGTAAATACATACATATTATACATAGAAAACACCCAAATTTCAAAACAAATATTTGTAGATCACACAAACACTTGGTGCGGTTTGAACCCGAGACCTCAAGCACAGCAGTCGCATTCACTACCACTGCGCCACAGAGGCAGTCCGAATAAGTTAATGGCACTGTAACTCAAAGTAAAAGACTTAAAGCAACTCTAAGGTATGATAATCTTTCCAACATTGTCCGACGCAGAGATATACTTTGCACTCACTACATAAATATCTTGTCATAACGCGTTGTTTTTTAGCCGCGCATCGCACACACCGAGCTCTTTTCACTTTGTCATGTTTAGATGATTTGCGCTCGCCTTGAATTTTAACCTGGTCTGGATAATGATGTTTCGTGCTGTCCAGTCGAGTACACGAGTACCTGGTAAGGTAAGATGAGTCCATATGCGGTGCAGATGGAGTACTAAATTTTTGTACCAATTCATCGGCTAACACATTTCGGAATTCATAATAAGTCAGTTTCTTACCTGGACCAATGTTTGAGCAGTAAATAACATATGAATTCAAAATGGTAATGTTAATTAGTCTCTTAAACACCTTTATGTACCATTTCACCTTGAATTTAGGTTCGGGTATGTACATGGGCCATTGCTGGCACTTGAAATCAACATCGCATATGTATTTAACACACTTCGGAGCCACTTGGGTTTTCAGTAATTTTTTAAGGTTTTCAACTTGGTCGGCACCGTGGTAAGTTGACACTGTGGTAACTAATTTTGTGTCTTTGCATGCGGTGACCGAAATGTCACCACAGTGTCTACTCACCACCGTCTCTGGTGGGATCTTACTTTCGTCTAAGTTCTTGATATCATCAGGTATATTTTGTGTACGTCTGTTCAAAGTGCCCACTACATCGGTCGCACACCTTTTGAGATACCTGCACAACTTTAAAGAATTAAAATAATTGTCTAAAAATAATCTATATCCTTTTCTTAGGTAGTTCTTGAGCAAATTGAGTACGACCTGAGCAGAGTAGCTGGAGAACCCACCAACCGGTGTGGTCGATTCTTTCCCCGTATTTAAAAATATGTTAAGGACGTAGCCGCTTACAGCCTCGAAGAGTTCATAGGTCCTGATGCCGGATTGTGCTGCTTTGGTTTGGATCAGCGGTGACCAACCTTTCCAAAGCAACGATTCGTCTACGCAAAGCTCTCTGTGAGGGCTGTAAGCGGCTTGGAACTTTCTATTCAAATAGTCAACCAAAGGTTGTATTTTAGCTACTTTACGATCATCACCTCGTTCGAAAATGCAGTCATTGTTTGTAAAATGTAAAAAATTCATTAATAATAAAAAACGGTCTAGGCTCATTACTGACCGGAACCCTGGCCTTTCTAGGCATCCGGTACTCCAATATTCGTCGATACCAGCTCGCACACAAATGCACATCGACGTCAGTAAAGCAATTAAGCCATACATTTCCGAAACGGACGTCTCCACCCAGTCATTAAGTTTTGAGTGAGAAGAGGTGCCTGCTTCGGACTCCGTGGCCTGTGCAATTGTTTGCCTAGCGTATCGGTTAGACTCTTCTACAATAGTTTCTACAAGAGATTGGTCAAATAATTGACAAAATATGACGGAGGGCGATGTGCCAGCAATTTTGGGGCCAACAACTTCTTGAAATTGCTCGCTTCTTCCTGAAAACGTGAAATAGTCACTGCTCCAGTCAAATTCTTCATCGTCGCTTGGTGGCTCCGAGTCTTCAGGCTTCTTGAGGATTTCGAACAACTGTTCGTCGACGGGGGCCTTGTTCTCCTCTTCGCTTCCAGAGTCGATGGTTAAGGATTCAGTCAGTGGGCTATCAAACGTTTCTCCTTGTTCCAGTACGCTACGCCAAAACTACAAAACATATACAGGGTGTAAAAAGACGACTACCGAAAACGAAAGGGGCTGATTCAGCACCCCAAAACTTATAAAAAAAACCAAACAGTTGTCCTTAAAAAAAATTGTAGCCGTAAAAAACAATGTGTCAATATTTTTAATAATTCCACAAGCCAGTAATGTATTATTGCGTGCACCGCGTAGCTACTTGCATACCTGCGCCCGGCCGAGGTCATTGAACTCACCCGACCAGCTGTTTTGTTTATCAAAATACATCGCTGTTTTATTGATTTTATTTGCTTTTTGGTTTTCTAAATGAGATAATTAGGTAGTTTGGGTCCTGTTATGTAGTACTATGTGTATGTAAGCAGATAAAAACATAAAAGGACTTAGATAATTTTTTTTTTTTTTTACGTTTTCTTTTTGCTAAACCTATTCAGTATCATGGTCTGATTGCAACCCCCAAGTTTTCGGTAGTAGTCTTTTTACACCCTGTATATGTTACCGGCGTTCTGTATAATACGGTATTCTATACAATGCCTAATGCGCATCCAGTAATGTGCTATCTACGGGAACAGGTACAAACATTCCACTCAATCGGCACTGCACGGTTCGGCTAGTTGGTTTATGGTATACCAGCTGACCCTCGCAACCTCGTTTCCGTCTACTATTGCCCGTAGCATAATTAATTTTCCCCCGTTTTTAAACATTTTTTATTGGGGCTCCGCTCCTATTGGTCTTAGCGTGATGATATATAGCCTTCCTCGATAAATGATTCCTGAACAACAAACAAACTAACTCTTCAGCTTTATAATATTAGTATAGATTGCTAATACGGAAGTTGCCTTTTTAAAGAGAAAAAACTCAACTAATCCAAATGATTCAACAACAAGAAATTGGATCTAAGATGATCACTGTTCTAACCTGACCAAAACCTATATATTCTATACTAATGTTATAAAGCTGAAAAGTTTGTTTGTTTGAACGCGCTAATCTCAGGAACCGCTGGTCCGATTGGCAAAAAAAATTTCTCAGTGTTGGATAGTTCATTTATCGAGGAAGGCTATATATCATCAATCAATTCATTACCGTGGGAGAACTATGCTTCGGCATGAATGGGTCGGCTCGACCGGAGTGATACCACGGCCTCACAGAAAACCGGTGTGAAATAGCGTTTGCGCTGTGTTTCACCGAGTGAGTGAGGATACCGGAGGCCCATACCCCAACCCCTCCCCCCATCCCCTTTCCTATCCCCCAAAGGTCGGCAACGCTTAACCTAGGTATAGTTTCTAATGGATAATAATATTCAATCATTGCCTGGACTGGCCAGGTATTTTATACATTGTCTAGGTATTGTATAGAATAATAATAATAAATAAATAAATATTTCAGATATCTAACACACAACGCCATCTAGTCCCAAGCTGATAGCTAAGAGCTTGTGTTATGGGTACTAGACAACTGATATGAATACATATGTACCTACTATTTTTTTGTAAATACATACATATTATACATAGAAAACACCCAAACTCCGAAAACAAATATTTGTAAATTACACAAACATTTGGTCCGACCCAGGATTTGAACCCGAGACCTCAAGCAAAGCAGTCGCATTCACTACCACTGCGCCACCGAGGTAGTCAATACCTGAATTATACAGATTGCTGGTAACATACACAAAACATCCACATCGAGACTTAGAAGTTAAGTATTACTTAGTACTAAAGTATCAGAAGCATCTTCCTAACCAGCCATAGTGTGGGTCACCAGTCAGCATTTGCAATGAGTATGGTGACCACCACTCTTGGATTTAGCTTATGCTTTCCACCAGATAGACGACGTGGGAGAGCTATGCTTCGGCATGAATAGGTCGGTTTGACCGGAGTGATACCACGGCCTCACAGAAAAAGGCCTGCAACGCACTTGTGACGCCTTTGCTGTTGCGGGTGTCCATGGGCGGCGGTAATCGCTTACCATCAGGTGATACGTCTGCTCGTTTGCCCACTATTCAATAAAAAAAAACTGATTAGTCACTTTGGCAGGCCCAAATAAAATATAAAAAAAACTTACACGAATTCTTTCGGTACCATATCTCTCCTCTAGCCACTCCTGGTTTTCGAAAGAGATGGCACCTTGAGAAGTTCGAGTTCCTTGTAGACCCTTTTTAGCAGCAGTGACGGAATTTATACTTGAAACAAAATAATAATGTACCAATATAGAACACTCATTACGAATATATATCCTGTGTCGTGGGGGACTTTACAAACATACATGTAACGGACACAAAGAACACCCAGACTCAGGACAACGTTTTGTGGATCACACAAAGTATGTCCCACGTGGGATTTGAACTCACAAATATACCGTGGGAGAGCCATGCTTTGGCATGCATGGGCGGGCTCGACCGGAGTGATACCAAGGCCTATTTTGCGTGTCATCAAGCCATGTCGTTACTTCTTACTGGTCTCGCGCGATGTAGGGGCATGTGAATAATGAATGAAAGAAAATAATTTATTTTAAACTTCACAGGACAAAACAAAAAATAACGATAATGAGATACACAGTTACAAACTAAATATACACTCATTTGCAAAAAAAAACGGGCGGTTTCGATTTCCTTCCTGGCTGAAAAAAATAAAATACCAAAAAGGTTTTAATCATTTGAACATGTTACTGGCCAGTTATAAAAGTGCCATAATGTTTATAAGAGTACATTCCAAATTCAAATTTTTGACTGAGCCTGGTTTTCAAAGAAAACAACTTTTAACTACATTTTGTGGCGCGAATTCCCTATAGTTAATATCGACTCTAATTAACTTTTTGTCAATTTTTATTAAATTATCTGATGTCCTTGACATTTAATCTTTCGGATGCGCGAACGGGTACTTCCGGTTACATGCACCGTGCGGCGAAATTGCAAAATTTTGCAACACGGTGCATGGTGTACGAAAATGATTAAATCTTTTAAAAAACAATGCTCGGTGGTTATAAAAGTGATTATTTTTCAAAAGATGGATAACAAGCGTACATGGTTATGCCATATTTTATTACTAAACTAATGTTATCGCTTTATTATTTACTCACAATTGAGCCAAGTATTAATTTACGCACCTATTGTGTTAATAAACATGATTTTAATATTTTATGTGGTTTATTATTCATTTTACTTATTATCCTCATAAAGTTCGATAACTAAGCTATCTACTGATATAAAAAACACTATAACTGCAGTAAAAATTCATTGAGAAACATATTTGTAAAAATCACATTTCGCTGTCGAGATATTCGCCATTTTGTCACTTTACAATCAAACTATTATTTGCGCCGAACACCAAATTACGTAGTATTTATATGAAGAAATAGTGTTTTTTAGTTAAATAATTTATTTTTTTAGTTAACTAGTGCAAAAGACAGGAACAATACATAAAAAAAACAACCTATTTATCAAGTTATTTAAAAAAAGGACTCGTTTGCTAGACCAGTTTTCATTTATTATTTTTAAGTTCTGAGAATTCTCTAAACTCTATGAAAATGACTGAATGCTAAAGAGAACAAACTGATCGTTCCATTATGTGACACACAAAGTCTATGGTCAATACAAAATAATTTAGTAAAACATAAACAAAGATCAGTTTACGTCTTGTTCATTGTCCGTCACTACTGTGTATGTGTGGGTGTTAATAGTTCCGGGACTTCCCGCTAGGCTGCGTGCAAACACGAATCAACGGCGATATACAATTTTAAGTGGCGTGCTATTGGAGAGGCCTATGTCCAGCAGTGGACTACGATACGCTGATGATGATGTAGAACAGTAATGGCGTGGGAGCCCTTTGTATGTGTGCGTCTAATTTCGCTCGTCAGGCAAAAAATTAGTGTTTATTTAAATATTTAGCTTTTCTAACACATTTTTGTTGCTATTCTATATTCTATATAAGATTCTCATCGCAATTATATCATTTTATCAATAAAAACATAAGAATAAATGCGTAAAAACCTTCAAATGAGTAAGCCCTTTTCAATAGGTAATAGACTCGGTAACTTTTTGAGTAACACAATTCAAAATTACGCATGATTTATGCCTCAATTCGTATTGATAGTGGTTCCTAAAATAAGTATAATAAGTAAAATATAACAACAAACTACCTTCAAAATCACCTTATCGGCAAAAAATCAGTTTTAAGAGGCACTTGACAGATCGCGTTGCGTCATCGTCAACTTTGAAATTGGAACTCGTTTTTTTTACGGCTCTTGAAGCGCACTTGACAAACGAATGTTTTAAAATGTTGTTCGTATAAAGCAAATGCATAACAAACCTTTCTAGACTTCGTTATAATAACTTTAATACCCAAAATTAATTAAAATGCAAGTTAACTGCGAAAAACATGGATCCGTGTGTGCCGCACCGACGGGACAAACATGGATCCGTGTTGCCGCACCCGAGAGGTTAAAAGTATTGTTATAGCTGTTTAGCAATCTCGAAAATGGTAGATAAAGTGATAAAAGCGAGCAAAATTATTGCGCTGCTTGAAGAAGGTTGCAGCCAATGCTTCGTGGCTCAGAGGCTAAATGTGAGTCGGTCGACAGGTCAAAGGACCTGGCAGCGCTATCAAGAGACCGGTTCCGTCAAGAGAAGGCCTGGTTCTGGCAGAAAGACATGTACCGAACCACGGGATGATCGTTTTCTAGTTAGTCAAGCGTTGAGAAATCGCAAATCTTCTTATGTGGACCTCAAGAACAGCCTCGAAGAAGTAAGAAATGTGCAAATTAGTCTATGGACGGTCAGGAGGAGGCTTCTCGCTGCTAATATACACAGTCATCGCCCGGCACGCGGCCCTAAATTACTCCGTGGACATCGAGTTGCCAGGCTTAGCTTCGCTCGAAATTGTGTGTCATGGACTCATGAAGACTGGGATAGGATATTGTTCTCCGATGAAGCCAGGATATCTCTGCATGGTAAAGACCGACGTCGGCGAGTGCTACGTAGACGAGGAGAACGCTTTGCAGAGGCATGTTTTGAAGAAATCACACTTTATGCAGGGGGCTCTGTTATGTTTTGGGCAGGAATAAATTCCATGGATCGTACGGAGTTAGTCTTCATCGAAAACGGTACACTGACTGGACACCGATACATAACGGAAGTTCTAATTCCTTATGCACAATCCGCTTTAACCGCTCTTGGCGAAAACTCATTTTTTATGGACGACCACGCTCGCGCCCACCGTTCTGGCGATGTGGAAGCGTATATGCTAGAAGTCGGAATTCGTCGTTTGGACTGGCCAGCTAGAAGTCCGGACCTCAATCCCATAGAGCATGTCTGGGACGTTCTGAAGCGACGAGTGAGATCAGAGCAGCCGGCTCCGCAGACCATCAGAGAGCTAAAGAATGTGATTACCGCGGAGTGGGAACGTATTCCCCAAGAAACCATAAAAGATGGAAGGGAGGGAGGGAGGGAGGGAGGGAGGGAGAGAGATAGAGAGATGGAGAGAGAGAGAGAGAGAGAGAGAGAGATAGAGAGAGAGAGAGAGAGAGAGAGAGAGAATTATGCGCACGCCGCACGGTTACGCATTACGCAAAGTTAAAAAAAGTTTAATCAACATTTCTAAGTTTTAAACATACACGGTACATATACTAAAATATAATTTTTTACAATTTAGTACTGTACTGTTTATATCGATCGATTTTAACGCGACTTTTACTTTAAAGCACAACAGCACAGCTGGAAATCGCTATCCTCGTCTGACTAGTGATGTTACGCGCTAGCTCTCCTACACTCTATCTTTAATATTTACCATTTTTAACAGCCAGCAACCCTTATTTGCGGCCAGATTTAATTAAGCAACCGTATATCATAATAAACAGAAAAAAAATAGCTTTAATTTGATATATAAATAATAAATGTACGTTATGAACGTATAAATGTACCAAAATCATACCTGTTTACACCTGGCTGCGAAGAGGTGCAGCCAAGTGCGCAACGGCAACCATGATTTTTCAGTCAATAAGCAATAATTTAGTTAAAAGTATTAGCGGCGACATTTTGATAGGCAACTTGGTAGATATACATTCTCCTAATCATAAATATGCGTAAAAATTTGGTTTTTAGCAAACACTCGATGAATGTACTGATTCTACTGCCGGATCTTAGACTATGATAACCAGAATATTTAAAAATAACATATACCAGCATAACTACTTACGGTTGACATTTGCGCCTCTTTTTAGGATGCAGGTCGTACTCGTGATCCTGGCGGTTTGGCAGCTGGAGATCGCGGAGTACACGTCTAAAATTCAAAACAAATTTTATTAGTAAAAAAAAGTAATTCAATTGAAAAAAAGCGGTAAATAAAATGGATAACTTGTCATAAGTAGTAAGAAGGTTCTGGGTTCTCCCTCATGTCCCTATCGGTGGCCATGCAAATATTTTTTCCAACTTTAAATTGTTTACCTAACTGTGGACCTTCAAACCTTCAAGAGAAGAGCGTACTCCTTCCTAAAAGGTCTGGAACGCACTTGTAACGCCCCTGGTGTTACAAGTCTGGGTAGTCTGGGTGTCCATGGGCGGCGGTAATCGCTTACCATCAGGCGATACGTCTGCTCGTTTGCCTTCTTTATAAATAAAAAAAGACGTGTGGCACTCGGAGACTGCTGCGGTAAAGCTAGCATAGCATTTTTTATCAAGCGCAGTAACGCCGATACAACCAATGCTACCTAAAAGCGGTAGCTGAACTAAATAGACAAGCGTGATACTTCAAAAAATCATTAAAAGTTCTGGTATTTATCGATAGATGGAAAAACTAATAAAAAAAAATTTAAACAAAAATAACGATATTAAGAGTTTGATTTTTGAATTTCGCGCAATCTACATTTATATAGATATAATATCATCTATACTTTCTCTGCGCAGCATTAACCTCTCGGGTGCGGCAACACGGATCCATGTTTGTCCCGTCGGTGCGGCACACACGGATCCATGTTTTCCGCAGTTAACTTGCATTTTAATTAATTTTGGGTATTAACCTCTGGGGTGCGGCATTGCGGATCCGCGATTGTCCCGTCGGTGCGGCATTGCGGATCCGCGATAACCGCAGTTAACTTGCATTTTAATTAATTTTGGGTATTAAAGTTATTATAACGAAGTCTAGAAAGGTTTGTTATGCATTTGCTTTATACGAACAACATTTTAAAACATTCGTTTGTCAAGTGCGCTTCAAGAGCCGTAAAAAAAACGAGTTCCAATTTCAAAGTTGACGATGACGCAACGCGATCTGTCAAGTGCCTCTTAAAACTGATTTTTTGCCGATAAGGTGATTTTGAAGGTAGTTTGTTGTTATATTTTACTTATTATACTTATTTTAGGAACCACTATCAATACGAATTGAGGCATAAATCATGCGTAATTTTGAATTGTGTTACTCAAAAAGTTACCGAGTCTATTACCTATTGAAAAGGGCTTACTCATTTGAAGGTTTTTACGCATTTATTCTTATGTTTTTATTGATAAAATGATATAATTGCGATGAGAATCTTATATAGAATATAGAATAGCAACAAAAATGTGTTAGAAAAGCTAAATATTTAAATAAACACTCATTTTTTGCCTGACGAGCGAAATTAGACGCACACATACAAAGGGCTCCCACGCCATTATTGTTCTACATCATCATCAGCGTATCGTAGTCCACTGCTGGACATAGGCCTCTCCAATAGCACGCCACTTAAAATTGTATATCGCCGTTGATTCGTGTTTGCACGCAGCCTAGCGGGAAGTCCCGGAACTATTAACACCCACACATACACAGTAGTGACGGACAATGAACAAGACGTAAACTGATCTTTGTTTATGTTTTACTAAATTATTTTGTATTGACCATAGACTTTGTGTGTCACATAATGGAACGATCAGTTTGTTCTCTTTAGCATTCAGTCATTTTCATAGAGTTTAGAGAATTCTCAGAACTTAAAAATAATAAATGAAAACTGGTCTAGCAAACGAGTCCTTTTTTTAAATAACTTGATAAATAGGTTGTTTTTTTTATGTATTGTTCCTGTCTTTTGCACTAGTTAACTAAAAAAATAAATTATTTAACTAAAAAACACTATTTCTTCATATAAATACTACGTAATTTGGTGTTCGGCGCAAATAATAGTTTGATTGTAAAGTGACAAAATGGCGAATATCTCGACAGCGAAATGTGATTTTTACAAATATGTTTCTCAATGAATTTTTACTGCAGTTATAGTGTTTTTTATATCAGTAGATAAGATAGCTTAGTTATCGAACTTTATGAGGATAATAAATAAAATGAATAATAAACCACATAAAATATTAAAATCATGTTTATTAACACAATAGGTGCGTAAATTAATACTTGGCTCAATTGTGAGTAAATAATAAAGCGATAACATTAGTTTAGTAATAAAATATGGCATAACCATGTACGCTTGTTATCCATCTTTTGAAAAATAATCACTTTTATAACCACCGAGCATTGTTTTTTAAAATATTTGATCATTTTCGTACACCATGCACCGTGTTGCAAAATTTTGCACTTTCGCCGCACGGTGCATGGAACCGGAAGTACCCGTTCGCGCATCCGAAAGATTAAAGTTATTATAATGAAGTCTAGAAAGGTTTGTTATGCATTTGCTTTATACGAACAACATTTTAAAACATTCGTTTGTCAAGTGCGCTTCAAGAGCCGTAAAAAAAACGAGTTCCAATTTCAAAGTTGACGATGACGCAACGCGATCTGTCAAGTGCCTCTTAAAACTGATATTTTGCCGATAAGGTGGTTTTAAAGGTAGTTTGTTATTATATTTTACTTATTATACTTATTTTAGGAACCACTATCAATACGAATTGAGGCATAAATCATGCGTAATTTTGAATAGTGTTACTCAAAAAGTTACCGAGTCTATTACCTATTGAAAAGGGCTTACTCATTTGAAGGTTTTTACGCATTTATTCTTATGTTTTTATTGATAAAATGATATAATTGCGATGAGAATCTTATATAGAATATAAAATAGCAACAAAAATGTGTTAGAAAAGCTAAATATTTAAATAAACACTCATTTTTTGCCTGACGAGCGAAATTAGACGCAAACATACACAGGGCTTCCCCGCCATTACTGTTCTACATCATCATCAGCCTATCGCAGTCCACTGCTGGACATAGGCCTCTCCAATAGCACGCCACTTAAAATTGTATATCGCCGTTGATTCGTGTTTGCACGCAGCCTAGCGGGAAGTCCCGGAACTATTAACACCCACACATACACAGTAGTGACGGACAATGAACAAGACGTAAACTGATCTTTGTTTATGTTTTACTAAATTATTTTGTATTGACCATAGACTTTGTGTGTCAGATAATGGAACGATCAGTTTGTTCTCTTTAGCATTCAGTCATTTTCATAGAGTTTAGAGAATTCTCAGAACTTAAAAATAAATGAAAACTGGTCTAGCAAACGAGTCCTTTTTTTAAATAGCTTGATAAATAGGTTGTTTTTTTTATGTATTGTTCCTGTCTTTTGCACTAGTTAACTAAAAAAATAAATTATTTAACTAAAAAACACTATTTCTTCATATAAATACTACGTAATTTGGTGTTCGGCGCAAATAATAGTTTGATTGTAAAGTGACAAAATGGCGAATATCTCGACAGCGAAATGTGATTTTTACAAATATGTTTCTCAATGAATTTTTACTGCAGTTATAGTGTTTTTTATATCAGTAGATAGCTTAGTTATCAAACTTTATGAGGATAATAAGTAAAATGAATAATAAACCACATAAAATATTAAAATCATGTTTATTAACACAATAGGTGCGTAAATTAATACTTGGCTCAATTGTGAGTAAATAATAAAGCGATAACATTAGTTTAGTAATAAAATATGGCATAACCATGTACGCTTGTTATCCATCTTTTGAAAAATAATCACTTTTATAACCACCGAGCATTGTTTTTGAAAATATTTAATCATTTTCGTACACCATGCACCGTGTTGCAAAATTTTGCAATTTCGCCGCACGGTGCATGTAACCGGAAGTACCCGTTCGCGCATCCGAAAGATTAATGTGTATTACCTATACATAAAAAAAAATTGCGGGGCGAAGAAGGGGATTACGCATGCGCAGTAACGCCGATACAACCAATGCCGCCTAAAGGCGGGATGCTGAACTAAAGAGACAAGCGTGATATTTCAAAAAGTCATTAAAAGTTCTGGTATTTATCGATAGATGGAAAAACTAAAAAGTATCACCGCTGTGCCGGTCGGAGTGGGGGGTGTTAGGTTTTTTCGTTACGGAATTTCTGGATTCGGTCTCCACGCTCAAGGCCCGCGATAGGAGCTATACAATAGCTTAAAAAAAAGACGTGTGGCACTCGGAGACTTGCCGCGGTAAAGCTATTGCATAGCATTTTTTATCAACTATAACAGGAGAGTTAAAATTAATAATAAAAAGAAACACATGGGAGGTAGGCTAACCTCAGTTCTATTATATTCTAAATACCATAGCGAGAGGTTTAGCTGAGCGAGGGAAGAAGTCTCTGAACTACGCTGGGCTGCTTCGGAGACAACACCCTGCTCCACAGTGCTAGGTTTGGAGGGGAGTCCGACGGAGCTTGTTAAGGCCGCTCGGCCCGTCCTGCGACAATTTGTGGAGGGGGGTCATGGGGCTCCCACGTACCACCGCGGTGAGCATTCTATCCCGTGGCTCGGTCTTAGGTGATGAGGAACAACGTGGGGTTTAGTGGGTAGTCTGGCCTCCTCTCTTGGAGGCCAGGAGTCCCACACGAAGCGAACCCACCGCGGTGGTCTCACGAAGTGCGTAAATGCATTCCTCAAGGGAAAAAAAAACTTAGGCTAGCTAAGCCCCGATGCGTTTTCCGCGGTTGATAATAAAAATGACGTTTTGGTGTTAACTTCAAATTAATTTCAGGTAAATAGAGTTCAAGGGATACTTGAGACGTCTTTTAAAATAGGGGAATTCCGAAACGTGAGCTACGGAACACGAAACGTAACACTCGCTTTCTTTCTTCGCTAACTTATCTCCCTTTCAACTTCCGTTCGCCTCGTACGATCACACTTTTCGTAACGCTCGTCACGCATTCATCAACGTACCCCCACATCAAGCGTGCATACAGAAGTTTTACTTCAAAATTAATATTTTTTGTTTTTTTTGATAACCCACTAACGCTAACGCCTATTTTTCTCTCTTCGCAGATTTTGCTTTTTTCTATTGTCTTTATCTAAGAGGGTTTAGGGACTTGATTGTCTTCTGATGGAGCTATTCGAATATTTTTGTAGCAATGTCAACTATCGCATCTAGTTCCTGTTGTTGCTTACTTTGCCGATTGCTTTTCGTGCTTTGAATTCCTAACCACGTTCTTCAGAAGTATTTGGCGTGTGGAGGAACGGGTATCATGTTCCTCCAACACAAAGGGAGGATCCTCCGACCCGGCAAGGTGATCATGCCTGGCGGGCCACTGCCCAACAGTTGATATTGGGATGTTGTATATATGATAATCGGCGAACTTCTATTGCGCGATTCAGGATTGGGAGTTTCTTCGTATGGTACGTTACTCCGTAATTCAGTGTAAATTCGGTAGATGGTGCTGTAGTATGTTATGTGGAAGTCGCCACAGGCGCTTTATTCATCCTATAATTTCATTATTTAGTTTGGTAAATTTAGTGAATTATTGGTATTATGAAAGATTACAGTAATATACAAAACGTAACTCTATCCTCTCACCTTCGTAACTCGCTAGATCACACTTTTCGTAACGCTCTAGTCACTTCGTAACTCGCTAGGTCACACTTTTCGTAACGCTCTAGTCACTTCGTAACTCGCTAGATCACACTTTTCGTAACGCTCTAGTCACGACGTAACTCGCTAGATCACACTTTTCGTAACGCTCTAGTCACGTCGTAACTCGCTAGATCACACTTTTCGTAACGCTCTAGTCACGTTGTAACTCGCTAGATCACACTTTTCGTAACGCTCTAGTCACATCGTAACTCGCTAGATCACACTTTTCGTAACGCTCTAGTCACGTCGTAACTCGCTAGATCACACTTTTCGTAACACTCTAGTCACGTCGTAACTCGCTAGATCACACTTTTCGTAACGATCTAGTCACGTCGTAACTCGCTAGATCACACTTTTCGTAACACTCTAGTCACGTCGTAACTCGCTAGATCACACTTTTCGTAACACTCTAGTCACGTCGTAACTCGCTAGATCACACTTTTCGTAACGATCTAGTCACGTCGTAACTCGCTAGATCACACTTTTCGTAACGATCTAGTCACGTCGTAACTCGCTAGATCACACTTTTCGTAACACTCTAGTCACGTCAGCAGCTTACTCTCCAAGTCAAGCGTGTGTAAAGAAGTTTTAATTCAAAAAGATACGCAACAATACACTAAATAACGACCTGCCTTCATTAGTGTGTTTATTATTCATAACAAATTGAAACGTAAAGGGACGAAAAACAGGTCACAGTCCAAACTCTTTATCGAATACATAATCTTTACATTAAAAGCTGTTTAATACTAACCCAGTCAATATTTCAAATTGTTATTTTAAAAAAACAAAGTAACAATTTACATAGCACCATAACACGTACACTGCACAAATTCACTTTAATGAAATTATCGCGATTTCAAAAACTATAGTCGTTCCAATCGTTTATTTAACTTTTGACAGCTCTAATACTTAATCAAATAGTGATACCCTGACCCGTCACCGATTCGATTTCTTTTATAGATCGATTTTATGCATGAAGAAGTTTTAATCGATTTAACACATTCATTAATTTTATCGATAATTTCGTACTTTTATCGATTATTGAACAGCAACACCGGACGCGGAGCCGACCCGCGTCGCCATTTTGTTGTTAGTGTTAATCCACATTTTCATACGTCGAGTTAAATACTCCGTATTGATTTATTTGTGAATTCTCACGTTTGGTTGAGTTGAGCGTATCGTTCCTCCCTTCGTACTGTAAAAATACCAAAACTTAAAGTACTCAAAGGACATACAAGAATAATTTTATTGTATGTTTTATAAATATAATCGAAAATCGATTTATTTCAAAACCGTTTTTATAGTCTGTGGTCAATAATTACGAATGACACATCTCTAAGTGGGCGGAGCCCGTCCACGAAGTACAGTATTCCCTGTAGTACATTGTATCAAAAATTATTACAAAACTTTATGTACGTGATCTGTCAAAAGTTAAATAAACGATTGGAACGACTATAGTGTAAAATATCCGACAAAAGTAACATATTATTTCGGATATTCATTCGGATATTCGCGGATATCCTTTATTTATATATGTATTTATGATCCTGCCAAAGTTGCTCAACTCAGCTTTCGGGTATTCGCAGACACGGATTCAGATTTTAGCGGACAATGAATATCGGTCATCTAATTTCTATATTATTCGTATCATACTTACTTCGACTTATCTTCGGCTGTGGTTTCATAACTTGTCTCTTGTTTCACAGGCCTGAAAGCACAATAAGTTAACTATACGGAACATATTTTTAGTTAAACCCTCAACATTCAAATAATTTACAAATACGTTTAATATCTATCATCTAATACATTTAAAGGAGCAAATCTTATACATATACAGGGTGTCCTTTGACAGATTTCAAACCTTGAAAGATTGTTAAAAAAACTACCCCTAATACAATTTTTGAAGTTATACTTCTTTCGGCGCGATGGAGAAATATGATGAGTGTGAATTTTTACTTAGCGCGCGCACCTACACCTGAATTCTACATCGTGAAGTTAGTTCTAGGTGGCATGAACATCGATAACTATGTTCAAGTTGTATTTTCTAGTATTTGTATATTTAGAACACGTGTTTCGTAACAGTACAATTAAACAGTGTGAATAAATAAATATTATTTATTTAAATAAAATCTTTTTGATTAATTTTAATATTTATCGTTAATCACTACCGCATTTTAGTAATTTTTTTCCATACGCCAAAGAAGTATAACTTCTAACGCGTGTACATAAGTACACACACTCATTATTTTTAATTACTTTTACGTGGCTACCGTTTGGTGTGTGTCCTTGTCTGGGTTTATTTAATGTTGATCCTGTAGTCCTGAACCATGACTGGATCAGATTATTCGATAGTCCATCACGTAATCGATGAATACCGTAACGATTATTAAATCGACGGCGTGCTTCAGACAGCGAAAATGTACTCGAAATGTACACTCCACTGTTCCATAGCTACTAAAATTTCCGCAGCACTTGCGCTAGCAACGACGCCCCTAGCGCCCCTCTTAAGTGTTGCGTTCAGAGACTATGTTATGTTAACACTTTGAAATTTGCCACGGGACACCCTGTATAATCTGAATCTCAGAGAATCTGAGAAACGGTTATAACTATTTTCATGAAATTTATTTTGCAAGGATTTCGGAGACGATAAATCAATCTAGCTAAGATTTTTCGAAAATAAACCAAGAAAAGCTTGGTCATTCAGTTAATAGTTTCTTTTTAAAAGAAGAAAAATAACTTTTCTACACAGTCATAATCCTTAAGAGTTTTTCAAAGATTAATAAAAGCTATCATCATCATCAACAGTATATAACAGTCTGCTGCTGGGCAAAAGCCTTTCCTTAGATAAGTGGTCCTGGGCTATTATACCATGCTGGCCAGGTGGATTGGAATATGGTGGTCTATTCTGGGAGGGGTCCGGTCGTGTTAATAACAGCAGTTCCCGGACCCCACCCATCTCAGGCGCAGAGTGGCACACCGTGTGGTTTTAGTCGGTTCGATTCCGACACACCGCCCCGCCGCAAACCCCGGCGAGGTGACAGGGACATTGTGTAAAAATGTATTACCCTCTTAAACTAAGAACAAACAGACAATATGGAGAGTAGCCAGGAATCCTACCTGGAGAGTGTCAACAGATGTATAAAAGAAAGAAACGGTGTGATGAATGAAAGTACGAGCAGTAGCAAAAGCGAGAAATGGTATGAAAGGAACAGCTAGGAGTAGGCTCCAAATTAATATTAAAGGTGCTAGATTAAAAAAAAAATTGAGAGGTGTCAAGGGACATCCGGATGGAACGAAGTTCGAAATAGAAAGACGTAACGAAAATATCTGGCTTGCTTTCTATAAGAGAGAGAGAGACAGACAGAGAAAGGGTAATGATTCCTGACAATTTTAGGGTGTGCAAGGGGGGACTAAAAAATGTCTCCGAGCGATAGTTTCGGAGATAGAGGGGGTATCTTCATTAAGGGATGATGTAAAGGGGTGGGGGTGATCAGGGTAGTGGGGTGAATGGATTGGGGGTGCTACGCTAGATAAATAAACACACAATATAGCATAATAAATTCGTCTTGACAAAATGTGTCGTTGACATATGTCGAAAGTGTCGTTACAATTCCGTCTAGCCCCCTTCCGCAACGCGCAATAAGGAACTTCGTTCCAAAAAAATAAACCCCCGGTGGGGTAACGGCCCGAGACGGTTTCAAAGATTTTTTGTAAAAAAAAGGTGTCCTATATCAAAATGATCACTTACTGGTATGACATAGGAGCAACATCAAACGAGGTCGATCCCATCGCAGCATCAACTTCATACTCATTTTCGTCAATCTCCAACTTTAGCCTATCTGGTAACGATTTATATTGCGTTCTGTAAAGTTAAAATACATTTATGATTTACATATGTTAGCGTATTAGTTCGATGAGCTAGTATTGTATAAATATTGTTTAGAATAATTATCTTAAAGTGTCGGGTTCTCTATGTTAATATTATATAAATGATTATTACACTAATTCTCATAAAATGTCAAGTAATTGTCACACAACCCCAAAGGACGGAGCATAAGATTGTTTATAAAAGAGGCTCACAAACCCGTAGGAGACATTCGTTCCTTACTTTTCAGCTGAGTAACAAGTGTAATAAGAATAACCTAGTAAAGTATAGTAAATATTGTTAATAATGATTGTCTGTAATTATTGTATTGAAAGGATCTGCTAAAGCATATAATACAAGGCTGTATCTTGACAACGTTTTTCATTGAATCCTGACTGTACCCAACACTTATTCATTTTTATTTAATCTTTCCATTGCGACAACGGGTACTTCCGGTGCATACGGTAAGTGCGCCGAAATTGCAAAATTTTGCAGCACGGTACATGGTGTACGAAAATGATCAAATCTTTTCAAAAACAATGCTCGGTGGTTATAAAAGTGACTATTTTTCTATAGATGGATAACAAGCGTACATGGTTATGCCATATTTTATTACTAAACTAATGTTATCGCTTTATTATTTACTCACAATTGAGCCAAGTGTTAACTTACGCACCTATTGTGTGAATAAAGATGATTGTAATATTTTATGTGGTTTATTATTCATTTTACTTATTATCCTCATAAAGTTCGATAACTAAGCTATCTACTGATATAAAAAACACTATAACTGCAGTAAAAATGGTGACTTGAAAATTTTTATTCATTTTCATTAATAACAAACTGATTTTTGTTTTGGGGCTTGCAAAATATATATTTTACATAAAAAATGCATATTAATAGGTAATTTTTTTGAGACCTACACTCGAAAGTTGTCAATATTATGTTAATATTTTTTCGAGTGTGGGTCTGATGGGGAAAATGAATAAAATTTTTCAAGTCACCATTCTGACATGTTAGAGCTGGGGGTCACTCGGGAAGGTACCATTCACTTTGTATGCCACAAGTTTTTCTCAGTTTTCCATCGTATTTTCTCGAGGTATTGATTTTTAGAAACTGTTATTTATTAATTTGGGACACTCATCAAATCGACGTGTTTCGCTCCCTATCCCGCTTTTTCCTGCCACTATCAGAATTTGGTCCAATAGTAAAAGTTGGGGGTCTCGTCAAAATGAAGCTGTGTATAAACTTTCAGCCTGTTATTAATCACTGAAATCCCTTGTACGTGGGCCCGTGGACTATGTTTTTTTAACGGCTCTTGAAGCGCACTTGACAAACGAATGTTTTAAAATTTTGTTCGTATAAAGCAAATGCATAACAAACCATTCTAGACTTTATTATAATAACTTTAATACCCAAAATTAATTAAAATGTGTGTGAAAGTGCAAAAGCATGGATCCCCGGACCCGCAAGAGACGGGACTTTCAAAATTCACCCATATCCTTGGTTCAGCATAGGAGACGTTAAAAGACAATTTCCACAATAAGAATATATCCCGTGTCGCAAAATAAGTATAATACATTAACCAAAGAACACCCAGACTCAGAATAACAATTGGAACACAAAGAGTTGTCCCAAGTGGGGTTTAAACCCACAACACTTAGCGCAGTAGAAAGCGGCTAGGGAACCGCTTGAACAACTGCGTTAACGGCCCTAGCCAAGTGACAAGCGTTTTTCTTTCTGCAATCGTTAACGCCTAAACGTTGACGTTCATTCATAGTGATGGAATGGAATGTGATTGTTTGTACAACGTCAACGCTAAACTCCATACAAATTCTAGTCAAGTTACACTTTTGACAAACGCAAGTGAAACGGTATCGAAATGTTTAAACGAAAGCGTTCAAAAATATTTGATAGCGTCTATATGACAGCTAAACAGTTTTATTTGCTAAGCATAATTTTGCATATTTCAAATGCATACTGTAAATAATAGGTCTTTACCTATGAAATTGCGTTTCTTCAGTACTAGTCATTTCAAATAAAAAAAAGTTTGTAATGGCTCTGTATTCTAAATTCAAATTAATTTTGTTTTAAAACCATGACATTCTATTTACAAACTCAGTCTTTTGTTTTTTGATTAGCGTTGTATTTTCATTACATTTGAACATTTTTCGTCATAATGGATACTTTAAAAATTCGTGTAATTATGGAATATGAGTTCCGTCGTGGCACCAACGCGACACAAACGGCACGTAACATCAAAAACGTTTACGGAGAGAACTGTACAAACGAACGCACAACCCTTTATTGGTTTTCCCGGTTCCGTTCTGGAAATTTTGACTTGAAAAATGAAGCTCGTGGTCGTCCGGAGACTTTGGTTAACAATAATGAATTAAAGGCGATTGTGGAAGCTGACGAAACTCAATCTACAGCTGAGCTAGCAGCAGCTTTAAATGTAAGCATCAAAACAATATTGATCCATTTGCGACAAATTGGCAAGGTAAAAAAGCTTGATAGATGGGTGCCCCACGACCTTAACGATCGCCAGCGCAACGTACGCGTCGAGACCTGCCTTTCGCTGCTCAACAGGCAAAGAAATGAAGGAATTTTGAAACGAATAGTTACGTGCGACGAAAAATGGATTCTGTTCGACAATCGAAAGCGCTCAGCAAGTTGGTTAGACCCTGGTTCAGCACCAAAGCAATGCCCTAAACCAAAAATGACCCCTAAAAAGGTGATGGTCACTGTTTGGTGGTCTAGTGCCGGTGTGATTCACCACAGCTTTTTACAAACGGCATGAGCATTAATGCAGATGTGTACTGTGAAGAACTGGAGAGAATGATGGAGAAGCTTGCACATCTGCAACCAGCTTTGGTCAATCGGTCGTCCCCACTGCTCCTTCACGACAACGCGCGACCCCATACTGCGCAACAGACAGTCTCCAAGCTGCAAGAGCTGGGGTTGGAAGCTCTCCCTCATCCGCTATATTCACCAGACCTTGCACCTACCGACTATTACTTTTTCCGAAATTTAGACAACTTTTTAGTGGGTAAAAATTCAATTCCCGAGAGGCAGTACAAAATGCCTTTGAAGAGTTTGTTGCCTCCCGTCCAGCTGATTTTTACAAGAAGGGCATCAATAAACTGCCAATGCGTTGGCAAAGATGCGTCGATTGCATGCGTGATTACTTCGAATAACAGAAATAAAAAAGTTTGAAAAAATAAGTACTTTCACTTATTGCATACAAAACGGCAATTTCATAGGTAAAGACCTAATATGTTGTGGTACGCTCGTAATGAGGAAGTATGGCTTAGACGTGTAAAAATACATATTAATCGTCACTGCAACGAGACAATTCGCGAAATGCTGGACACTTTATTTGTGGAGTATTTCCGGCTAGACCAGTCATTTTTTTTAAGCCCTTCGTCTAATAGGAACCAACGGGATTCCCCTAAAAGTTGACGTTAATAATCTGACTGTTGTTCGTAGTATTTTTTTTTTTTATTGAGTATGGAGCAAACGAGCAGACGTATCGCAGAGCATACGGTAAGCGATTCCCGCCGCCCATAGACACCCGCAGCACCAGAGGCGTCACAAGTGCGTTGCCGGCATTTAGGGAAAGAGGGGATAAGGTAGGGGCTAGGGTGTGGGCCTCCGGTATCCTCACTCGTGGTTCTCCCACGGTAAAGATTGTAGTATTGACTATTTTTGTCTGATGCAATGACTGACTGTCCGTTGGGCAAGATACTGAGTGATACCAACAATTCCCTAATAGGATCGTGGTGTCGCTCAGCCAGGGTAGACCAGTCACGCTTCGGCATGCATGGGCCGGCTCGACCGAAGTGAAACCACGGCAGAAAACCGGTGCGAAATAGCGCCTGCGCTGTGTTTAACCGAGTGAGTGACGATACCGGAGGCCCATATCCCAACCTCGTCTCATCCCCCAAAGGCCGGCAACGCACCTGTGATGCCTCCGGGTGTTGTGGATGTCCATGGGCATCGGTAATCGCTTACCATCAGGTGATACGTATGCTCGTTTACCACCTACACAATAAAAACAAAACTATACATCTTAATATATATAAATCTCGTGTCACAATGTTTGTCCTCAATGGACTCCTAAACCACTTAACCGATTATAATAAAATTCGCACACCATGTGCAGTTCGATCCAACTTGAGAGATAGGATAGTTTATATCACAATTTACTAATTGGGAAAAAAATATTTCTTTTGAAGAGAAGCAGACGAAGTTGCATAAGTCAGCTAGTATATAATAACTCCTTGTCTCTCTCTTCCGGCGGCGTGCGTGCTGAATGGGAATACATGATCAAGGGGTTCGACAAGTGTCAACAGCCTCACCTAGCGCAAGTTTAAAACAAAACTAACAGAGTTTTGACTGCCTCGGTGGCGTAGTGGTAGCGTATGCAAATGCTAAGCTTAAGGTCTCGGGTTCGAATCCGGATCGGACCAAATGTTTGTATGATTTGCAAATATTTGTTTCGGAGTTTGGGTGTTTTCTATGTATAATATGTATTTACAAAAGAAAGTACATAAGTATTCATATCAGTTGTCTAGTACCCATAACACAAGCTCTGCTTAGCTTGGTACTAGATGGCGTTGTGTGTTAGATGGACAGGTGGTATTTTCACCAAGCGTTAGTGATTGCAGAATGATTACCGATTGGAAACGCTTGAAACTTGGCTGAAGCCCCAAGCTTGGCTTAGATACATATTTATGTACATTTCTTTCAAGGTATATTATAATGTTAAAATTTGTTAACTACAGCTGGACCGATTTAGAAGTTGCTGCACAGGAGCGGGAGAAATGGAGGTCCCTTCTGAGAGCCCTATATCGATAATAAGGGATAAGAGAACACTAAAGTAAATACAAGTAGTATAGTATATCCAGCACCTAACTAATCTATTAGTACATCACACTCACTTGCTATCTCCATCAAGCTGATCTTCGGATATGCCCTCAAATTCTATCTCTTGTTTCACAGGCCTGAAAATATAATAAGTAAATTTTGTATATCCGCAGATACGGATTCGGATATCCAGCACCTAACTAATATATTAGTACATCTCACTCACTTGCTATCTCCATCAAGCTGATCTTCGGATATGCCCTCAAATTCTATCTCTTGTTTTATGCCCTCAAATTCTATCTCTTGTTTCACAGGCCTGAAAATATAATAAGTAAATTTTGTATATCCGCAGATACGAATTCGGATATCCACAACCTAGCCACTATATCTATTTTGACATCACACTCACTTGCTATCTCCATCAAGCTGATCTTCGGATATGCCCTCAAATTCTATCTCTTGTTTCACAGGCCTGAAAACATAATAAGTAAATTTTGTATATCCGCAGATACGGATTCGGATATCCAGCACCTAACTAATCTATTAGTACATCACACTCACTTGCTATCTCCATCAAGCTGATCTTCGGATATGCCCTCAAATTCTATCTCTTGTTTCACAGGCCTGAAAACATAATAAGTAAATTTTGTATATCCGTAGATACGGATTCGGATATCCAGCACCTTACTAATATATTAGTACATCACACTCACTTGCTATCTCCATCAAGCTGATCTTCGGATATGCCCTCAAATTCTATCTCTTGTTTCACAGGCCTGAAAATATAATAAGTAAATTTTGTATATCCGCAGATACGGATTCGGATATCCACCACCTAGCCACTATATCTATTTTGACATCACACTCACTTGCTATCTCCATCAAGCTGATCTTCGGATATGCCCTCAAATTCTATCTCTTGTTTCACAGGCCTGAAAATATAATAAGTAAATTTTGTATATCCGCAGATACGGATTCGGATATCCACCACCTAGCCACTATATCTATTTTGACATCACACTCACTTGCTATCTCCATCAAGCTGATCTTCGGATATGCCCTCAAATTCTATCTCTTGTTTCACAGGCCTGAAAACATAATAAGTAAATTTTGTATATCCGCAGATACGGATTCGGATATCCAGGACCTAACTAATATATTAGTACATCACACTCACTTGCTATCTCCATCAAGGTGATCTTCGGATATGCCCTCAAATTCTATCTCTTGTTTCACAGTCCTGAAAATATAATAAGTAAATTTTATATATCCGCAGATACGGATTCGGATATCCACCACCTAGCCACTATATCTATTTTGACATCACACTCACTTGCTATCTCCATCAAGCTGATCTTCGGATATGCCCTCAAATTCTATCTCTTGTTTCACAGGCCTGAAAATATAATAAGTAAATTTTGTATATCCGCAGATACGGATTCGGATATCCACCACCTAGCCACTATATCTATTTTGACATCACACTCACTTGCTATCTCCATCAAGCTGATCTTCGGATATGCCCTCAAATTCTATCTCTTGTTTCACAGGCCTGAAAACATAATAAGTAAATTTTGTATATCCGCAGATACGGATTCGGATATCCAGGACCTAACTAATATATTAGTACATCACACTCACTTGCTATCTCCATCAAGGTGATCTTCGGATATGCCCTCAAATTCTATCTCTTGTTTCACAGTCCTGAAAATATAATAAGTAAATTTTATATATCCGCAGATACGGATTCGGATATCCACCACCTAGCCACTATATCTATTTTGACATCACACTCACTCAATAATCTCGTTATCTCCATGATGATCTTTGGTTATGTCTTCATTAATTGTCTCTTGTTTCACAGGCCTGAATTTTTTTTTACGTTTATTGTCTAAATATACTTCTATACTAACATATAAAACTGAAGAGTTTGTTTGAACACGCTAATAATAGGCTTTATATCATCACCGTGGGAGAGCCGCGCTTCGGCATAAATGGGCCGGCTCGACCGGAGTGATACCACGGCCTCACAGAAAACCGGTGTGAAATAGCGCTTGCGCTGTGTTTCACCGAGTGAGTGAGGATACCGGAGGCCCATACCCCAACCCCTCCCCCATTCCCTCCCCCCATCCCCCAAAGGTCGGCAACGCACTTGTGACGCTTTTGGTGTTGCAGGTGTCCATGGGCGGCGGTAATCGCTTACCATCAGGTGATGCGTCTGCTCGTTTGCCTCCAATTCAATAAAAAAAAAAAAATCACGCTAATACCAATAAGAGCGGAGCACCAATGAAGAATGTTTCAAAAACGGGAGAAAATTGTCACGCTACAAGTAAACGTAGACATAAACGAGGTTGCGAGGGTCATTTAGTACTAATATATAAAGCTGAAGAGTTTGTTTGTTTGAAAGTGCTAATCTCAGGAAACGCTGGTCCGATTTAAAAAAAATATTTCAGTGTTAGATAATTCATTTGTCGAGGAAGGCTATACATCATCACGCTAATACTAACAAGAGCGGAGCACCAATGAAGAATGTTTCATAAACGGGGAAAATATTCACGCTACGGGCAATAGAAGAAGCAAAAGAGGTTGCTTGGGTCAGCTAGTTATAAATATATGTATATTCAAATATTCGTTTTATAAGGCTTTTATAAAACTACAAAGGCTTATAATTATTAAATGACATCATTTGTGCTGCAGTGTTTCATTGGTCACATTACTGTAGATCATCATGCTACAGTTTTGTGTATCCTGCATTAGTCATAAGGACAGTGACCACCACTCTCGGATTCTGTTCACGCTTACCATCAGGTAGAGTTACGTATACAGGCACATATATAAAACTAGCTGAACCCCGAGGTTATTGTCGTATCGTGGGTAACGCCGCGGAGCGAAACTAGTCTAAAAAATGTGAGCCTACGTTACTCCTTGTACCATCAGCTACCTACCAGTGAAAGTCCCGTCCAAATCGGTCCAGCCGTTCCAGAGATTAGCCAGAACAAACAGACAGACAGACAAAAATTTTAAAATATATATTTTGGTATGTGTACCGTATATACATTCATATGCACGTAGTAGAAAGCGGTTATTTTAATATTACAAACAGACACTTCAATTTCATTTATTTGTATAGATAATATTAACATTTATCATACATAGCATAATCTTTTCTACTCAGTTAAAATTTTATGCTATGTTAACACAAGGACTAGGCAGACGTTCACAAGATCTTTAATAAATGCTTGTGCTATGTTTACACGCCTACGAGGATTTGGCATGTTGCAAGCGGTGAGTGCATGCTTCCTTTGATCTTGGTTCAAAAACATACACCGACTCTGGTAGGCAACAAGCTATCTCAACCTCAAGCAAACCCTAGTCAAACAGCCCATTTACATGCATGTGTTTGTGGAGGGTTGTCAAGGTGTCACGCATACAAACACACACATTTCTGAACATTGGTTGGTTTTGGTCTAATATACCATGCTGAACATGTAATACACTTTTGCAGTGCTGTTGTCCCGTGAAGTTTGCTCCCTTAGTCACTACCTACGACACCCATGAGAAGAATAGAGGTGATGATACTCCGTGTTCTTAGTTTATTACACCATAAAATAGCCACAGTAAACATACTCTGATGTATATCCTCGCATAAAGTCATTGTGCTGTCCTTGAGATTCTTCTGAATCTTCATCCTTCTTAAGATCAAGTGTTTGCCGGGACATTTTACTGTAATTGTAAAGATAGTTTTCATTATTATAATAAACTAGCTGTTGCCCGCGGCTCCGCCCGCGTTTATGTCGGTTTTTTCGTGTTTTTTTCGCGGTGGCGGATAAGTGAATGAAGCAAAAATTAGATAAAAACAAAAATCCTTAATGCGGATTATATATCATTCTAAAATTTCAGCTCGATTGGTGCAGAACTTTTTGAGTTTTTGAAGCGTACACAAACCAACATAACATTTTTATATTTATAGATTAAATTAAAATTAATTTACTATTTATTACAACGCACATGTCAGAAAGAAATAAAAGCAGGCTTAATGGCATGAGGCATCCTCTCCTAATGAATATGTGATGTTATAGGTCAGAGGTAAAATTTTGAGTTTGTATCTATACCAATAATAAAGCTGAAAAGTTTGTTTGTTTGAACACGCTAACCTCAGGAACCGCCAGACCGATTTGAAAAATTCTTTCAATGTTGGATAGTCCATTTATTGAGGAAGGCTATAGGCTATATATCATCGCGCTATTACTAATAGGAGCGGAGCACCAATGAAGAATGTTTCAAAAACGGAGGAAAATTTTCACGCAACGGGCAATATAAGACGCAAACGAGGTTGAGTGGGTCAGCTAGTAGTATATATAGTTCAATATAATTTAATTGTTAAATCAAAATTTAAATATTATTAAGTTTACTTTTTACAGCATTTTAATTCATACAGACAGCGAGCAAGGGGAGTCCAGAAGAAACTTTTAATACAGACTCCATTTTAAAAACTTATTGATTATTTGTGTACCTAGTAAATTTCATATACACACTTATCTATAAATATCATCAATAGGTATATATATTTATTATACTAAAAATGTGTTCATCACTTACACTGTGTTGTGTTAAACTGCGTTTTGTAGTTTAATTTTTTTAAAAGATAACTCCCGCTTTACGAATATACATCCTGTGTCATGACGGACTTTACAAACATACATGTAATGGACACAAAGAACACCCAGGCTCAGGACAACATTTTGTGGATCACACATAGTGGTGTCATAGGTTTTGAACCCACGTGGGACATAACTACTTTTTTTTTTAAAGGTGTGGAAACCCCCTCGGGCCGTCACCCGACCGGGATTTGCGGCGGGGCGGTGTGTTGGAATCGAACCGACTAAAACGACACGGTGTGCCACTCTGCGCCTGAGAAGGGAGGGGTCCGGGAACTGCTGATATTAACACAACTGGGACCCATGGGACATCACTACTAGGCAAACCGTGCAGTCAGCTACTGAGGCGGGTGGTTACTTTAAGCAAATAAAATTTAAGTGTGTTTGTTACTTGAAATTAACAGCTCTTTACGAAATGGATATAAATATAAGTATTTAAGGTACTTACTTTCAAAATCCACCTAAATAAAATTTGTATCAGTCTGTCTGTTTGTTCTGGGTTATTTCAGACTAGTTTGACGGGAATTTCATAGGCAGATAGCTAATGTTTTATGAAGTAATTTACTAGACTTTTAAAAAAAAATTAAACAATTAAAACTTATGACAAAGCAACAAAACCGGCGGATAATACTGCAGGGGGCAGCTACAAAATAACAACAGATATACTTACATATTTTTAAAGTGATGTTGATAATCGGATAAAAAGTAATCTAATAACTTTGTCTGCTAAAACTAATAACTAACAACTATTATTATAGAACGTTATAAAACACTCACAAATAATTTAAAGTATTTAGTTACTAAATACTACTACTATTAATTAAATTTAAGTATGGTTAAACTGCAAACTTGCACTATGTTTAGCTTCTCAACTTGAGCCAAGTCAAACAGTATTTAACACGGGAGATTAACGGCGCGAAACTAAATGGAAAATGAAGGTAGGCTTGGGCTTGGGCAAAAAATATCGATATATCAAAATATCGATATTTTTACAGAAAAATATCGATATAAATCAGTGAAATTTTCGATCTTTATTTCAAGATATCAAAATCGATATATTTTTAAAGCTCTGCTGTCTGCTCATGCGTCAGATCATGTATTTGACCAATCCAATTTCTTAAATTTAGAAAAAGAGTAGGTATGCAGTAGGCTGTATGGGTTTAGTTTTTTTGCTTCAAACACAAACAAAAATTACAGTCTATGACCTGCTTGTCTATGACAATAACACTGCTTGTTGGTTTGGTAGTTTGGTTGGTATCACTGAACTGCTCACTGGACTGACTGCATGTGTTGGAGTGTTAGTACGAACGTTGTTTTGTTGTGTTGTCACAAGTAAACTAAGCGTAGCTCATTGTTATTTTTTGTATGAATTGTATTTATGTTAAACGTCATGTCTGCTGTATGGAAGTTCTTTGAAAAAATTAAATAAAATTTGGCAATTTTTATAAATAATTGCATATTGAGCAAAAAATATCGATATATCGAAATATCGATATTACTTGGGCGATATATATCGATATATTTGAAAAATATCGATACGAAAATATCGATATTTTTTTCCATTTGCCCATCCCTAAATGAAGGAAAAGAAAAGTTTGAAAAAATTGATTTGTTCAGTGTTACCAGCTCTGGATTTTTTTTTGTACCTAAAACTTAAAAAATCCCTGAGGTTAAATAAATTACAACTAGTTTTTCAGTTTCATACGACATTTAATATCATTACAGACATAATTGTATCGTACGTATCGTGGCGCAAACTGCCTGGGACCGAATTCGCCATAGTGGTACAGGATGCTTTTTTAATACCTTTCTTTGGAGAGAGAAATTTAAATAGTTCTCGTCAAAGTGTAAATGTTCATATAAATTATTATTCCTAAAGATTAAATTGATAAATGTTATTTATTTTATAAGTAAATCTTTACAGATATTTTTACACGTCGGACTTTACAGCTAGAAGAGGCCGGTCGAATTAAAAATCATAATTGTATAAAACTACAATTACTAACTTTTTATTTTTGTAACAAAATTTTAGCATTTATTCAATGGCATATTGTGATAAGCGACTTATGTTGATTTCAGTAGTCTAAGAGACGAAAGTCTTTATTTAGTTACCTACTATCTTTAGATTTTAGATTATTGCAAGTCTTGCTCATAACATATAATAGATGTTTCAATAGAAATGAAAAATCGATTACTAGAAATATTACTAGTGCGCATGCTCGTACTTGCCCTAGTTGCGTGAAGTTTTTCAACATGCTCAACACTAGCAAACCGCCGCTGTGCTTCATGGCGTTGTGATGGCGTTTAAAGGCGTTAGTTCAGCAAAATAAATAGATTAATTTAAAGTTTGCCTATTATTCTATGTTATTAGATATTGGTATTATGATAAAAAATATTTTCTGTGAAAATACTATAGTTTTAAAGTGGAAATGAATGCGAAAAGCACAGAATGGCGACCCGGTCCGACTGTTTGTCGTTGTTGTTTGGCCGAGGGATGCTACAAAGATATCTCAACAGAATATTTTTGGATGGGAAAGCGCGAAGTTTACGCTGAAATGCTTACGGACACCTTCAACGTCACGGTAATCAATCAACCATATAATTATTTGCGATTTAAATCCTATAAGACGCCACGGCAGCCATTTTCTCGCCGTAGTACTAGAACTTTTGGGATAATCCGCCTATGATGAAAAGATCGAATTTTCTTTTGTCTGTGTCCTTGTTGTGTATTCTTTGTTTTGGCTGGATATAAACAAAATCGATAGTTTGGATGGTTTTTAAGCAGATATTAGTCCTTTCTAATAGTTTTTTTTACATTTAGTATTTATACTACTTTATTTATTTTTGATTAATTATAGGATTTTATTCTAATAAATAGTAAAATTTATCATGTAAACATATGCAAATTTTTTAACATTACCTCCGCATATTGCACAAGGCGGGCTTAATGCCACAGGCATTTTCTTTAATAAATAATAGAATATTCTGTAGTATATTACAAAATAAAGGATACAACGTATTTATATATATATATATATATATATATATATATATATATATATATATATATATATACATAGAAATTATAATATATATATAAATTATATATCCATATAAAGATCCTTTTAAGGTGTTATTCTGATGACTCATTAGCTATCTACCAGTGAAAGTCCTGTCAAAATCGGTCGAGCCATTTCAGAGATTAGCCGGAACTATCAACGAATGGACTAATATTGTAAAAAAATATTTTAATGTTATAAACAGACACTCTAATTTTATTTTAACGAATAATAAATATTTATTTTTCCAAAAAATTACAACAATTATACACCAAAGTAGTTTAAAAAAAATATATGAATCAAATGGTTATAGATTGTCCAAAGAGTATCCAAGTATGCATTGTTGCAGTCTTTTGAAAATGTAAATAATTTTGCTTACCCCTATTGTTAAATTCATTATATGACACTTCCCCTTGAGTAAATTTTCAATTATGACACCTAGATATTTCATTTGGTTGGTTCTGTTTATAATTATACAGTTACAAGAATGGTTATTGGGATTTAATACACAGATATGTGCTTTAAGAAAGTAGTTATCAAATGAGGGTTGAGTAGATTGATTTCTAAAACGTTAAGTAGGTGGTTTTGTCAAGTTTAAGTCTTAAAAAGTATTTACTTAGCCTCTGCATTACCCGACACAGATGCATCACGCCAGTTACTAGCTCGGACTAGCATCGCAGTGACATCCGTGTAAGTAGCAATACTGCAATTAGGGATGGAAAGCTTGCCAAAAAAAATTATGTACAGTAAATGAGCATTGGGCCGAGAACTGAGGTCTGACCTACACCATAATCCAATAACGCACAACCACTAGTGTGAGAATTAATTTTAACGCATTGAGTTTGTTCATATAGAAAGTTGGAATATATGTGTACGGCTAATTTCTAAATCTAAATCTGTGAGTGTGAAATAGAGACAGTGTCAAAAGCTTTACTTATGTCCAAGAAAATACCTATACATTTTTCGCCGGCCTCTAGAATGCTGATTTCTTGGTCAACAAGAGATGCTACTGATTCTTGCATGGGTGTCTACACTTATATTTATTTGTATGTCTACACTAATATTATAAAGAGGAAAACTTTGTTTGTATGTTTGTTTGTAATGAATAGGCTCAAAATCTACTGGACTGATTTTAAAAATTCTTTCACCATTCGAAAGCTACATTATCCACGAGTAACATAGGCTATATTTTATTTTGGAAAAAAATAGAGTTCCGTAAGATATTTGGGTTTTTTGGACACAAGGTGTAAAAATCAACATGAAAAGTTACTTATTTTGCGAAAATTTATTATATTTATATATAGTTATTAGACGCAAACGAGGTTGCGTGGGTCAGCTAGTATAGAATATAGATAACGTTAAATGGTAGGCTAGTCCTTA
Organism: Spilarctia lutea; assembly: GCA_916048165.1. Lineage (NCBI taxonomy): Eukaryota > Metazoa > Arthropoda > Insecta > Lepidoptera > Erebidae > Spilarctia > Spilarctia lutea. Next base: position 6,089,020 of record OU696494.1, read on the forward strand.
ACATAGATTCTGATTTCTAAATGTTTAAATAATACTTATAACAAATTATATCTTATACTTAATACTACGAGTATTCATCAAAATAAAATTGTTCCTTAGTGTTTTGCACTTCGATACCATACAATACTTGTAAGAAGATTCTTTAAAGCACACATATACTTACATATATAAAGTACCTGACACACTGTATTGTAAACAAACACGAGACAAGATCAATGAGTTCAATGACGTCATCAAAAGCGCGCGCAAAATGCCGGCGTTTAGTTACCTCAACTTCAGTCAAATGTTTTTTTTTACTTCTTATTTTGAACAGTTCGACTATTTTAAATCCTATTAACTTTTTTTTTTCTATGTTATAGAGACGTAAATTGTCAATTTAAAAAAACATACATATTCCTTGTTGGAAACTCAAACGAAGTTGCGTTTTCCAGTTAATGAACTAATAAAATTATAAGGAAACTAGCTGACCCACGCAACCTAGTTTACGTCTGTTAGTATTATAATAATATAATTAGTATATATATAGTATTATAATAATATAAATAATATTAATAGTGTAAAATTTTCCCCCGGTTTTTGTAACATTCTTCATTAGTGCTCCGCTCCTATTGGTCTTAACGTAATGATATATAGCTTATTGCCTTCCTCGATAAATGGTATATCCAACACTGAAATAATTTTTCAAATCGGACCAGCGGTTCCTGAGATTATCGCGTTCAAACAAATAACGAAACAAACTCTTCAGTTTTATAATATTACTAGCTGAACCTCGCGGTGTTACCTGCAGTTATTAGTTTACGAATTGGTTTTTTTTTTAATTTTTTTAGTAGGTATAGGTAAGTATAAATAACATGAAGTGCTCTAAATGAGTAAATAAATATCTATTGCTTCAGATCGCGTATTCCCAATCTGGCGGTCCAAATAGCAACAGTCGTCTTATATGCGAGCCGTGTATATCACGGCTCCGAGACGCGAATGACTTCAGGCGACAGGTTCTGGAGTGTGAGAAGACGTTCATGCATCATCTCGATCCTGGCAGTTCCAGTGTTACAGAATCGGAAGGTAAGATCCAGTTAATTTCCAGGAGTAGTAGAAAATTGGTGTTTTTCTAACCTGTAGAAAAACTTTTGGGTCTAATACTGCCCTGGTCGAATCAGGACTTAGTGCATCTACATCATAATGAAAATAATACATAAATTCCATTTTTTTTTGTTGAGCGGTTACCGCCGCCCATGGACACCTGCAACACCAGAGGCGTTACAAGTGCATTGCCAGCCTTTTAAGAAGGAGTAGAGTTTTGTTTTTTTTTTTATGGAATAGTGGGCAAACGAACAGACGTGTCGCCTGATGGTAAGCAAATACCGCCGCCCATGAACAGCCGTAACACCAGAGGTGTCAGAAGTGTGTTGCCGCCCTTACGTCTACTTTTGTTTTTATTTTAAAACACAACTACTTAATGAATAGGAATATATTCTGAGTTGTGGGTCCCTCACAACTCAGAACACAACATGCTTTACCTACTGTGGGAACTTCGTAATAAATTCTATCTTTAGGACCTGACCTGACCTGACCTTATGTTTCTTAGTCTTTTTCTTTGTGTCGTTGTGTTTATAAATTTATTTATTTTATTTTGCTGATAAACAACTACTCCCACATAAGAAATATACATAAAATGGACACAAAGAACACCCAGACTCAGAACAACAAATTGTAGATCACACGAAGTGTTGTCCTATGTAGGGTTTCGAATTTTTTATTAAAACTTTTCTTATTGTCTTCAATTAATTGTTAAACTCTGTTCGTGTGTATTACTTATATTACACTGCACTAAAATGGTAGTATTTTGTTCACTTCGCACTTTCAATTATCTAACTCAAAGGGTTTTATCCTTTTAAGTCTCCTTGTAACACCCGTATTGTCAAGAAGCTAGATAGCCTCAACGTTTACGTGATGATGAAGTCGACGTTCGTGTATAGGGGGCAAACGAGCAGACGTATCACCTGATGGTAAGCGATTGCCATTGCGAAGCCATGGACACCCGCAACACCAGGAAGTCACAAGTGCGTTGCCGGCCTTTTAGGAAGGATTACGCTCATTGATTTGTTCACAAATTAATCATGGAGTTTTGTTCTCAGCTCCAGCGGAGACCCTCGATGATGTGAAGTTGGAGCAGATCAAGCTGGAGAAGAGGCTGAGCGATGATGATTTTGATGATCGTGATTTTGATGATGACGACGATGATGATGAGAGTGAGTTGATAAATGTCTAACTTGTCTTGGTCAAAACATACACCTTTTTTTGTGTGGAATTTCCTTCGGATACCACCGACTGTTGGCTATGTCGGACTCGAACCGACTAAAAATCGCACACCGTCTTTTTTATTTTTTATTTATTTATTCAAACAATATAAGGTACAAGAAATTTAATACAAGATGCCACATAAACTCATTTGAGTTTTTCCGTGCATCCGTGTCATCACCAAATCATATTTAACCTCTCGGGTGCGGCAACACGGATCCATGTTTGTGCCGTCGGTGCGGCACACACGGATCCATGTTTTCCGCAGTTAACTTGCATTTTAATTAATTTTGGGTATTAAAGTTATTATAATAAAGTCTAGAAAGGTTTGTTATGCATTTGCTTTATACGAACAACATTTTAAAACATTCGTTTGTCAAGTGCGCTTCAAAAGCCATTAAAAAAACGAGTTCCAATTTCAAAGTTGACGATGACGCAACGCGATCTTTCAAGTGCCTCTTAAAATAGATTTTTTGCCGATAAGGTGGTTTTGAAGGTAGTTTGTTGTTATATTTTACTTATTATACTTATTTTAGGAACCACTATCAATACGAATTGAGGCATAAATCATGCGTAATTTTGAATAGTGTTACTCAAAAAGTTACCGAGTCTATTACCTATTGAAAAGGGCTTACTCATTTGAAGGTTTTTACGCATTTATTCTTATGTTTTTATTGATAAAATAATATAATTGCGATGAGAATCTTATATAGAATATAAAATAGCAACAAAAATGTGCTAGAAAAGCTAAATATTTAAATAAACACTCATTTTTTGCCTGACGAGCGAAATTAGACGCACACATACACAGGGCTTCCACGCCATTACTGTTCTACATCATCATCAGCGTATCGTAGTCCACTGCTGGACATAGGCCTCTCCAATAGCACGCCACTTAAAATTGTATATCGCCGTTGATTCGTGTTTGCACGCAGCCTAGCGGGAAGTCCCGGAACTATTAACACCCACACATACACAGTAGTGACGGACAATGAACAAGACGTAAACTGATCTTTGTTTATGTTTTACTAAATTATTTTGTATTGACCATAGACTTTGTGTGTCATAATGGAACGATCACTTTGTTCTCTTTAGCATTCAGTCATTTTCATAGAGTTTAGAGAATTCTCAGAACTTAAAAATAATAAATGAAAACTGGTCTAGCTAACGAGTCCTTTTATTAAATAACTTGATAAATAGGTTGTTTTTTTTATGTATTGTTCCTGTCTTTTGCACTAGTTAACTAAAAAAATAAATTATTTAACTAAAAAACACTATTTCTTCATATAAATACTACGTAATTTGGTGTTCGGCGCAAATAATAGTTTGATTGTAAAGTGACAAAATGGCGAATATCTCGACAGCGAAATGTGATTTTTACAAATATGTTTCTCAATGAATTTTTACTGCAGTTATAGTGTTTTTTATATCAGTAGATAGCTTAGTTATCGAACTTTATGAGGATAATAAGTAAAATGAATAATAAACCACATAAAATATTAAAATCATGTTTATTAACACAATAGGTGCGTAAATTAATACTTGGCTCAATTGTGAGTAAATAATAAAGCGATAACATTAGTTTAGTAATAAAATATGGCATAACCATGTACGCTTGTTATCCATCTTTTGAAAAATAATCACTTTTATAACCACCGAGCATTGTTTTTGAAAAGATTTGATCATTTTCGTACACCATGCACCGTGCTGCAAAATTTTGCAATTTCGCCGCACGGTGCATGTAACCGGAAGTACCCGTTCGCGCATCCGAAAGATTAATTCTACTTACATTTACAATACAATTGCTTTACACACGATTATTGACAACTTCATGCATATTCATGGTTATAAAATAGACCAGCATTCTCAAACACTACGTACTAGAAGCCAGGGAACCAGGTGCATCCTCGAAAAGAAATCCCTGGAACCCCGACGTACCTCGGCCCATCCACTGTTTGGAGGTGGGGCCACTCCCGTGTCAAATCATACACCTGCCAAAACAGCTTCGCAACATCCAATTTGTCTGGATGAAACTGCCTGTGGCATTAAGTCCGCTTTGTGCAATGTGTTTGCAGGAAGTTTTGATAAATCAATTTATCGCATCTATGTAAATAAAAATGAAGTCGAAATCTATGTACGTGCATAACTTCTAACAGAGGCGTTACAAGTGCGTTGCCAGCCTTTGGGGAGAGGGGATGGAATGACTAGAAACTATATATATATATTATTAGGAACGAGAGTGAAGATTAAATAAAAAGAAACAAATGAGAGGTAGGCTAACCTCAGTTCTATAATGTTCTAAATACAATCAAAAACTTAACAGTTAACAACAAACGGTTTTATATTCGAAAGAAGAATACAGGCAATTCACAAAATACACAACAATGGACCGTAAAGCGTTAAAAGAAATAAGATGTATAATGAAATACAATTACACGACTAAATATGGTTGACGTGTGCCGCACGTCCTATCAAGACACGTCTTTACCAAGCGCTGTCCGAACAGCAAAAGAGGGCGAATATGGCCAAGTACCGTGTATTTATATTTATATATACTAACTGCCTCGGTGGCGCGAATGGTAGCGTAAGCGACTGCTGTGCTTGAGGTCTCGGGTTTGATTCCCGGGTCGGACCAAATGTTTGTATGATCTGCAAATATTTGTTTCGGAGTTTGGGTGTTTTCTATGTATAATATGTATGTATTTACAAAAAAAAAGTATATAAGTATTTATATCAGTTGTCTAGTACCCATAACACAAGCTCTGCTTAGCTTGGGACTAGATGGCGTTGTGTGTTAATAAATTGTCCGAAATATTTATTATTATTATAGGTTCGCACTGCACAGTGCATTAGTAAAGTAGGGATGTATCTAATTAATATATATATACTTTCTAGAAATACAATTCTAAATGTTTCCTTTCAGTGGATGACGAGCCCCTAACGAAACTTGCAAGTAAAATACCTAAAAAGGAATCCGTTGATTTGATGGATCTCTTGGATAATACGAAGGCAGCTGAAAAACGAAAATCAACCTCCAAAGTCAAGGCCACACCGTCCAAAAAAGCAAAAGTTGTGAAGAAGGAACCGGTGAAAGCTTCTGCCAGCAAAGTGGCTCCTAAACCTGAGAAGAAGAAAAAAGGTAGGCATCTAATGAGTTTATTAATTGTTAGGTAGTTCAGTTGTCAAAGATTTTTCGTACTAAATTTATATTTTAATCTCGGGTACTGCAATGAAATAGGCCAGTTGCGAGTCGTACTCGCGCATATGGATCCATACCATCTTTACGTAGTGTAAAATCAAGTCGCTAATGCTATACAGGGTGTAAAAAGACTACTACCGAAAACTTGGGGGTTGCAATCAGACCATTATACTGAATAGGTTTAGCGAAAATATATGTATATACTAGCTGACCCACGTAATCTCGTTTGCGTCTTCTATTGCACGTAGCGTGAAAATTTTCCCCCGTTTTTGAAACATTCTTCATTGGTTCACCGCTCCTATTAGTATTAGCGTGATAATATATATCATCATGCTAATACTAATAGGAGCGGAGCATCAATGCCAACCAATTAAACCAATCGAAATTTGATGATGATGTTCGAAATCGAAATCAAACCAATCGAGGAAGGCTATAGGCTATAGCCAATTGATGTTGGGATGTTGTATATATAATAATCGGCTCGAGAACTTTAATTGCGCGATTCAGGATTGGTAGTTTCTTAGTATTGTAGGTTACTCCGTAGTGCAGCGTAACTTCGGTAGATGGCGCTGTAGTATGTTATGTTGTATGTGGAGGTCGCCACAGTGATAAATTAACTATCCTGCGGTTCCTGAGATTAGCGCGTTCAAACAAACAAACAAACTGTTCATCTTTATAATATTAATATAGTGTCTTTATAAATTGTAGCCTATGTGTTATTCTGATGTGTAAGCTATATTATTGTAAAGTTTCATCACAATCCATGTCGTCTTTTTTTGCGTGAAAGAGCAACAAACATACTCACAAACTTTCGCGTTTATAATGTTAGTAGGATTATTGATTTTACTACGTATTTACAATTTTGATTGATAATAACATTTTGAAATCTTTGACAACTCTGCTACCTAATATTTAAATTGACATTTTTCATACTGGAATCCCTGTTTTTTAGTTATGTCTTTTTCTTTTAGTCTTTTTAAATGAATTAGAGTTTAAAACCTATCTTCGCGACACATACATATCAAATTATAGATGACACTAGCTGTGCTCTGCGGTATTGTGGCTTTTGAATCGGATATTCTATTCTGTTCACTATTTCATTGATTTTAATTTTGTTTTCAAAAATAGAAGTAGCTTTAAGCTACTTCATATAACATCAGCTATGTGCCAGTGAAAGTCCCGTCGAAATCGGTCCAGGCGCCAGAGATTAGCCCGACAAAAATTTTATATGGAATTACTTAATATTATTATTATTTTTTTTTTTTAAAAAGACAACTCCCGCATTAGGAATATACATCCTGTGTCGCGGGGGACTTTACAAACATACATATAACGGACACAAAGAACACCCAGACTTAAAACTACATTTCGTAGATCACACAAAGTGATGTTCCACGTGGGATTTGAACCCACGGCACTTGGCGCAGTAGCAAGCGGTGTACTGACCGCTTAAACCACTAGGCCAGCCGTGCAGTGCAGTTATTTGTATATAGATATTTATTGGAATAAATAAAGGAAATATGTCAATTTTTTTTATAAATACCTATGATTCTAGTAAGAAACATGTCAATACATACAAACATACATATAAATAATAATGCATGATTACTCTTAGCTGTAAGGTACGTATGGATATATCTCACGTTGAGGTTCGCTCTTTATATATGGACGTAGAATTGATCATTTCAACACATAGATTAAATACGAAGATATATACTCAAACTAGATAACTAACTAACTAACTAACGCTACAATTTCTAAATTAAAATTTTCTATATCCCCCTACCTACACGGCTCAACGGGAATAATACCACGGCTTAACAGAAAACCGGTGTGAAATAGCGCTAGCCCTGTGTTTCACCGAGTGAGTGAGGATACCGGAGGCCCACACCCTAACCCCTACCTTATCCCTCTACCCTTCCCATAAAGGCCGGCAACGCACTTGTGACCATCGCTTACCATCAGGCGGTACGTCTGCTCGTTTGCACCCTATTCAATAAAAAAATAAATATTACATTCTTTTTAATCTGGGGAATGCTTTTCGCACCAAACCCTTCGTGGGGCTGATGAACACTTAATCACTTCGGGGGCCTACCTCGGTAGTCGAGGAGCTCCAGAAATACATGATTCTTGAGGTACATCGATTAGAGTCACCCCTGAAGCAGGACCCTGTTGCGCCTCTCACTGCTCTGCACAGTACGATGCAGAACACCCCCCTACCTACCTACTACGGTAACTACCCCCTTAGAGATGAAACAACCCGAATTCCATTATTATAGTCGTTCCAATACTTTATTTAACTTTTGACAGATCACGCACATAAAGTTTTGTAATAATTTTTGATACAATGTACTACAGATAATACTGTACTTTATGGACGGGCTCCGCCTACTTAGGGATGTGTATTTCGTAATTAATGACCACAGACTATAAAAACGGTTTTGAAATAAATCGATTATCGATTATATTAATAAAACATACAATAAAATTATTGTGATTATATTTTATATCAAATCACGTAAAAAGCTTTATTATTTTGCATTAAAATGCCCTAAATGTCTCTGTTTCAATGCATAAATAATTTGCGTAATGAAAACAGTTCCATCGTACTCGTACCTAGTAATGGGATCGAATGTATTCGCCGCAAATTAATGAATCTAAAATAATTGTTTAGACTTACTATAGTTGGTTCAAATAAAAACTACCTGCGGTACCTACTTGTAATGAACAAGTACAAAATGTTGAAATTCGTAGTAATTTACGGATTAAAAATAAAACAACCAAAAGAGGTACTGTAATACTAATTTTAATTATAAAGAATCGTCTTCTTCGTATGACCAGGAATCATCATCACTTGAGTTCTCAGTAATATTGATTATCATTTCTTGGATAGATAAATTGTCGAATGCAACATCCCGATCCCAATCCGACATTATCACCTTCTTTGTTTTTTCTACTACATTCGCCCAGTTTTCTGGAGTTACTTTTTCACACGCATTTTTCAGTAAATTCAGCATTTTTCTTGCGGTGAAAGGAGGAGTTGTATTGTTCCTCGCAGCATATCCTTTAACTTGTGCCCAGATCATTTCAATTGCATTATATTGGCAGTGATATGGGGGAATTCTGAGGACGGTATGCCCATGCTCTGCTGCCATTTCATCTATGACGTATCGTTTTGGCAGCTTCTTTGTTTTTAATATCTTTACTAACTCTACTTTTAGTAGGGACTCATTCACCTCTTCGCCATTGTCACGGAGCCAGTTTATAAGTTCATGTTTTTTGTTGGCCTGTGTTGGTATTTTATTAATTTGACGAGAGTGATAAGGTGCTTTATCAATAAATATTATTGATGGCTCTTCGAGTGATGTAAGCATTTCTCTGAACTCACTTTTCATACACGTTCGAATTCATCTCCTCATGATAATCTCCTGTTTTCTGGGATTTAAAAGCTAATAGAGCGCCTGGCACATTTCCTTTTACTGTTCCTGCATGACAAATAATCAGTCGTTCGTCTTTTCCCATTGGTACTGTAGAAGTGGAGCCAACGGTGTTGTCAGTCCTAGTTTTTACAGCGTATGATTCGCATTGAGCCAAGTTTCATCTGTGAAAACAACATTCGACCAATCTTCTATTTTTTTGCTTGTCTTAAAAAATCGCATCTATACAAAGCAATATCATTGCGTTCCATTAAAATTTTTCGTTTGTCACATTTTTGGAATAACATTCCAATGTCTTTCAATACCTTTGTCAGAGAAGATTTTTGACCACGGAACAAACCACTATTTCGAAGAGATTGTGTTAGTTTTTTTAATGTTGGAATCTCTTTTCTTTGGTAATAGTCGTATATATGACGACGAATAGCATCAGCGTCAAAATTGTCAACGGCTGTAACTTTACTAGGCGGACGTTTTTTCTTAGGTGTAGTTAGCTTATTCTGTTCCATGCCACTGCTGCCGTAGCGTTCTTTTGTTATTTTTGCCACTGTTGGAGCACTAATACCTAAGGCTGCTGCAACACGGTCTCTAACTTGAGTCACTGGTATAAGAGGCCCACCATTACGGCTTTCCTTTTCAAAGTATTCACGAAGTCGCAAGACAAACTCTCTTGTTTGTCCTTTGAGTACTTTCTTTTTTGGCATTTTGACAGTAACGAAGGCAGGAACGATACGCTCAACTCAACCAAACGTGAGAATTCACAAATAAATCAATACGGAGGAATATAAATACTCAACTATATTGAAGGTTACTCATTGAAATACTGTAGATTATTTTAAAATAGACATAGAGAGATTTAATAAAGATCATCAATAGTTTAACAAATACAATATTAACCACTGAATTACAACACAATACAATAATACATTTTGAAAATTCAGTTCCTTTTATATATTTTTTCATGACATAGAACCGTCATATTTGAACAACATTCTTTTAATCCATTTCTTCTTTATTTTGACAAAGGAGGTCGCACATTGAAACACATAGAAATATGAAGTACGAAATTATCTATAAAATAATGAGTTTGTTAAATCGATTAAAACTTCTTAATACATAAAATCGATCGATGAAAGAAATCGAATAGGTAACGGGTCAGGGTATCACTATTTGATTAAGTATTAGAGCTGTCAAAAGTTAAATAAACTATTGGAACGACTATAGTGGGTTCTATGGTATATTATGTATGTGTTTACAAAAAAAAGTATATAAGTATTTATATCAGTTGTCTAGTACCCATAACACAAGCTCTGCTTAGCTTGGGACTAGATGGCGTTGTGTGTTAGATGTCCGGAATATTTATTTATTTATTAAAAAAAAATACATAACAGCGCCATCTTTTGCCTTCAATGCATTAACTAATTAATTACCATTCGTTTTGTTCAACTTTTCGTCCATATACAGTGAAACGAACCAATCAGAGCTGTTAATACGACAAAAATTGATTTGTGTGTATATTGTGATTTTTTTGTTTGTGTGTTTTTCCTTAGGTTTTAGACTTTTGAAGAGTGCTCAGAAGATTTCTATGAAGATATTAAATTATTTGAATTGTTTTACTTTGCTGACTAACCCATTATAGTTTTAACCAAATATTGTGCGTGTGTGTTCGTTATGTAACAGTTAAATTAAACCCCCTGACACAAGTAGCAAGTATTTCGCGTTCATTCTCTATCTAAATTGTTAACGATTATTACTTGTATGTAATATAACCATGAAACCTTCAAGAAAAGACCGTACTCCTTAAAAGGCCGGTAACCAACTTGTGACGCCTTTTTTTTTTTTTAAAGACAACTCCCACTTTAGGAATAAACATCCTGTGTCGTGGGGGACTTTACAAACATACATGAAACGGACACAAAGAACAACCAGACTCGGGACAACAATTCGTGGAACACACAAAATGTTGCACCGCGTGGGATTTGAACCCAAGACACTTGGCGCAGTAGCAAGCGGCATGGCGACCGCTGAAACCACTCGGCCAACCGTGCAGTCTAAGCCTTTAGTGTTGCGGGTGTCCATGGGCGGCGGTAATCACTTACCATCAGGTGATACGTCTGCCCGTTTGCCCCCTATGCCATAAAAAAACTTTAAATATTTTGTTTTGACCACGTGACTTAGCATTCCAATGCATTTTTAGTAATGTATTTACCTTTACGTTTGTAGAATGCAAGTTGGCTACGGGGCTTGTAATAAAAATAATCACTACGATCAGACTTATTTAATACTAGCTGAACCGTTGTTGTTGTCATATCGCGGGTAACGCCGTTGGGCGAAGCTAGTCTAAAAAAAGTAGCCTAAGTTACTCCTTGTATCATCGGTTATCTACCAGTGAGAGTCACGTCGAAAACGGGCCAGCCGTTCCTGATATTAACCGGATCAAACAAACAGACAGACAGACAAAAATTATAAAAGTTGCTATTATGGTATATGTACCGTGTATACATACATATGCATTTAGTATAAAGCAGTTATTTTAATATTACAAACAGACACTCTAATTTTATTTATTTCTATAGATAGCTACACCACGTGGCGTTAAAATAATACCTAGTAGCCAAAATTACTCATCACCTGTTTGCCATAGAAGTTCCCGTCAAAATCGATCTAGCCGTTCCCGCGATTAGCTGTAACAAACAGACAGAAAACCATAAAGATATGTTTTTTTAAAAATTGAATTTAATGAAAAGCAGCAGCAATTTGAAATTACAAACAGCCACTTCAATTTTATTATCTGATATATAGAATTCTTTGTGTCGCGGTGTTTGTTACCAAACTCCTCTGAAACGACAGAATCAATTTTTATGAAGTTTTGTATGCATATCGGTTAGGTCTGAGAAGCGGCCAACTTCTATTTATCATACCCCTGAATGATAAGGCTGACCAACCCCACCAGTTTTTGTATAATTTACCTTCGAGCTTCGAGTACAATTGATTTAATGGGTTCGATTCCCATTTGCAGCAAGTCACGGCGTGCAGGTAAGTGATAGTATATAATGATCTAAAGAACATTGAAAGTATTTGCTAAATATTTTCAGTGTTCCTGTTATATTTATAATGGCCCTTTTGCTCTGAATAATAATTATTAAAAAATATTTTTAATAACTTTTGATATTTGAATGAATAATTTGAGATATATCCATATGTTAAAAGTTTCTATATCGAAACTGAAAATTTGCGTAAAAGAATATAATTTTTTTTTTAATTTTTGGTGGAATTTTGGACTTTTTTTTCATGTTATATGTTTTATTATAACATGAGATATGTTTTTTTACAAAAATAAATTCTTTAACGCAAATTCTTTGCCCAATTTGCAACAAAAATCTATTGTAGTTATTTGTTTTTAGTGTATTTAGCAAAGAGTAAAATTACAGTAGGTTTTTGTTTCTATATTTGCATTTAGAATTAAGGAATTATGACGTAACTACTGTCCTCTTTAATTTTCAAATTTAGAAGAATTTTACACTTTTCGTTTTATACCTAAACTCACAATCCAAATGTCTTTTTGCTTCAAATGTTTAATTGCGTCGCGTTAAATACTATTCGCTAAAAAAAATATTACTTAATGCAAAGTTAAACTTATTAGAAATACGACGGTGTCTATTAGTTTTCTAAACAAAACTTTGTTTTTTATTTAAACCATTATCTAGACTATCGGTAATTGAATTAGCCATACAGAGATAAAAATCTGTAAAAAATCAAAAATATAGATATATTTTTAGACTTTGTTAGCTTTACTAACCATACCAATACTAAAGTCAAACTTCCATCAATAAAAAGTTGCATTAAATACAGTCCACCTTTATCGTATTAAAATGCATTCATATACTACTTCTCCTAATGAATTACGACTACAAAATCTTATTTATCAGCTCGACCTGTTTCTTGGAAAATTCTGAACGGAGCAAACACGGTCTATAACCTGGATGTAAGCTCTCCAGTTGCGTAGGTTATGGTTACCAGAACTTAACATGTTTGAACCTAATTCTACACTGGATTTGGTTTATTCATTACATTTATAGTTTTGGTGTCTGGAAGGGGACTTATTCCTTATAAAAAGACTAAGGTCGAATACTCTAAGTTCAAAATTGATTATATCGTTATCCGGATACAGAATTCGCGTAATTTATATTATATTAGCTTTTTGACAGTGCCATTCGCTTCAGTTCACCGGTACCCAATAATACCTCGAAGTCCGTACTGCAAGAAACTTTACCTACAAAAGAAATCTCTTTTCTTTTTTAGCGGAAAATTACGATGCGACCCGAGCTAACGCCATCACCGTTATTAGCTGTACTACAGCTTATCCGTTCAGAGTGAACGACAAGTCTGTACTCTGCGTCTACTGCCAAGAGCTGTTCGAAGACCCGGACATATTCCGGCAGCACATGGATACCGAACACGATTATTTCAGCATCAAAGTTGCGTTTCATCACCTCCCAAAGAACGAATTCATCAAAGTTGACTTGACAAATTTGAAATGCAGAACTTGTAAAGAGCAGTTCGAAAATTTGGACACAGTATTGGAGCATGTAGCTAACGTGCATGGGAAGAAAACAGACACGAATGGCAAATTAGGCGTGATGCCTTATTATTTACAGAAAGATGTGTTCAATTGCGCTGTCTGTGAGAAAAATTTCCCCACCCTCTTCCACTTGAATCGACACACGATTTCGCATTTTCTCAGTTACGTATGTGACGTTTGCGGTAGTAGCTACGTCGCCACAACTGGACTCCTAAAACACATGAGATCTAAACACCAAACGTATGAAGTTTCATGTAAAAGATGCAGAAAAGTTTTCCCAACTATGGAAGATAAAGAAAAGCATTCGCGAACTGAAAAATCTTGCATGCCATATTGCTGCCCGAAATGTATGGAACGGTTTCTGGATTGGAAATCGAGAAGGCGACATATGGAAGTGGCCCACGGACTTACAAAAAAGACTTACAAATGTGCGGAGTGCAATATTGATTTTACTACGGAAAATGCTTATTATATCCACTTTAAACTCAATCATTCTGAAGATTGTGTTGTTTGTAAGTTTTGTGGCGCGAAATTTGTATCAGAGTTTCGTCTGAAGAGGCATATGTCGAAACATGCGCATCTTTTTAATGAGGAGGAATGGTGATTATGGAGGGCTTGATCTGAACTTTTTGGAGAAGCTTATGGCAAGTGGTGGACTTGTAAGATCGTAATGGGTGTTTATAACCTTCAGTCTTGAGATCAGTGAAATGAACTGAAGGGAAAATTGGTGTACTTGGAGTATTGAACGGTATTCATGACGGTTTTCGATTTAGGACTAAGGAAATTGAAGCGAATGAACTTGTCAAAGTCTTATTTAAATCTCGTAAACTACAATAAAACGTAGTTATTCTATAAGATAGTTTTATGGTGAATTGAGTATAATTTGCGATAATAATGATGATAAAACATGCCTTTCTTGGAGCTCCGCGTGGTAGAATTACACCAATCAGATGACACATGTAGTGATGCAGTTCTGTCGAAACGCTGGGTATACAGGAGAGACTTACGGCGGTAATTTCAAATTCACACATAATTTAATAAAAATAATAATTTATTTATATCAGACACTATATTTAATAATTAATAAACACTCAGTTTAAAGTTAAGTGCAACAGTGTATTATAAAATATGTCTTCAAGTATTTATGCTGCGTCAGCCTGTGTGCGTTTAACTATCTAACTTTATATGATCTTAATTTTCTATATTATGCATATGTACAAGGACATTTCACAGATAGAGGTCATTGACGTATTTGAGTGGCAATAACACAATATTACAAGCTTTTGTCCATGGCTCGGCCTGCGTGTTTGTCGGTTATCGTTTAAGTAGCCTTTGTACTTCCTTAAAAATCTAAATATCACGATGCCATAGGACTCAGTCCAATCACGAAAGACGAAACGTTTGCATAGCCGCTTTGTCAATAATTTGAATTACGAATAGTTGTTTAAAAATATTTGATAAATTATGGTCGCAATACAATAGTATCAAAATAATATACCTATGGTAAAAATGATTTTCATAAGATTGTTTTTTAATCTTGTTTGAAAGGAAACTTCAAAATTTTACTATTTGTAAAATAAAATAACTACGAAAAAATACCTAAGACAAGGTATTTTTTCCTATCCTAGCAACACTTGACTAACGTCAACTTATGCTGCCCATACACGTCTCCTGTCATTCGTATTGCATTCGCTCGTACTGTGGATCTGACTTTATGTTTGCTTGTCTGTTTCGATCTATTTATTATAAAACGGACTTGATACTGAACTTTATAAAATTATTTTTTCTTGAGTGTAGGAAAATAATATAGTCATTTGAATAATAAGTTTTTCATGTTTAGGCTAAGAAACCGTACAAAGTGGTGGACGTCTATTCCATCAGTTTGCTATGAAAACGTGAAAGACAGTTAATTTCTCATTTATATTAAATTCTAATGTTGTTTGCTACACTGCTCTAAGTAGAAGTAGGAATTACTAAGAAGGAGAAATATAAGGTATCGACTACTTAGAGAAATATTTTAAACTGTCGTCTGTTGTAGTCTTTCCACTTCAATATTTTACGTCGAATAGAATATATATAAGACAATTAGTCGGGATTATTAGAAATCGCCAAAATAAAACTTATTGTGTTGCTCTGAAAATACAAAGTTTTATTTAAGCATATTTTTACATTGTTTTACTACAAACAGATCTTAACAAACATATTAGGTATGTTACATGAAAATACAAAGAAACGACATTTAAAGTTTCTCAACAGATTTGTCGATTCCTTTTCACAAAACAAATAATAAAATAATGCTTTGCCTAACCTCACACTTCACTCTTTTTATCATTAAACATTGACAGCCATTTGTCAAACTACGCCATCTAGCTGTAAATGAAGGTAGTAAGCTAGTGTTCTATGGACAGGACGCGCTTCATATATGAAAGAAATAAATCTTATATCTTTATATATATACGTATATCAATAAAAGTTTTGCTTTGAAAGCTAGTGCAATGTTATTTTATTAATAGGCATAGAAATATGTTAAATGTGTAGTTTAACTTAAGATGTATTAAACTAAACACTATTATCATTTATGTTTATGCCTTTTTGTTATTTTTTTTTTAATAAAAAGACAAATACATACTCGTTTTCTTTTTCTTTTCTATACTCTACTGCGAGTTCATCATTAACTTGATCGTGACGAGTTTGGCGCTGTAGTTGACCCGCACTGAAATCTTCACTCAACGATTATCGCATTAGTAACAGTTCTAGGCGTGTTACATTCCTCATGTTGACTGGGTTTGATAATAATAATTCTTTATTGTAACCAAAAAGGATTAAACCATTTATTTTTGCTACAACATAATACAACACACAATCTACAAAAATAAAATCATGAAAAAAATTGCACTGTGCAGCAAAGGCAACCAGTTCAGTTTACGCTGTACTGAAGCACAGCATTCAGAAGATTACATAACTCTGTATAGCCCTGACTCCCAAAATAGCGTTATAATAAATTATTCTAGAAATACGAGTAATGATCTATGCTCATAGTTAACATATATTATATAAATATGTAACACACAAGTTTACTTCTCAAAGAGGTATACCTAGGTATGTTCAAAGTTATCATTTTGCCAATTACGATTTAAATCCCAATCACCATGCCTCTAACCTTTTAACTACTAATAAAAATTACCCTATACTTGTACTCTGAGACCAGATTTAAAGAGATATGCATACTATATATTGACGTAACTGTTTAAACGCTACGTAGAAATAGATATCTACCCTCTACCGGGGTATGCGGTGGGCGGTGTTAAGATATGTGGATATTTATAGCAATTCAATAACCTTTATATACGTAGGGAAAGAGAGAGTGGCTCTGCACTATTAAATTATAAATATCCATCCATAGTTAGGGGGAAAATAATGTTAAACAATGGCCAGTTGTAGCTGGATTTGCACTGGACTTTTCTAATTTTGACACATTTTCATTTTAAACTGAGGTCCGAGTCTTCACAGACTTACAACATTTCAGGAGAGATGATTTTTTTAGAATCGGTAGTCTAACATATACTCAGAAAGGAATAGATACTCGCTAATCTAACACCGTTTTTAACCGACTTCAAAAAAGGAAGAGGTTATCAATTCCATTGTATTTTTTTTATGTTTGTTACCTCATAACTTCCGACTGGGTGAACCGATTTTGATGATTATTTTTTTATTTAAAAGCTGGTGCTTCCCTTGTGGTCCCACTAATTTGGTCCAGATCTTGAAGTCTGTTGTCCTTTTGTTAAAATTTGTGATAACTGTAACTGTATACAGTTACCAGGTATCAAAAAAGCCATTTTAACTTATGCCATTTTAAGAAGCCTGAATTTAATATTAAGTATTTTCCAATGATCCAGACAAATCTGACAGGAGATGAAGAAGATCTTATCAATCTTGTTTGAAGTTTGTAGGAACTAAAGCCTCTGCTATATTTACGGCAGACATACGCGATATGTGTATTGCTTGCAAGTTAGCGTTGGCGTTCATACGTCTCAACAATATACACTAAAAACTAACAACACACTAACTCAGAGTAGCCAAGTGTTGTAAGAGATAGATATTCACGCGTCAGAGTGCATCTCACCTGTACTTATGCGGTCAAATAATGCTCTAACGTTCTCGCGCTCCTTCCAACAGCGGATTTGTTAACGAGTCTGAGGATGTTTGGCTCGTTAGATTTGTCTGGCTTATTGCAACATTTTAAAATATTATACTTAATTAAATATATAAAATTCAGACTTCCTAAAATGACGTAAGTTAGTATGCTTTTTTTCCACCTTTGATACCTGCTAAATTTAAAACGGCCCCGTTTCAGCTCATTATTTTCTGAGTATATGTTAGACAACTGATTCAATTTTATCCCTCCTGAAATGACGTAACTCTGGGCTGACTGGGTTCTTGGACTATTTGATTTCTGATAGATCGTACTTCGTACAAGTGAATGTACCTAACTGTCAAAGTACCTAAATAAGTTAAGAACAAATAATGCAATTACAACCTCACAACAAAAAATTAAAACAATACTTAAAACTGAGTGTATCAACTGAAATATAAGTTGACAGTATTCCGAAATTCTCCATTCGCGAAGCTTTAAGCTATATTAAATAATTATGAACACAACGTGTTACGCGTCACCTGCCCAAACAAATGTGACAAAGGAGCATTTCTTTTTGTTCTAGAGTTCGATCCGTTGGTCGAAGCGCGACAAAACGCTAAGGTAGTATTGAGATACTCAACGGCGTATCCGTTCAGGATCCCCGCCAATGACATGGTGTGCGTTTATTGCTGCGAGCCCTTCGAGGAGCCCGGGGCGTACAGAGACCACATGAAACGCGAACATAGCTCGTTCAACGTCGACACAGCATTCGCGCACACCGTCAGCGCAGAAGAGTACATCAAAGTTGATTGTACGGAGATGCAGTGCAGACTCTGTTCCATAGAACTAGACTCGGTCAATACAGCAGCTGAGCACCTACATCTAGAACACGATAAAAAACTTAACCTAAATGCAGAAGTAGGTTTACAAGTGTTCAAACTGGGGCAGGAACGCTGGGTGTGCGCGGTGTGTTCGCTGAAATTCCCATCCCTAAGAGCTCTCAGCAGACATAACAGCTGTCATTATCATAAATACACTTGCGAAACGTGCGGCAAATCGTACATAAGCAAGGAAAACTTGAATAAACATATTTTATTCGGGCACTCTCAGGCGAAAATTTGCATCAAGTGTCGGAAATCATTTCCGAACAGCGAGGCGCGACGTTTACACGTTTTGGCGACTAGACGCTGTTGGCCTTTCGCTTGCAATTTATGTGGCGAACGATTCATTTCAAGAAAACTCAAATTTGCCCACAAGAGTGAAGTTCATAGCGTGGGTGTTACTAAAAAATGTCACACTTGTCCAGAATGCCAAAGATCTTTCGACGAATGGAGACAGTATAGAGCTCATTACATCATCTCTCATACTGATATGAATTACATTTGTCCATTTTGCGGTATTAAGTTCGACAATAAAGGGGCTCTGGAGAGCCACAAAGTAATTCATACAAAAGAGAAATTGTTCCATTGCACTGTTTGTTCGAAATCGTTTGTGAGGAAGAAAAATTTATCACAGCATATGTGGATCCATAGTGAACACAAAAGGTTTCAATGTGTGCCGTGCAATAAGCAGTTCAATCAGAGAGTAAGCTGGAAAACGCACATGAGATCTTACCACCCGGAGCTGGTTGATTTTTGAAATTCGTCTAGATAAGATGCCTGAAGCTTTTAAATTAACCTTTATTGAGTAACCGTTTTAGGCCTAGAAAGCCATAGGCTAAAACCCTCGTTGATGCTATTTCAAATAGAAAGGTCAGGAGCATTTTAAGCTAGTATGACTATTGATAAATAAATAAATATTCCGGACATCTAACACACAACGCCATCTAGTCCCAAGCTAAGCAGTGCTTGTGTTATGGGTACTAGACAACTGATATAAATACTCAAATACTGTTTTTTGTAAATACATACATATACGAGTACATAAAAAACACCCAAACTCCGAAACAAATATTTGCAGATCATAGAAACATTTGGTCTGACCCGGGAATCGAACCCGAAACCTCAAGTTTAGCATTCGCATACGCTACAACTACGCCACCGAGGTAGTCAATCAAATTAATATTATGAGATTACTTGTTTTTAATTAATTTCTAAACTAAAAGCAGACTAATACCTTCTGTATCTGTGAAAGATACGAATCGGATGCTGTGGAGTATATTCTCGCTATTACTTAGCGTCGTTTGTAACTTTGCTCGCGATTTCTGTTAGTCACCTAACTAGAGGTATATTAACGTCGGTAGTGTATGAGAAACCATTGGACTGGAAATATCTTGAAATAGCCATGACACTGTCACTGATGTGGGGGAACGAATATCATGTTCCACCCAACACAAAGGGTGGATCCTCCGACCAGGCGAGGTGATCATGACTGGCGGGCTACTGCCCAAAAGTTGATGTTGGGATGTTGTATGTATCATAATCGGCGCGAGAACTTGTATTGCGCGATTCAGGATTGGTAGTTACTCCGTGTAGTGCGTTACTTCGTAGTTCAGTGTATCTTCGGTAGATGGTGCTGTAGTATCAACAACTGTTGTGCTGTATGTGGAGGTCGCCATACTGATACCATACCAGAATACAACATTCGCCTACTCATTGTGTATTCGTATGCTATATGCAGCTTTCTTCATTCATAAAGTAAACTAACAAATACATCGAAATGGTTTCATATGAAAATGTTCACCATTCAATTTAAAATTTAAAACGAACAAATGAAGTACCTAACTCATGTTTTTAGGCGGAATTTTTGATCAACCAACTCCCTTAAAATATCTTAAACATTGTTTAAATGTATCATAACCTGTTGCCATCTACCAAATTCTTTTTTGAAGTTATACTTCTTTTGGCGAGATGGAGAAAAATGATGAGAGTGAATTTTTACTTAGCGCGCGCACACCGACACCTGAATTCTACATCGTGAAGTTAGTTCAAGGTGGCATGAAAATCGATAACTATTTTAAGTTGTATATTCTAGTATTTTTATATTTAGAACACGTGTTTCGTAACAGTCCAATTAAACAGTGTGAATAAATGAATATTATTTATTTAAATAAAATCTTTTTGATTAATTTTAATATTTATCGTTAATCACTACTGCATTTTAGTTATTTTTTTCCATACGCCAAAGAAGTATAACTTCTAACGCGTGTACATAAGTACGCACACTCAAATTTTTTTTTTTTAAATATCACTTGCACTATTTGTATAAATCACATAGTATAATAAGTTAAGAGATTTTAAATATAAATTAAATAACGTTTTATTTAAAGAAAAGATATAATTATTACAAGCTTTATAGAATATTTGCTACTTAGAACACGGTAAACTATTCGCAATACGGCAACCAGCCGGATCACTCGGATCAGCTATTTCTGCCAATGTCAAGTATTAATAGTCTTCGAGTCTTCAAGTCGTCGTCGTCGTAATGAAATTAATGATAAAAAATATATAAAATGTGGATGACATGAAATGGGGACCGTCTTTCGGAAAAACAAAAAACGATACAAAATGTTTATTTGTCTGAATAGTAAACAGATACAGAATGACAATGACCGTGGCGTTTTTGACAAAGGCCGTGTCAAAAACGCGCGCAAAATGCTAGTGTTTGAATAGTTCAAATTTAGTGAGTATTTTAAATTTCACTTTGAAAATTAATTTCTATGTTACAGAGACTTAAATGATCAGATTAAGAAATTTAAAAAAATATTACCTATTGTCAAAGACCTTAAAGCACTGATTTGTGCGTAGCATGAGGGTTGGTAACTATAAAATGTGGTCGAAAAAATGTGTTAATACAATTGTTTTTTGGTGTTGCCTGAGTGTGGTCCCTAATAGGAGTATTCTATATTCTTTGCTATTACAATAAAGTGCAATACTGTTAATTATTAAGATAGTCTACGTTAGTTTGTTATTTTTTTGCATTATCAATTTATTATAAGAATATTTTGTCTTCCTATATTTTTCTTTGGCGATCACGTTCTATACTTATTCGTTATAATATCAATATTTTATGGTTGTCTTAGACTTGCTTTGTTAATATATTCGTCGAGAGTTGTTTTATAAGAGGGCAATTTTAGTTTTTATTTATATTTAAATAAAGTTTTATGTCCATTGTCAATAACTTTCATTTAAATACTGTAAACCTTAAAAATAACCCACAATTTATTTTCAAGAACACCTTAAAATGCCAAAGGGTTTATTAGAAACTTGTTTAGTTGGAAAATCTGTATATTTCATGCAGAGTCATGTTTTTAGCGAACACTTCTCATCCACAATATCACAAACGTGTATTTGATATTTAATCGGTATTCGTCCAAAAACTCTTGGTGACTAATCTTTCAGTGTAATAACAACCGTGCTTCAAGAGCGTGGCGCGTTACGTGTAGTGTAATTTACCAATACCTTTTTTTTCAGATGCTTAACCCACTAGTAACTTAAAGTTGTAAACACACTTAAATCTGCTGACACTAAACCTAAGCCAACAAGTCAGGCGAACTGACACGAAGAAACTATAAGAGTTTCTTATTAGGAGTTTTAAAATATGTCTCTATTTATCTTCTTATAAAAATATACAGGTTTAACCTTTTTCAATGATCGACCTAACCAACCGAATCACGTCAAAGGTATCTTAGTGTTCCATCATATAACTGTCATCACAACAACTAAAAAGGCCACCACAAATCACAAACGTCACGAGAGAAAGCAGAAAGGAAGGACCATTGAATGATTGGGCGTTTCTTTTTGTTCTAGACCCAAACGACTTGAATAACGTCGCTAAACGGAACGCCGAGGTTCTCGTGAAATTTTCCACCGTTTACCCCTTCAAGCTGCCCGAAGAGAACATGGTGTGCGTCTACTGTGCCGACCCTTTCAAAGACCCCGTAGAATTTAGGGCTCACATGAATAAGGATCATAAAATCTTTAATCCCCGTATGGCTTTCCACCACTGTTCAGAAGGGTACATCAAAGTTGACTGCACTGATATAAAGTGTAGAATATGCTCTAAACAGTGTCAGACTTTGGAAGAAATTGCTGAACACCTAGTCTCAGCTCATAAAAAGCCCTTGAACTTAACCGTTGAGTGTGGACTTCAGCCTTTCAAACTTGAAAAGAATACGTTATCGTGTGCAATTTGTAATGCAAAATGTCTCTGCTTGAGGCAACTGAGCAGGCACACCCAAAGCCATTTCTGGAGGTATACCTGCGAGGCCTGTGGCAAATCTTACGCCACTAACACAACATTACGAAGTCACATAAGGTTTTCCCACATTAATAACGAGAGGATTTGTAGGAAATGTAAATCTACCTTCAGTAGTTTAGAAGAAAAGAGAAAGCACTTGGCTGAGTCTCCCAGATGTTGGTCTCACTTATGTTGTGTGTGCGGCGAGCGTTTCATGACTTATCACTTGAAACAACAACACTTATCTGAAGTGCATGATGTTAAAAAGAAAACATTCGTATGTCCAGAATGTGGAGAAGTCTTTATAGATAGGAAACGTTACAGGGTACACTTTAGAATATTTCACACTGATGATAATTACACGTGTTCCTGTTGCGGTATGAAATTTGAGACGAAACGGACTTTGGACGATCATAGGGTTACTCATACTATGGAGAAATTATTCCCTTGTACGGTTTGCTCGAAGTCGTTTCCTAGGAAAAAGAATTTGAATCAACACATGTGGATACATAGAGAACAGAAGAGATTTGAATGTACTCTTTGCAACAAAAAGTTTAATCAGAAAGTGAGTTGGAAAACTCATATGAAATCTTATCACCCAGAGTTAGTCGATTTCGATGAAGGAAAAAATAATAACGTTAAGTATAAAAAGCCTTGCTTGAGGCCTTATGAGTAGGAAATTAATAGTTCTTGGAGGAAATATTAACAGTACTGATATGAAATAGCAAATAGACTATTCGGGAATAGTTCAGAAATCATTTTTTTACTTTCATGCAGATAATTTTAGGAAACATGTAACTACTTGTAGAAATAAGAGTATTTACAACTTTTAGTAAGATTTAGTTCATTCTTTTCGGGTTATGATAATACCATGTGTCGTTATGTGGTGGTCTTTATAAAAGGTATTCAAGGGTAGACCAGAGCTTAGCAGTATTGATTTCTACAAGTTAATAATAATAGACACAGCCACACAACACATTTTTTTGTAAATACATACATATTATAGAAACACCAGATACTAAAAGAATATTTGCCAATACTTGTGAGGTTAAATAGATGTTGTCGCTCGAATAGGTGGAGGCTCGAATATTTTCTTATTTTTTTTTGTTATTTATAATCTTTAATGGCGATATCTGACGGGCTACTTTTTCTTTTTTTTTTGTATCCTTATGTTTTCTTAGATCAAAGTTGCTCAGGGCAGGTAGTTCTTAAGTCAAATCAGAAATATGTCTAGTTAGCAGAAGACCGACGTTGCAATAACTGGTTTTTTGCAAGGTGGTCTAAAACTGCTCGTTAAGACACCTATTCTATTCGGATCCTCGTTTGATAGATTGGCCTCTTAAGTGTTAGTTAAGTGTAAGTCGCATATAGTTTTTTTGGAGACACAATGAACGATAAAATGATGTTTTTTGAACATCTACATTAGAGAACCTAAGTGACTCTTATATCTGCCAAATAGCTAAAGATAGATCAACTTTAAGCGAGTTTAATTCATTCCGCAATAGTGATCGGACGTTTTTTTTCTGTTTTAGAAAAAAAGCCGTTCGACGCCATGCGACGGAACGCACAAACGGTCCTTCAATATACCACAGCTTATCCATTCAAACTGCCGGACACATCCATGGTTTGCGTTTTTTGCTGTGAAAGTTACGATGATCCCTCAGAGTTTAGAAACCACATGCACATAGAACATCAGGACTTCAAAATGTATATGGCATTCGCTCACATCCCCGAAGGATTCATAAAAGTTGATTGTACGGAGTTAAAATGTAGATTATGTTCGCAACATCTTCAGAACATCGAGGATGCGGCAGATCATTTAGTAAAAATACATAATAAAACCATCATCCTAAACCACGATTTGGGCATACATCCATTTGTCATAGAAAAGGACAAATATTTTTGTACTATTTGCAATGAGAAACATTCAACTTTATCTCTGTTGAGTAAACATATGCATCGGCATTACGTTCAGTATACCTGCGACGCTTGCGGCAAATCTTACGCCACTAAAACGTCGTTACATTGCCATCTGAGATATAACTGCGGGACTGGACCATCAACTAGGAAATGCCGTAAATGTAAGAGTACATTCCATTCTCTAAAGGAAAGACAAGCACATTTAGAGGTTTCGAAAAAGTGTTGCCAACACGTATGTCACTTGTGTGGAGAGAGATTCGTGACGTGGACAATAAAACAATCTCACTTGACGGAAGCTCACAATATGCCGGCAAAATCTTACAGTTGTCCAGAATGTTCGCTGGTATTCGCGCAACGAAATTCATTTAGGGCTCATTTCAAAATCTACCATACTAACGACTATGTCGAATGCTCTTATTGTGAGAAACGATTTGAGAATGATAAGAGCTTGAAGAAACATGTTGTCATACATACGGGAGAAAGGGGTTTTATCTGCACAGTGTGCGCTAAAGCATTTCCTAGAAAATCTACACTCGACCAGCATATGTGGATACACAGAGAAATAAAGAAACACGAATGTAAAATGTGTAACAAGCAGTTCAATCAAAAAGTTAGCTGGAGGACCCATATGAAATCACGACATCCGGATTTGGAATGGACGGAGGTGTCATAGTATTCCAATAAGATATTAATAATAAGTTTTTGGTTTTGAAACTGACTTTTTGAATTAAAGCTTTAGTTTTTTAATACTTCTGTTACTTAATAATTGACAATAAATTGTTATCTGACTAAAGTTAGTAAAACAATGTTGTAATGATGCATGGAAATAGAAGTTTAAAGAACAAGAAGTGACACCGATTTCTCTTTTGTTCTAGAACTAAATCCGATGCTCATCGCAAAACGGAACGCCCAGACTCTTATACAATATACCACTGCTTATCCGTTTAGGATCCCGGAGAGTTCCATCGTATGTGTGTACTGCTGTGAAAGTTTTGTCGATGGTCCGCTCTTCAGGCATCACATGGATTCCGACCATAAGAACGTTAACGTCAAAGTGGCATACGCGCATTTGCACGAAGGTTTTATAAAAGCTGACTGCACTAGTATTCGGTGCAGAATTTGCTTTAAAACCTTCGATATCTTAGACGAGGTTGCTAGGCACTTAAACGAAATTCACAACCAGGGAATAGAATTAGCATTTGGTGTAGGAATACAACCCTTTTGGATGGATAAAGATAAATTGTCTTGCGCAATTTGTAGAACGAATTGTTCTAATATTCGAAGTCTTAGTAGGCATATACAGGAACATTTCTTTCAGTGCACGTGTGAGCTTTGTGGCAAATCTTTCGCTACTTCCACATCTCTACAAAGGCATTTAGAATTCGCTTGTCCTTTAGTATCTAAACAAAAAAGATGTAGGAAGTGTAAAGTTCCTTTACACTCGTCCGAAGACCAGAAGAAACACTTCGAAATATCAATAAACTGTAGACAGCATCTTTGTTCAGTTTGCGGCGAAAGATTCAGCAATTGGAAGTTGAAGATAAGTCATATGGAACGTGCTCATGGTGTGCCTAAAAAGGTGTATCCTTGTCCCGAATGCGGGTTGGTTTTTAAAAAACCTAATAAGTTCAGAGCACATTTTAAGATTGTGCATACACATGAGCATTTTGACTGTCCAAGTTGCGAGCGGAAATTTGATTCCAAATACTATTTAGACAGGCATATGGTTGTCCATTCTAATGAGAAATTATTCTTCTGCGATGTATGCTCGAAGTCATTTCCCCGCAAGTATACACTGAGGCAGCATATGTGGATTCACAGTGAGGTTAAACAGTATGAATGTAAGATGTGTGATAGACAGTTTAATCAGAAAGTCAGTTGGAAGACTCACATGAAGTCGTATCATCCAGATTTGTGTGATTTTTAGCTAGAATGCGAAGGCGGCTAACTTGAATTTACCCACCGCCGCATCGTAGGCACTAAGTTTTATCGTTCTATTGCGAATGTCATAAACCGGGCATCAACATTGTCTAGAATCTCATATCCAGAATCTTGTTTAGAAACGAAAAAAGGTGTTGACTTTTCGTTTAAGATATAGAAATACCAGAAAATATTTATCTAGTTTAGCTTTTCAAATGTTTTTTTTCAAGTTGAATCTTTTTTTATATTGTTATTATTTTGTATCTCTATTATATCATATATCATAGATATCCATTGAGCTACAGTTGTTTTTAGGAATAGTTTCAATCGCTTATGACAAGCTTGTTGGATTTTTTTAGGAAAATTGGGAGTGTGTTTGTACAGAAAGGTTGGAAAAAAGAAAACAAAATGATTGCGAAGGTCTAAATTTAGTTTTGGAATATGAAGCAATGCCAATAGATCGAAGAAGTCAAAGCCAGTACTCCAACTGACTATTGCCGAGAAGTCTTTACGTTCAAACGATTCTAACATCTAAATCTCTTCATTTGCGTAATAGTTTCTGTATAGTTAATTTACTGTAGTAATATCTATTAATTAAAAAAAACACAGTTCCAACTTGCCTGGCCATTACCACTACACATCAAACAAGACCTTTATTTCTAAGCACAGGGATTTAACTATATAATTACAAAATTCGTGCAATGATACTTTTTGTAGAGTTGGTTAACTGTATACTGTTTAGAGAGAAATCTACTCCAATCTCAATCTTAGAATAGTTAATTTATTACATTAACTGTTATAGTTGGCATAGATGGTATAGTAAATGTTATAAATATTTTCGTTATTCGGTTTCACAGTATATTGTATAAATATCTATATTTAGTGTTAATAAACAGTCATTATTAATTTTTGACTTTTATTTTGCCGCCAAATGTATGCTTTTATATGTAAATAGCACAAAAACGAATGGTTCGATTTATTTTAATATTTGTCTTCTTCTTCTTTTGATAAAATGGCAACCAGCCGGATTACTCGGATTAGCTATTTCTGCGAGTGTCAAGTATTTATAGTCTTCAATATAAGTCTTCGAGTCTTCAAGTCTTCGTCGTGATGAAATTAATGATAAAAAATATATAAAATGTGGATGACATGAAATGGGAAAAATATTCATTGTCAATTCATAGTAAATATTTTTTGGTATGTTTTAAATTTGGTAGATGATGTCGAATATTTAAAAAAAATTAAGCAATCGCTAGTTTTTCGACCTCGACGTAATATTTCTTCGTAGGAATTTGATCACTATTTTGCAAAAAAACTGTACATTATTTCTTACTTTTTAATAAAGTAAGCTTTAGTAAAATAATACTTCTATGTAAGGGATAGACTGCATCTTTAATCTATTTAATTGCAGAATGTAAATTGCCTTTTTTGTGACGAGCGTTGCAGTTGAGGGACCACTTACATTGGATTAAAACTTATTGAAAGGCTACTTTTACAAACCAGAAGCAGAATTTACAATTGTTTAGATACTAGCGCTAGAACCACACAATATTTCAAATTTCGTTGTGGTTTCCACTCAAACTAAACCTAGGGTGACCACCTTCCGCATGCTATATATTTTTATACAGTAAACGAGAAAGGTAGATATTTCGATCGTTTTTATAAATCTTTTATTAAGAGTAGTCATTTAGAGCAGTTGTAATTTTGAACTAGTTTACAAGATATGGATGTCTATGAGTCACGATTGAGGGATCATCTTTGACGCTTATAACTTTGGAATCACTGCTTTTACAAATTAATTAGAATTTTTACTAAAGCTTGTTGCATTCAAACCCTTCCATCTAATGTGATTAATGTCTTGTCTAGTTGCGCGGTTCCAATATATCATTCCTATAGAGAAGCGAGCAAGAAATTCTAAGCATACGAACAAAGAGTAAAGTAAAAATCTTAAGAAAAAAGGTTTAGATGATATTTGCTATTTTTCGTCAAGAACTGTTACTGTAAAAAAACTGGGGAAATGAAACTACAAGTCTAAATCTAAGTGAGGTTTAATATCACAGGGATTTTTTCTTTTTGTTTCTAGAATCGGATGGATATAAAATGGCGAAACAAAACGCAGAGATAGTCTTGAAATACTCAACAGTGTATCCATTCAGGTTAAGAAGTCAAGCTTTACTGTGCGTCTACTGCAGCGAGGGATACCAGGATCCCATACATTTTAGAAGACACGTTGATTGTAATCACGAAAAATTTAGCGTGTCGGCTGCCTTTGCTCACTTGGCCAAAGGGAAAGACTATCTCAAGGTAGATTGTGCTAACTTAGAATGCAGGTTATGTGGAGAACCATTCTCGAACGTTAAAGACACAGCGGAACATCTTTTTAATGAACACGCTCTTAAGATAAATCTCAATTACGATATAGCATTACAATGTTACAAATTAGAGAAAGGTAAATGGTTCTGTCTGCTCTGCGATGCGAAACTACCAAATTTAACCAAACTCTGTCGTCACACAGTAACAGCTCATTATCAGAAGTATACATGTGATATATGTGGGAAAACTTACATGACTATTGAAGGCTTAAGATACCACATAAAGTGCAACCACTCAGAAAAATTCTTGTGCCGAAAATGCTGGAAAGAATTCGACACAGCCCAGGAAAGGGTAAAGCATCTGAAGACATCTAGAAAGTGCTGGAACTTCGGTTGTATATACTGTGGAGAAAGATTCCAGTCTTGGGAGATAAAGAGCAAACATTTAGTTGAGAAACATGATTGTCCAGTAGTCAAATATCCGTGCTCAGAATGCGACAGCGTATTTGAAAATAGGAAGCGTTTTAATAACCATTATCGTAAGATGCATACCGATGAGTCATTTGTCTGTTCATACTGTAAAAAGAGATTTACAACCCAAATCGAATTAAAAGACCATAGAGCTATTCATTCTGGGATTGAAGGTCACATCTGTCTATTTTGCGGAAAGTCTTTTCCAAAGAAGTTTACATTAAACCAGCATATGTGGATTCACAGTTCTGTTAAGCCATTCGAATGCATTCCTTGTAACAAACAGTTTAATCAAAAAGTAAGTTACAAGTCACATATGCAGGCACATCATTCTCTTGTCATTGATTAGAAACAACATACTGATGTTCCAATTGTCCACTTTTTACACAAGTTTTAATTTAGGAAAGATATGAATTACATTACTGTCAAATAATGATTAATACCTACGATAAACCTTAACATAAGCTACGAATAGATGGAGCTGATCAAATTTAAGATTTTGCTTTCACTATTTAGCAAGTTGTCTTCGCTTATTAAATGGTTGTCAGTGATAATCAATTTGCTTTATTGAAACGGTGAATAAAGTTACGGGACCGATAAATGGTACACATTGATAAAATTAAGTTTACCGAAGTTAGAACGGAGTGGTTTGTTATGGGGTTCTAAAAAGTTGAGGAATAAGTTAGATATTTCATTGAAATGTGTTGTGATATGACGAAATATGAAAAGCACGTAAGGAAGATGATTGGTTGCAAGAAATTCTTATCTTTATATGTAATTATAAAATAACTTTTTGATTATTTTGTAGGAATATAATACTTTGTTATTTTACTATGTATAAGAAAAATCTATTTTCAATAAAATATTGATTTTAATTATATAGTTTTCAATAAGTACCCATAACATTGCAGATGCTTATGCAATAACGAAATACTGTATTCTTTAATCATGTGAAGTACAACGTATTTAATTATACTCCTTTTATACTCACATTTAATACTTTCTTAAAAAAAGTAGACCAAGCAACTTCATGACTAAGCCCTTATTAAATAAATAAAGGAAAAGAAACGTATATTAACATCGCGAGCATGTCTAGTGACATTTGGTTTGTTAGGCAGAACGTATTTATGGTATAATAATATCGGCTGTCCTACCGAGCCGAGCCTGCGAGTGACACCTGAACCTTATTAAAAAAGATGCATTAACACTTCATATTTGAGAGGAATAAACCGACGTCAAGGGATTTTTTTCTTTTTGTTTCTAGAGATGGAACCACATTTAACGGCGAAACGGAACGCGGAGATCGTGTTACAATATTCAACTGTATGTCCATTCAGATTGCGAGGAAAGGCTATGATATGCGTCTACTGCTGTGAGAAATACGAGGATCCTGAGGATTTCAGGAGACATGTCGATGATAATCATGAACAATTCACAGTGTCTACTGCATTTGCACACATAGGCAGCGCGAAAGACTATCTAAAAGTAGACTGTACGAACTTAAAGTGTAGATTGTGTGCCGAATCCTTCATCAGCATCGATCATGTGGCCGAACATCTTGCAAAAGAACACGACCACAAAGAAACTCGAAAATTGTGTCTCGACTATGATATAGGCTTGCAACCGTATAAGTTAGAGAAGGACAAATGGTTATGTTTCCATTGCAATAAAAAACTACCCACTATAACGAAACTTTGCCGTCATACCACATCGCATTATCAACAGTATACCTGTGACATTTGTGGACGAAGCTACATGACAAATGACGCTTTAAAATATCATATTAAATGCAGTCATTCAGGAAATTTTGTATGCCGAAGATGTTGGAAAGATTTCCCAACCTTAGGAGAAAAAAGGGAACATGTTAAGACATCTAAGAGTTGTTGGGCTTTCGGATGTGTCAATTGTGGAGATAGATTTCAATCTTGGGAGCAAAAACAGAAACACCTAGTCGAAAAACACGACTGTCCAGAAACTAGTTATCCTTGTCCGGAATGTGATAAGACATTTCTAACTAGAAAACAATTTTATAACCATTATAAAATGACACACACTGACGAGGTATTTGTTTGTTCCTGTTGTGGTTTAAAGTTTGATACCAAAATTCGGTTAGACGACCATAGGCTAGGACATACTGGCGAGAAACAGTTTAAGTGCTTAGTGTGTTTGAAGGCTTTTACACGTAATAAGAGTCTTTCCCAACACATGTGGATCCACAGTGATGTTAAACGTTTCGAATGCAAACTGTGCAATAAACAATTCAACCAGAAAGTTAGCTACAGATCTCACATGAAAGTGCACCATTCTCATGTTGTTGAATAAAAAAAGCCGTCTTTCAAACTCATATTTAATATCAACGGAATATTCGAGAGTATGTATACTTTCTTTATTTTTTTGTATTTTTCCTTTTCTTTTTTAAATTCTTTCGAGAATAAATGCATCGAGTGTACACATAAATATTCTTTTGTTACGGATCGCAACTGTCTTAAATCTCCTAAGTGTCTTTCGTCTTTAATTTCGTGTTATCAATGTATGACATTTTCTACTCATATTATGCCAGGTCGTGGAACATTTATGTGATTACCATTACAATGAAATTTTAAAATTGTTATTTCTGTTTCTTTCAAAGTATTTTCATAACTTTCTACCTCAAATTATCCAGACAACTAAGAAATATAAAATAACCTGACGATACAGGGATTTCTTTCTTTTTGTTTCTAGACTTGGACTCACGTTTAATGGCGAAACGGAACGCGACGATAGTATTGCAATACTCAACAGCTTATCCGTTCAGATACCGAGGAAACGTCTTCATATGTGCCTACTGCAGTGAGGGCTACCAAGATCCTGTCTATTTAAGAAGACATATTAATTGTAATCACCAAACGTTCAAAGTCTCAACAGCATTCGCCCATTCTAGCAGTGGCAAAGATTACCTCAAGGTTGACTGTACCGATCTAAAATGTAGGCTGTGCTCCAAACCTTTTATAAACTTAGAAGAAGTCGCGCGACATCTTGTTGCAGAACATGAAAGTAAAGATACTCGAAAACTATGCCTGGATTATGACATAGGCATGCAACCTTATAAGTTAGTCAAAGATAACTGGACTTGTTTCTTGTGTGCGTTCAAATTTCCAACTGTAACAAAACTTTGCCGCCACATGGCCTCGCATTATCAAGAATATACATGCGAAGTTTGTGGTAGAAGTTATATAACAAACGAGGCTCTAAAAGTTCACATAAGATGTTGTCATTCTGGAAAATTCGTATGTCGTAAATGCTGGAAAGATTTCCCTACCGCAGAGGCAAAAAAGGAACACTTAACGGTCTCAAAAAATTGTCAGGCTTTTGTTTGCGTATATTGTGGCGAGAGATTTCAGTCTTGGCACTCAAAACACAAGCACTTGGTCGAAAAACATAATTATCCAAAAGCGAACTATAAGTGCTCCGAGTGTGATGTAAGCTTTCCATGCAGGAAACGTTTTTTTCAACATTACCGTATTGTTCACTCTGATGGGAAGTTCATCTGCTCAGCATGTGGATTACAATTTGTATCCAAAATGAAATTTGAGCTTCATGTGATTATGCATGCTAGTGGAAGAAGGTTTAAATGTTCAGTTTGTGGTAAATTTTTTTACCACAAAAAGAATCTAGATCAACATATGTGGACGCACAGCGAAACAAAAAGATTTATATGTATGTTATGTGACAAACATTTCGCTCAGAAGCTCGGTTTTAAAAACCATATGAAATCGTTTCACCCTAAAATTACTGTAGACTTTTAAAAATCTCTTGTTAAAATGTAGTATCAATAAATTATTGCATGATTACGTAGGTGTTTTACTGATTGTCATATCCCATTTTCATTTTAATAGTAAGGTGTTGCGTATTCTTATAGGTAATTTTTTATTAGATCGCGTTAGTTCATAAAAAAATTGCCTGACAATTAGTTAATAAAAAAAATTAGCTTCGGTATAACATTGACAGTTTTCTTTTTTGTTTTTAGGGACCGCGTTGGGAATACACGGACGTAGGAACAGTGAGAATGAACCAAAAAAGAAAATTGTACTTGTATACCAGCCGCCGCAGCGGCGAAACGCTGAACTTATACTAACTTATTCTACCGCGTACCCCTTTAAAACTAGATTTAGTCAAATTCTCTGCTCATATTGCCACGAAGAATATAGCACTCTTTCAGATTTGAGATACCACATGAAAATTGAACATATTAACTCCGATTTTAAAAATGTATTTTACAGAGCTAAAGATAATCTCATTAAGATTGATATCACCAATTTGAAATGTACCATTTGCACTCAAGAGATCCAAGATATCGATAGTCTAATGGGTCATTTATATAACGTACACAATAAACCTGTCAAATTCAATGCTCGTTATGGCGTTTTGCCTTACAAACAAAATTCTGAAAACCAATGGATTTGCATATACTGCAATAAGGTTTTGAATGCGTTTATTAATTTTAAACGACATATCGTTACACATTTTATGAATTATACATGCGATAAATGCGGCACGATGTTTGTGTCAGACCATGCGTTAAGAGACCATCATCGCCAGGTTAAATGCTTCAGGACTGCTTACAAGGCTCGTAACGGGCGAGTCTTGAAGCCCAGAACAAATGCAGAAATAATTCTCCAATGTTCTACGGCTTCTCCGTTTAGAACTTGGAAAAGTAATTTCAACTGCGTATTTTGTAGGGTACAGAGTAATGACCCTAGTAGTTTGAGGTTACATGTGGTTACAACTCATGCCAATTATGATGTCAAAGCAGCGTTTTACAAAAAACTAGGCAAAGATTTTCTAAATATTGATATTACCGATCTTCAATGCAAACTTTGTTTTATGCCAATAGACAATTTTGAAAATCTTATTTATCACTTAAAAAGCGATCACCAACAACCCATAAACGATGATGCACAATTAGGCGTTCTACCTTTTCGATTGAATGATGGATCATTATGGAAATGCACAATATGTCCAAACGAATTCAAAGACTTTGTGTCCTTAAAGAAGCATACTTCGGAACATTTCCAAAATTACGTTTGCGACACGTGCGGTGAAGGTTTTATTACGGAGTCTGCAATGATAGCTCATACGAAAATACCACACGAAAACAAGTATAACTGCAGTCGTTGCATAGCTACGTTTTCTTCGCTGGACGATAGAAATTTACATGTAAAAACTCAGCATACCTCTATGCCTTATATGTGCGTTTATTGCAAGGAGAAACCGCGCTTTGCGAACTGGGAGGTTCGGAAAAAGCATTTGATGACAGTTCATAATTACAAAACTGGAGCTGATAAGTACGAATGTACGACATGTCAGAAGTCTTTTAAGACGAGATCTGGAAAATACAACCACATGGCGAGAGTACATAGAATTAAGAAAGATTCAGAACTTAATTACCCTTGCCCAAGTTGTCCCAAAGCTTTTACAACAAAATTATTCTTGGACAAGCACATTGCTAAAAAGCATTTTGATGTGTGAAGATAATAAGTAGTTTAAATAAGTTAGTATTCTTTAATATTTGACATTAATTTGTGATTGATTTGTAATGTCTCCTCCAAAATCTTAATATATCTAAATTTTCCCTTCAATACTTTTGATTGCTATATTAATGCAAGTATTCAGTAATGCGGATAATGTAATTCCTAATAGAAAAGCACAAGAAGATGTACTAGAATATAATACTGATGAAACTTATTTTCTTTTTTAGGATCCACAAAGGATATTGGACTTAATGAGAACGAAAGTAAACCAAAACAAAGACTGTTTGAACGATCTGTTGTCCAGAACCCGCAAAGGCAAAACGCTGTTCTCGTATTAAAGCATTCCACTGCATTCCCATTTAAAACACGTTTCAATAGAATTGTATGTTCTTACTGCCATGATGAGTTTGAAACAATGAATATTTTAAGGGACCATATGAAATCTGATCATTCTAACGCAGATTTTAACAGTGCTTTCTATAAAGTCACGGACGCGCTAAAAGTTGACATTTCTGATCTAAAATGCAACATGTGCTCTCAGGAATTTCAAACCGTAGACAGTTTTATGACTCATATATCACGCGAGCACTCTGTACATGTTAACTTTGAAGTACCTTTTGGCGTGTTTCCATACAGGCAAGGTGCCTCAGGAAGATGGATGTGTCTAGAGTGTGATAAAACATTCCCAAAGTTCTCGCATATTAATGGCCATTTGCGGACACATATGAAGATTTTTACATGTGAAAAATGCGGTGCCACGTTTTTATCTGATCATGGTTTGAGGCAACACGAAAGAAATTTCCGGTGCTACAAGTCTTCTTACAACCCACGTTTTGGAAAAGCTATGAAATATAAAAGCAATACAGAGATTATTCTGGAATGTTCAACAGCATGTCCTTTTCGGACTTGGGGCCAAAATTTCAACTGTGTATTTTGTAGAGTTCAATCCAATGATCCTATAGGTTTACGAGCGCATATGGCGTCCAGACACGCGAATTTTGATATTCAACTAGTGTTTAGTAGAAAGCTTCGAAAAGAGTTCTTGAAGGTTGATATAACAGATCTCCAATGTAAACTTTGTTTTATGCACATTGATACTCTAGATGATCTCATTGTACATCTTAAGAACGATCATAAGCAGCCTATTAACGCTGACGTGCAACCTGGCGTGTTACCCTTCAAGCTAAACGACGGTACCAGTTGGAAATGTGCAATCTGCAAAATACAATTCTCTGACTTCATATCTCTAAAGAAACATACATCAGAACATTATCAGAATTACGTATGTGATACTTGTGGTGAAGGTTTCATCACAGAATCAGCACTGAAGGCCCACACAAAAATACCACACGACAATAAGTATAACTGTAGTCGATGTATTGCTACTTTCACCACGTTAGAAGAGCGCAATATTCATATTAAAACACAGCACACAACTTTACCGTATATGTGTATGTATTGTAAAGAAAAGCCCCGCTTCGCTACTTGGGAACTACGGAAAAGACACTTGATGGAATTCCACAATTATAAACCAGGTGCCGAAATGTATGAATGTACAACTTGCCATATGACGTTCAAGACTCGATCACAGAAATATCATCATAATGTCAAAGCTCATCGAACGAAGAAAGAGACAGAATACAGTTACCCGTGTGGCAGTTGCTCTCGGGCTTTTGCTTCGAAGTTGTCTCTAGATAAACACATAGCAAAAAAACACTTCCACGTATGACTTTATTGATCTCGATTGAACATTCTGGATGATACTTACACTTTGAACGGTTTTATACAAAGTGCATATCCGTTTTTGGCGGAGCGATGATGAAACTTGGCAACCTATTACAGAAGCCAATGTTCCTGAACTTAAAGGTTCCTTTAAATTTTGGCTATGTAGTCTATGAACTAAGGCCATCCAGTTGGAGGTTTGGAATTTACATATATCCTAGTGCAACAATACTTTACTGTGCTCCTAGTCTTAGCCGAATGTAATGGTAGGTGTACTTAAATAATGTATAAGTACTGTTCAATTAACCGCATTACTTAGAACGGAATAGGTAATACAAAGTGTACATAAATATTTATAAATTAATTTATTTTTAAAGTCCACTGTAAGGGCGTCTGAAAGTTTGTGAGAAACATACACACAACTCCATACACTCATATCGTTGTGAAACTAAAGCCTTTTCATTTACGCAATTTTGGCGCTGATAACAGTGTGAAGTTTCGTGGATCTAATACAGATAAGACATAACTAGAGATGAAAAAGTATTGTATCATTTTATCGATAAATTCTTGATATAATTTCTATTTTATATTTACAGTAGATAGAAATACATACAGAACACTTAGTTTTTCACACAAACCGTCTTAAATAGTACTCTCCTTTTCAAGGAGGTTTTGCCATACTGTCAGGTAAAGAAGGAAGTTTTGTGTCAAGGTTTTCTTCTCTGCAAAATTGCTAATTTCAACTTGTATAATAGAGGTCAGTGTATAAATAGTAGTAGCATAATATTAGTAAGTGGTCTATATAAACTAGAATGTTAGTAAAAGGAATTGATCTCATGTTTTTAAGAACGTTTTGTACAATTTAAACTCTTGTGCGCGGTTTGTTCTTTATGACGAAATTTTGAGGGCAGGCGTCATGAAATATGTTATTTAGGAATTGCATATTTTTAGATAACGAATCTAGCTTATTGTTCTTTTACGCACAATATAACTACACCTAACATAATTGTTTTATTGACGATAGACATTTACATTAGCTCAATAAACCGTTATATTATTTATAAATAACACTTCCGTACACTACATGTACCTATACCAGTGACAAACATAAATGCTTTAAAAAAACACTCATTGGTAACTCATCATGACTTTGATTGACACACAGACACAACAAATAATGATGCCCATCACACAATATTTGTGTAAGTTGGTAATAAATTGAAAACCATATTTTAAGAAATAACGCTGCGAACTAGGCAAGCACTTTAACTTAACCCCCTTAATGTCAATATACTTTATAAAACAGATCTGGTGTATTACGAAATACTCGTATATAGCGAAAATGAATGCAAACACTCCACATTAAGACAATAATAAATTTACAGATACATTTGAAATGTCACTTTTTCTTAAATGTAGAATTCCGTCCGCAACTACAGTTTGATATCAATGTATTACTTGTAGTGTGTTCATTAGTTATGAATGTATTTTAATATATATTGGTCGTTCAATCACCTGTCTTTCACAACATACATTAACAGCATTTAATAGTCCTCTGCTGAACATAGGCTGATAATAAAGGAGGTTTTGGTTTCCTATACCACGCTGACAAGACGGGTTGATATAGTTTGAGTTTGAGAGAAGATTTCCTTCTCTTTGCAGCGCTGTTGCCATATGTAATTTGATCTCTTATGACCGTTTTCACTCTCCAGAGATAAGTTATTGAAAAGGGCCGCAAGTTGTCTATGTTAACAGATTTATCATAATATATAATGGTGGATATTGCATTTGTCATCCGTTTTCGCCATTTTACGTTTGATAGTGTTCGAGTTACGAGTAGATTTATGTATGTAATTTATTATGAGGTTTTAGTTTTATATAATATATAGATACATTTATATGTATATATAAGGCCAATAAAGAGATTATAGTTAATATAAATATTTTTATTTACTTACCACAAACCTACAAATTGCACTTCTCTTTCTGCAGTTATTTGAAATTAAATATGAACATCACCTAAATCAATCATTTTAGATACTATTAAAACTAGTCAACTGCTTCTTTTTCTACGAAATCAGCAAAGACTCGTCATACAATGGAATGAAGTGAACCAAGAGATTTGACAAGAAAATTTTCTATTTTTAGGGCAACGTGGACCCAGCACCAAAGCAGTTGTTAAATTTGAAGGTAATCAACTAGAAAAGTTGTCCAAGCCGAAATATACGAGAAGCGCTAGAGCTGAGGCCAGAATTATCATCAAGAAAAATGCCACCGCTATACTTGAGTGCTGGTCCCTTTGCCCTTTTAGATGGAAGAAGAACAGGTTTAAATGCGCTTTCTGTGAAGAGAATTTCACTGAATGCTCTGAACTTAGAGACCACGTTAGAATATGTTCGACCCAACATACAGTCAAAGACATTTACAACAAATACAAAGAAATGCCTTTGATTAATGTAGATATAACGGAAGCTATATGCTGTTATTGTTCAATGCCGATTACCGAAGTGGCTGAAATGAGAAGTCACGCCATGGAACATGGTTTCGACATAGATTTAAACCATCCAGATGGCGTGCTACCCTTCTCTTTAGACAAGCAATCGTGGAGGTGTGTCATTTGTATGGAGAAATTTAACAATTTCCTAAAACTTTATGAGCACATGAATGTTCACTACCAACATTATATTTGTGCTATTTGCGGCAAAGGGTATATGACCGCACCTAGATTAAGGAAGCACTCGGAAGTCCATATATCTGGATCGTTCCCTTGTAACGAATGTGGCAGAATCTTCATTATGCGAGCATCAAGAGACTCACACAAAGCCACTGTACATGCTAAAGAACCCAGATATGAATGCCCGCATTGTAATATGCGTTTCGATGGTTATTACGATAGAATGAAGCACATGAAAAACACACACAGCGAGCAAGAAGTCTCTTACAAATGTTCACATTGCGATTTATCGTTTAAAACTAGCGGAAAACGGTCGATACATGTTCGATCAGTACATTTTCCACCGCAATTGGATTTTAGCTGTAACTTTTGTGAATGGCAGTTTAAAACTAATTATGAATTAAAGAGACACATGGTACGACATACTGGAGAAAAGAACTTCCACTGCTCGATATGTGGAAAATCCTTTCCTAGGAATAGAGCGTTAACTACCCACTTAAAGACTCACCAGGATGTGAATTGTAAATGGAAAGGTTCTATTTATAAGGAAAGAGGCCTCAGGGTTGCTCAGCTAAGGAGTCATCCTGATTTGAATGATATAGTTCCAGTTGATGTTAAGATGATTATGTGAGATGATCTTGCCAGTATTATTTTTAATAAACATTTATCGTATATGTTTTATTTGTTATCTATCCTAACTTAATTATTATAAATTTGAAAGTGACTGCCTATCAGGGCTAAACCATTGCACCAGCTTCAATGTTTGACGTGGAGATACTTTGATTCTTGAGGAAGTACATAGGCTACTCTTTACTACGCGATAACCGATATACAAGCAGGTTGAGCCACAGGCAAAAGCTAGTATACAATACATAAACGTGAACAGCCTTTAACAGTCCACTATTAGACCTATGTCCTGTAGGCTGTAAAGGAAGTTTTTGGTCTACTATACCACGCTGCACGATGAATTGGTATAGGGTTTGTTTTAGGTTTTACTTCTCCTTGCACTGATGTTTTCCTCCGTAATTTGCCCTCATAGGCAGCTCGTACGACACTCCGTATTCTTAAACTGAGATCACACGGGCCATATACGTAATACATAGCCTCACATATTTGACCCCGATGATATAGACAGAGGTGTTCCTTAAAATTTTCGCGTTTTGCCGACTGTAAGTTTTATCTTCGTTACTTAAAAGGGGGCTGGCTGGCATATCCACGTCTAAAGGGTCGGTTTAAAGGTAACCTTTCATACAACTTTAACTGTTTTTAAGTTATGAAGTTCTCAAAACAAATAATTTTCCCCCATCTTTCGCAACATTTTTCAGTGATATCCATATAAATCTAAATATTGTCCGTTTTTATGTAGGATATTTACGCGCATGTTAATTTATATGAGGGATTCTGGTACATCGACAAAAACGCAATAAAGTAGTTTTTCTGTTTTAGGTTCCGCTAATGTATCGGAGGGGATAGGTGTTAAACGCGTTAGAAAGTTAAAGGAGAATGTTAGTGCACGTCAGCTGCGCAGGCGCCGAAGAGCGAACAACGAACTCCCTGAAGAATCAGAGAAAAGAATTTCTAAGACTATGATGCGAAGAAATGCTCTGATCCTTCTGGAATATTCAACTGCTTGGGCTTTTAGATGGTTCCATAGCGCGTTTTATTGTGTTTACTGTGATATAAAGTTCGTCGATGTATCGCTTTTAAGAGCACATGTTAAAACCCACCACCTTCACGAAATACCGACTAAGAAAATTTTCTCCAAGCTAACAGAAAACAATATGGTTAAAGTAGATATTGCGGAATTAAGTTGTAGATTATGTAGCAGACTTCTAAACGGTATTGATTCCTTAAAGGACCACTTACTCATACATGGTAAAACCTTAAACGTTAATTACAGTGATGGTGTACTGCCATTCAGATTGGACGATGACGCATACACTTGCCAAATTTGCTTTGAACAGTTCATAAATTTCTCCAAAATGAATGAACACATGAACGCGCATTATCAGAATTACGTTTGTGATACTTGCGGCAAGGCGTTCGTTTCAAAACCACGTTTCAGGAAACACGTCCAATCTCATGAAAAAGGAAATTTTCCTTGTGGAGATTGTGATGAAGTTCTTGAGACTAGAGCCGCTAGGATGTGTCATAGAATGAGGGTACATAGGAAAGGTGTGCGTTATGCATGTCCAAGGTGTCCGGACGTCTTCACAACGTACCACAGTAGGGCTAGACATTTAGTAGATACACACGGGCAACAAAAGAAGGAATATTACTGTAATGTTTGTGATAAATCTTTTGAAACCAGCTCGAAACGTGCTAGCCATGTACGTTTTACACACGCTAATACTGAGAAAGGACATAACTGTACGCAATGTTCTTCTATTTTTAACACCAAATCAAAATTGTTGCGCCATATGAAAACTCATAGACCTAAGTGTGATTAAGGCTATATGGAAGTAAGACCTGGTATGCTACAAAACGCAGTTAAAAATATTAATGCACAAACAGATTAATACTTTTGTCCCCACTAATGTTTAATAAATATAAAGAGTTAATTACAATTACATATCATTTGATTCAATAGGGTCGGATGCACTTTAGTCTGTTCATTCTAGAATTAACTAACTTGTACTTATTTCATTATTTTTAATTCTGACCGGTTTCGCCCTATGGCATTGTATATGGCAATAACCTCTTATATGTGTTTTCCAGTGAGTTTCATTTTAGAATGTATTTCATCAAGTTCAATGAAGTGGGGACATTAAGAGTTCAAGTTACTTTTGTCTGATATTTAGGATACTAAATCATGAAAAAGTCTTAGCCAGGTCATGCAGAGTATGTATTTCAAAAATAAATTACAACATTATTGTCAAAATGTTTGGTTTTATGAACACATCTAGACTATAATTTGTTTTAGTGTTTTTTTAATATTAAGCAATCTTAGCATTGAAAATATATACTGAGCAACTAAAATAGTATTTTCTCTTCTTACGAGTTCTCTCATAATTAAGAAAATCAGATTTTGTTTAATGGATTTTTCTATGTTTATCTATTTTTAAACAAACGTCACCTAGACGATCGTGCTTTTGAATAGGCAAATTTCTCTTAATATAAAATTTATAAATCGTGATGTTCTAGCCGATTACGGCCACGGCGGGCAGTCTCAACGGAGACCAGCCAACTACGCAGGAGATATTATAGTGCACAAGTGTGAGCGCAAACATAGGTGCACTCTCTGTTCCCTCTCTCTAATAATCCGATGCGATGGTTAACCGCCACGACCGGGAAGAGATCAGGCGCAGCTTAACGTGCTCTCCAAGACATGGGGGTTCAGACTTCAAGTTCAAACTCCGAGCCGTTGTATTTATATAATCAGAAAAACTCATTAAAACCTTTGACCCGACCCGGCATTCGAACCCGAGACTTTGGGTTAAATAAAATAAAAGTACTTACAGTTGTACTTCCTATGGCATATATTCAATCGAACCTTACAAGTGTGATACAGCAGAGGTGATCATTAAAAAGGATGTTATTGGACAGCTGAAAAAATAATAAGAAGTGCAATAAGTCTATGAAGAAAAAGTTCCAAAGCAATGGTAGGATATGCTTGTCAAAAAATAAAAAATATT
This sequence comes from Spilarctia lutea, assembly GCA_916048165.1. Classification (NCBI taxonomy): domain Eukaryota; kingdom Metazoa; phylum Arthropoda; class Insecta; order Lepidoptera; family Erebidae; genus Spilarctia; species Spilarctia lutea. Next base: position 6,132,010 of record OU696494.1, read on the forward strand.
TTGCAATATTTTTTCAAAACAATACAGAATTTGCTGCAATATTTTACAAAAAAGACTAAACTAAGAGCTGCAAATTACAAAATAGTTTTTCTATTTTTAGGGGCGAGTAAAGAAGATATGGTAAGAAAACCTTTGGCTACGGTAGTTTGGAAGAAAAAACGAAAACTCGTTGAAGACAAACAGAATGCGGCTCTCATTATAAACCATTCCAATGTTGTTTTGTTTAGATTTAAGACAGGAAAATTCATGTGCGCTTACTGCCCAGGAATATTTACAACAGCAGTAGAGCTCAGAATGCATTCAAAGAAACACGAAAATGATAAAATGCAGATCTTTGAAGAAAAACCTGCTGTTATAAACTCCTTCCCTCTTAGAATCGATATAACTGATTTAGCGTGTACAATATGCGGAGAAACTACTTTGAAATTTGATGACTTTAAAAAGCATTTATCAGAAAAACACTCCAAAAGTTTGAATCCAGAATATTCAGATGGAGTCATACCTTATATTTTAACTGGTAAAGAATACAGGTGTGTCCATTGCGATTTACTTTGCAAGAGAGTTATGATAATATTTGCTCACATGAACGTCCATTATAAACATCATGTATGTCCTACATGTGGCAAAGGCTATTCTAACTTCCAGAACCTTAGAAGCCACTTAAGAATTCACGAGTCTGGTCAATTTCATTGTCCAAAATGTGAATCCGTTTTCTCAACACGTTCAGCCAAAAATAGCCATGTCTCTATGGCACACGGAAGAAAAGATCGAAATAGATGTCCAATTTGTAATGAACGATTTGATTCGTATTACGCCAGAGTGAAACATTTAGATCGAGTTCACGGCCAGAAAGTTGAATATAAATGTAACGTTTGTTCTGCCGTTTTTGGTTGTGCAAATTTAAGATACAGTCATACACGGAGTGTGCATTTGAAACAGAGGAGGAACAGAATTAAAAATCTAGAGATTATAGAAAATAGAGAAAAAGTACTTAAGTAGATATAAAAGCAATGTGTTAAAACGACCATAAGAATTATTATCATGTATGGCTTGTAGTATAGCAGTTTAATTACTCTGCCTGTGCTAAAAAAATATTATACAGTTCTTAAAATATTACGTAAATAGAAAATCAATGGTTTGTCTTAAAAAGTTCTCCTACTTCTTCGTAATTACAATCACCACTAACTCTGACAAGCTGTTGAAAAAACAAAAGTAGGTTCAATAAATGTTATAAGATTACCTTTTTTTATGATTTAATTCATCATTCAAAACAAACTAAATATACTTCGCTTCATAGTGATTATTTTTCTTTTGTTTTTAGGGACCGTCGAACCCAAAGTAAAATGGCGGCCGAAGCGCAAGTTTAACGATCAGAGAGATAATGCAGCAATCATACTTGAATATTCCAACGCTTGTCCGTTTCGATGGAAGAGGGGGGCGTTCACTTGCGCCTACTGTCCCCTCTCCTGTGGAGATTTCAGTAGTATCCGAGACCATATTATCGATCACCCTAATAGAGTTGAAGCAATGCGACTTGCCCGCACCTTCGCTAATCTTAAAGTTGAAATTACGGACCTACAATGCGTACTATGTCTTGAACCTATGGACCAATTAGATGCTTTTATTGATCATTTAATATCTACCCACAATATATCTATAAATAAGGAACTAGGATTAGGGACTACACCTTTTCTGTTATCCGGCAAGGAATACAATTGTACTCTTTGTAATGAAAGTTTCGAACTCTTTACAAAACTCAATACCCATTTGAATAAACATTATCCTAATAGTATATGTTTCTTGTGTGGCAAAGCGTTTTCTACTGTGCATAGATTGAAAGCGCATCTCGTTATTCACGAATCAGGCGATACGGAACAGTATAAATGCACTAGATGTACTAAAATGTTCGCTACCAACGCGTTAAGGAATAGCCACGTGGTTTCTACCCACGGCAAGGAGTACAGATATAGGTGCCCATATTGTAACGATTGTTTTAAAAACTATGGAGATAGGGGTAAACATTTGAAAGAATCTCACGGAAAGAAAATTGAATATCCATGTAATTTGTGCACAGCAGTTTTCGCCATGTGCAATCAAAGAACCAAACATATTCAACAAGTTCATATTCGTCATAAGACATTCTCTTGTAATTTTTGCCCTTATAAGTTTGTTACTGCAGCCCAGCTGAGGAATCATTTAGTTAAACACGGTGGTGAAAGAAAATTTCAATGTGATGTATGTAAGAAATCGTACGCTAGAGCTAAAACTTTAAGAGAGCATATGCGAATACATAATAATGACAAAAGATTTGTTTGTGAATATTGCACTAAAGCATTTGTACAAAAATGTAGTTTACAAAGTCATGTGAGAACACATCATCCGAATGCTGAACCGTTGAAGAAAATTAAATTGTATATATAATAAGTTTTTAAATAAAGTATTTCTTCTATAACCATTGTTTTTCCTGGCTTCCGTGTGTATATGTCCGGTGAGAGTGGATTATTACTGAATGTGGGTAGTTAACTATTAGAATCAACGTTCTTTTCATCCATGTAAACTTTGAATACAATATTTTCACCAATTTGAGACAATGTGGTACTTAATATACATTCCATTCAACTGTATAAAAGTCATATTAAATTATGTAGACAATTTCGTAATGCGTAGCTGTAGTACAAAATATATAAGGGATGACGGAATAAATAGAACGTGGAGAGCCTATATCCGACCTTTTTCTATTTTTAGGAAGAAAAACTGTAACGGAGAAACCAAAAGAAACTTTGATAAAGCAGGAAGTGGAATCAGATACGGAAAATAACAGGGATTTGATGACATCCGCGAGGACCGGCTACGAGAGACGGGCTATCTTCAGAAATAATATTTCTATTATCATGGAATCATGTACGGCGTACCCTTTTAAGTACAGAAAAGGGACATACTTATGCTTCTTTTGTAAAAGTACATTTCTCGAGCCTGAGAAGTTAAGAGAACATACTCATATAAATCACTCAGAAGTTCAACAACTCCTTAAACCAAGAAAGTACGAACCTCTAAAAATGGACTTCGCAACGACCATTTGCAAAATGTGCAATATTGAAATTGAAGATTACGCAATGCTTAAGATCCATCTCACGGTGGAACATGGCAAAATCATAGACTGCACGTATGGAGACAGTGTTTTGCCTTACAAATTGAGTAAAGAAGAACATAACTGTCAGATATGTGGAAAGACGTACGAAATGTTTCTAAGTTTGCATAAACATATGAACGATCATTACGAGCATTTCATATGTGAAAAATGTGGGAAACGTTTCGCTACGTCCCAAAGAATGATAAACCACGCTAGGACGCATGAACGAGGAGATTTCCCTTGCAAAAGGTGTACAGATACCTTCCCTTCATACGCCTCTCTGTACGCGCACAACGCTAAAGTGCACCGATCGAACAAAAGATACAAATGTCCAATATGCGACGAGAAGTTTGCTTCGTACAAACATAGACTTAAACATTTAAATACAATACATGGAGAAAAGACTGCGGTCTTCCCATGTCCGTCTTGTCCTAAAGTTTTTGATCTCTGCAGCCGAAGAACTGCCCATATTCGGTTTCAACATTTACAAGAAAGAAATCATGTTTGTTCGATTTGTGGGATGAAATTCTTCACGAATTACGAATTGCAGGAACATTCCATAAAGCATGGGGGAGAGAGAATATATCAATGTGACGTTTGCAAGAAGTCATACGCTAGGTTAAAGACATTGAGGGAGCATATGAGAATACACACTAATGATAGGAGGTTTATTTGCCCTGTTTGTGGGCAGTCGTTTATCCAGAATTGTAGTTTAAAACAACATATGCGAGTTCATCACCCAACATCGCTTAAAGACGTATTTTAGTGAATAAACAAAATGGATTTTTTTAAAGACGCCGCATGCGCACGGGGTCTTTAAAACATGCGTGTAACACAAAGAATACCCAGATTCAGGACAACAATTAGTGGATCACACATAGTATTGTCTCTTGTGCGATTAGAACCTAGGACACTTGGCGCAGTACCAAGGGCGTGGCGACCGCTTAAACCGGCTAACCGTGCAGTCAAATTGTTTTTTTAATTTAACAAAACTCATATTTTAGACAGCTAGATATACAAATATCGGTAGGGACAATTAAATAATGAATTCTTAAATAAGGACCAATAAATGCCACGGACCTATATACACAATCGTATTTTACATTTTACTTATGAGTTCAATTTGTTACAAATTTGACTTTGCTTCATCATGGAAATATGGATTGCCAAATTAAGAAATGAATTAGAAACACTTTATTGATAAAGCATGTTTTTGTGAAACGAGGGCGAATATGATGCATGAAACACTATTTAAAGAAGATAACATGCTCAATTTTGATTTTTAGGTGACGATCCCTCACCTGACGAGAATATTGCTAAAGAAAATAACGGTGAAACCACGGCCCAGTTTGCAGAAAGAACGAATACTTTTACAGACGACGATATAAAAGCTAGGAAACATCACGCGACTATACTTTTAGAATCTTCTAACATTTGTCCATTTAGGTGGATGAAGAATTTATATATTTGCTTTTACTGTGATCTACAATTCTCAGATCCTGTTAAGCTCAGGCTCCATAACTTAGAACATTCCTTATTGAAAGGCTATCAAATAAAACATGCGATGTCGAAACTGAGGAAATACGAGTTAGTGAAGGTAGACGTGACTGATGTCAGCTGCAAGCTGTGTGAAGTTCAAATTCTTGATTTCCCATCTTTGAAATGGCATTTATTTGAAAAGCATAATAAGCGGTTAGACCCCATGTCCGCCGATGGATTGTTGCCATTTAAAGTAACTACAGACGACTTCCGATGCGTGTTGTGTATAGAAAAATACTCGGAGTTTAAATTGTTAAACCAACATATGAACGTACATTTTCAAAATTTTATATGCGAGCAATGCGGTACTGGGTTTGTCACACCCGAACGGTTAAGAACTCACGCCTTCTCCCATGAGACGGGTACGTTTCATTGTGACAGCTGTGATAAAGTATTCCGTTCTACTTACGCGAAGAATGAACATTTTGCAACAGTACACATGAAAGTAAAACGTCACAGATGCCCTCAATGTCCTGAAACTTTTAGAAACTATTTCCAAAGAAATAAACACATTTCTTCAGTTCATGGTGTGAAGTTAAAAGAATTTAAATGTACCATGTGCCCGAAAGTGTTCACACTGAGTGGAAAACTGGGTGTTCATGTCAAGACAGTACATCTGAAGATGAAGAGACATGGCTGCGAAGTCTGCAAGTGGAAATTTTATTCCAAGTCTGAGTTGAAAGAGCATATGATAAAACACATTGGTGAAAGAAAATTTCAATGCAGCGTGTGCAAGAAAGCGTATGCCAGAAAACATACATTAAGAGAGCATATGAGAATACATGAAAATGATAGACGTTTCATATGTGCTACTTGCGGCACTTCGTTTGTACAAAAATGTAGCCTAAAACATCATACTAAAATCCACCATTCCAACTCAGGGCAAAGTAAAATTGAAGTTTTTGTTTCATGAAATAAACTGATAGTACACTTTATATTCATCAAAAAATTTTGTTTAAAATATGATTTACAATAAAATCTACTCATAAAAAAGCCTTCTCTACTTTTAAATATATATTGTGTATAAATTAACCAGAAATTAATTAAATGTGATTTCTTTAAAACTTCTTTCGATTTCTTAACCTACAGTAACCAAACACGCACAGGAACATGGTATGTTAATCCTCACTTATACTTAAGAACAAGTTTAACATCAAGTTGAAGGCGAATATATTTTTGTTTTTGTTTTTCTAGGATCCGTCTCGCCCTTACGTGACTCCAAGCGAAGAATCGTGCCGTTATTCCAGGTGTCTTACGACAGAAGCTTGTGTAGACCATTGGGCACATTAGTGAACTTCAGTGCACTCAAAAAGACTTTTACTAGACATCATACTCCACTGCGAAGTCCATCTCCTGTAAATATATCAAGATCACCATCCCCGTACTTTGAGAAACTAAAATCCATTGAAACTATCAATCCAAAGACTAAGAAAAATCCGGACATAAGACAGAACGCTCTAGCTGTGTTCGAATATTCAACGGTATATCCGTTTGTGTACGGAAATAACAAATTCAAATGTTTTGTTTGCTCGCAACCCTATTTAGATTTACACTTGCTCAAAGAACATATGCGTGAAACTCATAATTTTGCTCCGCTTAAGAGATTAGTTAATAATCGGAGGGAAAACGTTTTAAAAGTGGATGTCAGTGATATTACCTGTAAAATATGTTCGATAAAACCATCCGACTTGGTGAAGTTAAAACACCATCTCAAAGAAGTTCACGACAAACCAATAAACTTAGATCTTCAAGACAATTTAATACCGTTCAAATTGGAATTAGACAACGGGTCTTATAAGTGTGTCATTTGCCAGGAAATTTTCATCAAAGTAAGAATATTAGTTATTCATATGAGTATACACTTCAATAACTATAGTTGCGAAATTTGTGGTTCTGCATTCATGACATTGCGACTTCTGAAGAAACATTTAGAAGTCCACGAAGCTGGCAACTACCCATGTGACCGTTGTAGCAAAGTTTTCAGCACTCCTTACAAAAGGACGTTGCATATCCGAGGCGTGCATCTTAAGCAGTTTCCGAGAAGATGTCCAATTTGTCCAGAGAGGTTCAACTCTAATTATAAAAGAACAATTCATTTGCAAGATGTTCACAATCAGTCAACGAGAGTGCATAAATGTGAAACCTGTGGTCGTGGTTTTAATTTGAAATACCATTTGATATGTCATACCAGGTCTGTTCATTTACAAGAGAGGAATCAGCAATGTGAGGTTTGTCAGCAAAGGTTTTGTAATAAGGAGTCTTTAAAGCGTCACATGGTAATACATACAGGCGAAAAGAACCATAAGTGTGAAGTTTGCGGGATGGCATTTTTGAGAAGGAAAAACCTGAAGGATCATTTACGATTGCATAATATAGATTAATTATTTTTCCGATGTTAGACTGATATGTAGAATATCAACTTTGATTGCAATCACCGTTAGCAGAAATTATTACTTGCCTCATGTCTTGCACAATTTTCTTTGTACAGTTACGATATTGACGATAACGAGCCTTATTTATTACAATTATCAAGTTCATGGGTACTGGATTTAAGTTGTGGTCTGTTAGCAATATCTATATAAAAATAAAAAAGCATGTCAGAGTTAAACCCAATAAAGTAACAATAATTTTGCCAAGTTACGAGAGTTGATTTATTAGGAATAAATGAAGACGAGACAGACTAAGGATATTTAATGGCTCTTGGGTATAATTAATCGCGTCTCATATAGAGCAAAAGTTTTCTAGACATAATTTGAAGAAATAAAATGAACTAAGATCAATAGTATTGTAATTTTTAATATTCATAAATTATAGATAGCAACTCATTCCGTCTTCGCACGGGCTCTTTACGGAAAATATAATATAGCAAATGATATCCTGAGAAGATTTGCGGTTTAATTTTTTCTAACGTCTTTAACAGATATCGTTATAATTTAGCCAATATACTCAAATATGTAACAAATTATATGAAAACCTTCCTCGAGAATGGCTCTATGTATTATTCTTCTTTTCTAAGTAGCTTTTGCGTTTAACGCAAACAGAAAGTCAGATAGACGTGAGGACTTTGTTTTATTATATATTCGTATATTCAGATTTTTCCAAGGAGAGGCTTTATGTCCAACAGTAGACAGTTAAAAGCTTTTAATAATGATGATTCCGATTATTAAATTAGTTAATAATAATTGTGATGTTTCTAATTATGATAGGTTGTAATCCAGTCACAACCACCATGCGTCAGACAGTTTAAGTCGCGTAGTCCCTGTGGCACAACTGGTTGTGCTATAGGTACGCCAACAAAATTATGACCCAACTGTTTTATTATTGAAGTTATTATGTTATTGCCCCTTATGCAACTGATCGAAAAGTAAAATTTTATAGTTTATATTATATAACTTTTGGTCCAACCTGAGAGTCGAACCCGAGACCTCAAGCAGTCCCATACGCTACGACTGCGCCACAGTTGTGTATAGAAGACAGTAACCAGAGGTGTATTTACCTTTAGTGCAGGGTTTGCTGTGCACAAGGGCGCATGCCGCGCAACTTATTAAAATACTTAATGTGCCTATTCACCAACTAAAATGGTTGTACCATTTTGGGACATATTTATGATTGCATACCTATAGTACAACTAGTTGTGATAAAGTTAGTTGTGCCCCTGGAACTACGAGGTTGTTCTATACAAACAAATACATGTAAATATTTTAATTATTAATGTCAGTAAATATCAAATGGAAATGTTTAAAATGTGTAAATATTAATCTACAATTAAATTAATTAAATAATCATAGTTTTATTTATTATTTTATTCTATTTTCGCTCGGAGAATCTAAAAAGACTTCAAATAAATTTTAATTAAATCTGTACTGACATGTTCATACAGATATAAAATCCCACTAATATTATGAGTTTGAGGAATCTATGTGTTTGTTACTTTTTCATGGAAAAACTCTGAATGGATTTAGATAAAACTCTACAGTAATATAGTAATGTACATAAGAGTAACACATAGGGTACTATTTATTTAACACGTTGACGGAACCGCAGGCATAAGCTAGTAAATTATACTAGGTTGATATAATCAATTACTTAAAATTAAGTAAAGAGAAAACACAAAATATAACTTTCATGAGACAGCTATGTTTGGGCATAAAGTGGATCAGATCGAGTGAAATGATACCATAACATCAAAGAAAACAGATGTAGAACAATTCTATGCAAGTTGCTGTTCAGTAAAATTATCGAGGGCTCAACAAGTCCTCTTTTTTTTAAGCTCCCTGGTCCTCCCAGGGCAGTTCACCCGGTACACACTGGGGGACTGCTCTGTGAGGGATGTCCAAGCGTCGAGTCCTGGTCGGACAGATCGGACTAAACCTGTCACCGCCAGCATTAATCGCGGCAATGCTGTGCACAGGATGACTAAACTAGCATATATTAATTTAAATAACCAATTTAAAGAACCCAGATTTAATATTCACATCACTTAACGTTACTGTGATGTGTATCGACATACAATTGGTAATATTAATTCTCAGGATCCTGGACTAGTAAACTGTATTTCAGAGATCAGTGTCTTAGCCTTACAATACTAATAAAATACTTTAAAAAAACAATAATAATCGAAACTAGATTTTATTTATTTACGTAAGCCTACCAAAGTGAATGTCTGCCTGCTGGAAATCATGAGGAGAATCCAAGTGTAATGATTACGAATGCAGACAATGCAGCATTGTGACCCACATAATGGCGGCCTATTGAGATGTTTCTGCATCATTTGGCCTCCGGTCTCGCACTCACAAACTAACAACGACAGCAGGAATCAGTCATTTTAGGTTCAGTCTTCAGGGAAGGGGTAGTACCCTCTCGGTTGATTAATATTACTAGCACTAATACGTACTAACTCTAATGTTACTAAAATATAATCATTATGTAAATAAATATTCAATACATTTCTAGATATAAGCTTTACGTTGTTTAACTTTCTCTTAACTGACTATAAGGGGTTTTATTAAAAATCTCATATTCCAGCAAAAATACATCATACATTTTTTATTTTAGGAATCATTGAGGAATCTGACTCGACCTTCACCATGAAAACTGAAGATGGAGGGGATATCAAATTGACTATCCTGAAACATGCAATACCTTTAGAAACTTTAGCGTATGAAATAGAAATTAGAGATGAAAATGAATTACCTGAAAAGGCTATTAAGAATGCCGATGGTATAAAAAAGAAATGTGAAGTAAAATTTTTAAAGAACATAACTAAAACCACTGATGCGAGAACTGGAAACCTAATCTTATTAAAAGAACCTATTGCTTTGGATAATATTAATTGGAAAGATGAAAACCATGAAATTCAAAATTCCATTACTTTCAATGTCAAAACTGAACGAGGCTATTTATGTAGAACTACAAACAAGACGAACAAGAAACACGAATACCAAGCTTGGAAACAAAACGCATTGGCCATATTTGAATTTTCCTACGTCTATCCGTTTATACACGCGGGCAATAAATACAAATGTTTTGTTTGCCTAAAGCCCTTTTTAGATGCAAATCTCTTAAACCGACATGTAAATGAACATAGTATCAAAGAAATAAAAAAAGAACTAAATAACAGAGTCAGAGATAAGAACTTGAAAGTTGATGTCACATATTTACAATGTAAAATTTGTTCTCAAACTTTATCCAATTTGCAGGATTTAAAAGAACATTTAAAAGTTAACCACGATAAGAAAATAGAACTGTCTTTGCAGGATAACATAATACCTTTTAAATTAGGTGGAGAAAATTTTGATTGCCAAGTATGTGGAGAGAGGTTTCTTAAACTAAGACTCCTCGTAATCCATATGAGCAAGCATTTTAATAACTATAGCTGCGAGTTTTGTGGTGCTGTGTTTATTTCTCTTAACTTGCTAAAAAGACATCTACAAACTCACGAATCTGGAAGTTTTCCTTGCGATAAATGTAACAAAGTATTCAGTAATGCTGCTAAACGAACTCTTCACACTCGTGGAGTCCATCTAAAGCAGTTTCCACGTAGATGCCCCATCTGTTCTGAAAGATTTAACTCAAACTATCAAAGAACAAAACATTTGCGAATAATGCATAACCAAACTACGGGGTTATTTAGATGTGATACTTGTGGGCGAGAATATGACTTGAAATATCATCTGTTAATTCATATAAGATCTGTTCATTTACAAGAAAGAAATCAAGAATGTCCTGTTTGTTCCGCTAGATTCTTCTCGAAGTATTGTCTGTCAAGGCATTTAGTAATACATACAGGTGAAAAGAATTTCAAATGCGAGATTTGTGGTAAAGCATATGCTAGACGGAAAAATTTGAGGGAACATTCGAGATCTCATGAAGCTATTGTGTGTTCGATATGTGGTCAAAGTTATGGGGATCAAAACCATTTGGTTGCTCACATCAACAACGTGCATGCAGTAATGTAAATGTATAAGTTGTTTTGAGTTAATGCTGTGAAATTCGAAGATATTTCGTAAATATTTTGTCAGTGTTTTTGTAGCTCAAGTAAATGATTGTGTTTATAAATATATTCTTTTCTTAAATTACTATCGAAGGTAGACCTTGTAGATGAGGTAAAATAATTTTTATATTACTATTAATCGAGACAGAACAACTACTCTAAACAATATACGTCAGCAGTATTTTCTAAAGAAGCTAATTAAAAAAGGCACCATTTTATTTTCCCAGGATTAATGGAGTCACATCGACCGGGCCCAAGGACCAGTATTTGGCAAATGACAATATCAGAGAGACAAAATGCAGCTACCTTTCTTGAATTCACCACAGTGAGGCCGTTCTTTTATCAACAAGCTAATTTTAAGTGCTTTTATTGCAACGAAGTCTTTCCCGAAATCCATTCTGTTCTCCAACACTCCGCGTTTCACGTAACGCCAGAAAGATGCTGCTTACTGAAGGAATATTTAAGAAAAGGAAAGCGCGTTATTAAAGTTGATATTTCTGGTTTAAAATGTAGATTATGCGACCAAAGGTATTCAGATCTCGATGATATTAGAAGGCATTTAGCAGCCGCTCATAAGAAGGAGTTTAATTCTGCAGGTAATGGACTTATGGCATATGATTTAACTATAAACAATGGACAGTTATCTTGCCATAAATGTTCGAAAACATTCAACTCCTTTTTTCTGCTGAACAGGCATATGAACGCACATTTTAACGTAGTATGTGAAACTTGTGGATTAGGATTCATGTCGCATCAACGGTTAATAAACCACAGGATTGTACACCAAAACGGAGTGCACAAATGCGATAAATGTCAAGAAGTTTTCCTTACAAAGCTCAAACTTCGCTACCATTTATTTAAAAAGCACGAAGTGACAAACGCAAAGAAAATAAAACCGCTTAAATGTCCTCATTGCTTAGAACGGTTTGCGGAACATTATAGGAAAATGACGCACTTGAAAGAAGTGCATGGTATTGCTTTTAATTTTGAATGCCCATCTTGTAAAGCTGTTTTACCAACACGACGGGCTTTGACTGAACATACAACTAAATTACACACGCAAAAAATCCAGTGTAAGATGTGTGGGAAATGCTTTGGGACACAATCTTTGTTGAAAATGCATATGAGAGGGCATACAGGAGAAAGAAACTTCTTCTGCGCGATTTGCCAGAAGGCTTACATGCATGAAAGGACGCTAAGACAACACATGAGAGTGCACGGACCGATATGGAAGTTTACATGCTCCGAGTGCGGCAGCGGGTTTCATAATAGAAACGATTATAATAAACATATGAAACAATGGCATCCTCAGTGGCAGTTTAAAACTATTGTTAAGAACTTTGGAAGTGATATTATTAACTGAGAAGATGAGATATATACTCGTAGTTCATAAGATATAGCTTGATTTGGATCACTTCAATTTTCATTCTTTCCGTGCCAGTTTTATCACAAACGAAGTGCAAAACATTATAAATATAAAATACACTAGTACACTAGTGACAATTTTCATAGGATTCAAATTACAATCACTACCTCTTAAAACAGGAGGGAAAGCAATGATTTTATTCTGGTTCACAGGATTTAAGCCATCGACAGAATTGCCTAATGTCATCGAGTAATCATACGCCTGAACTGCCTTAAGTACCTACATCAAATGTTAATTTACCGTTTTTAGTTCGTTACTAGCATTTTCAGTAACGATACATCTATCTCAAAATTATTTAACTGTAATCTGCCTTAGATGTGAGTGATAGTGATTTAAAAGGAATTCTCATAAAATCAATTTAGAATAATATGTTAGTTACAAGACAGTAGATACAGCCAGAAACTGTATCTTCTCGAGAGTTCAGTATTATATGACATAAGTAACAGATCTAGTCGATTATTTGATAAGTATTTTTGTAAGTTTTGTAAGAAAATTTAATGGTAGTACGAGTATCTATACTAATAATATAATACTGAAGAGTTTGTTTGTTTGTTTGAAGGGAAATGGTTGGACAGTGACACAGCCTCGCACAAAACTTGTTTTTTTTTTAATTAGTTACTTTCCGAGGGAGGGAGATTATTCACACCATCTACACGTAGACTGATGCATCCAATGTATCTACGGACGCATCCGTCTACGTGTAGAGGAGGTAATATGCGATATCAGAGTTCTGTAGATAAGGTTGATACAGTTTGGAACTACCCTGCTTTAGTATTTTAGTGAGAATTGTTAGTGAGGCGTAAGCGGGGAGACTAATTAAAATACTAATATTTTAACGAGCCCTATAATATGTAAAGTTAGATATAAGACAATACAGAAGGGCACATAAAGACACGCACTAGTATAGTTTAGGAAAACAGTACATAAGCAAAGTATACATCGATATGAAAGGAAATACTCGTATATAAAGACTTCGCGGATGATATGTATCTATGTTCGCGGCGAGTGACGTGCGCGCAGCCTCCCGGCGTCGCGTCGGTTCGCGTTCTCGACTGGCGAGGAAGAGAAAACCGAGCGCGCACCACGGAGCGTTCGGGTGTCCTCGGTGCAGCGGCGCGGGCGGTCAGTCAGATTATGTGACCGCCACAGTATAAAAAATAAGTATAGTGTACCGCCTAATTAGTTTTATTTGTAAGTTAATTAAACAGTATTTTATCATCATACTTTGCCTTATTTCTAAAAACATCAATCACCAAATGTTTGTAAAGGGTGTTTTTTTAAGCCCGATAGAACTTGAAATTGTAAAAAATAACACAAAAAATTAAATTGTAATCAAAATTTTTTTTTATTCGAAAGGTCAATACGTGACATTAACATTTGAAAATAATTTCGGGCATATGGGCACCGCGGCTGTTCTTGACGAAGTGCATTCTGGACGTCCAATTTTGGGCCACTTTTTCGAGCACTGCTGGCCGTATGTCACGAATAACACGAATAATGCTGGCCTCCAAGGCGTCAATTGTTGCTGGTTTATCAGCATAAACCAGTGACTTCACGTAGCCCCACAGGAAATAATCGAGAGGTGTCAAATCGCACGACCTTGGAGGCCAATTGACAGGTCCATTTCTCGAAATCAACTTAACGCCAAATATTGATTTCAATAAGTCGATGGTTGCGTTCGCCGTATGGCACGTAGCGCCATCCTGTTGAAACCACATCTCCTCCGGATCAATGTCATCCATATTTTCAAACAAAAAATCATTGATCATGGTGCGGTAACGATCTCCATTGACCGTAACGCGAGCTCCGGCCTCATTTTTGAAGAAATAAGGTCCGATGATGCCACCAGCATGAAAACCGCACCATACGGTGCATTTTTCTGGATGTAATGGAGTCTGTAGGGTCTGTTGTGGATTGGTCTCACTCCATATGCGGCAATTTTGCTTATTAACAAACCCGTTAAGCCAAAAATGCGCCTCATCGCTGAACACAATTTTGCGATAAAACAACGGGTCAGTTGCCAACTGCTCTAGAGCCCAATCGGCGAAAGAACGACGCATATAATGGTCTCGTGGCTTCAATTCCTGCACCAGCTGGATCTTATACGGGTGTAGGCCGAGATCTTTGCGCAAAATTTTCCACGTAGTGGACGGACAGAGCCCCAATTCCTGCGACCGACGACGAATCGATAAATTTGGATCTTCTTCCACACTTTCGTTTACAGCGGCGATATTGTCTTCAGTACGCACATTCCTTCGACGTGCTGGTGTTATTGCATCCTCTAGAGAGTATGTGGTACGAAATCTATTCACAGTTCGACGAATGGCTTGTTCAGATGGACGATTATGTACGCCATACAAATGACGAAGTCGTCTATAAGTTGCGCGAATCGACGACTGATTTTCAAAGTAAATTTGGATAATTTCGTAGCGTTGTTCAAGCGTGAGTCTATTCGTGATGATTTGTCAGAGTATACTGAAACAAATAAAAAAAAAAGTTTCATCAAAATTTAATTTTTTGTGTTACTTTTTACAATTTAAAGTTCTATCTAGCTTAAAAAAACACCCCTTATGAACTGCAAATATTTGTTACATTAATAAGTACATTAATTTTATTTCAAATTAAAAATGTTATTAACAGTGTTAAGGGGTTTCTTTTGTTAATGATGTCCTTGTTATCGTTTGTTTCGGATAATTGTCATGAAATTTAGTATGCAGGGGGTTTTGTGGCTATCGGGGTGGGGGTTCTCTCGCTCGGTAACATGATTGCGGCCATGTCGCGGAGCGAGAGCGCGTGGAAATCCGCCGTTTCTTTCTGCGAGCAAGTAATGCTTGACAAGGAGACGGCGGAGCGGGACCGGGATAGGTTTAGAAGTCTACCGGCCCGCCAGGCCCGAGAAATGGCCAGGCACCGCAGGCGACTCGGGCGACGGGGATCTTATTATGATCCCCGTCCTCCATAAGCGCAAGCCTGGGGGTGACAGATGAGGCCATCCGTCACCCTGGCAGAAGCAGGCTCACACAGTAGGGGGGTAATAAAAAGAATTATACTATACTTAAAATATTTTATAGCTGAAAAGTTGGTTTGGTTGGACACGCTAATCTCAAGAAATATTGATCCGATTTGAAAAAATATTTCAGTGTTAGGTAGCCCAGTTATCGAGAAAAGCATAAGCTATCAAACTATATCATCACGCTACTACCTAAAGAAGCGAAGCAACAATAAAAACTGTTGCAAAACTACTAGTTTCACTAAATCAATGTACTAAAAGTTCTTAAATAAAGTTTGCGACAGCATATATCTATGTTTTAAGTTTGGCTCACTATCACCCTTTTAATGCTAAACGTATTTGTTCACGCTGTTGTAACATCATTAGGCTGTAGGAGACGCAGACCAGGCTGAGAGGGTCAGATTTTTTTTAATGTTTCTAATACACATACATTCACAGACACTGATAAAAACTACACCACGAAGACCTCGCAGGGTCTATCTGAGTGGCAGTGAGTCGCTATAAACTATGTAATACACATAAATTACTCGTAACTCTCACAGACTTAAATCCATGCAACACAAAATATTATTTAGCCAGTTATAAAAATGAACACACAATAACACTTTATCCCTAGTGGTAGCGAAAGCGATAAACGTACTTTTTTTTTGTTATATAACGGGCAATCAAGCAGACTTATCGCCTGATGGTAAGCGATTACCGCCGCCCATGGACACCCGCAACACCAGAGGCGTTATAAGTGCGATGCCGGCTTTTTAGGAAGGAGTAGGTACGCTCTTTTCTTAAAGGTTTGAAGGTCGTATTGGTCCGGGAACACCGCAGGCGACAACTCATTCCACAGTTTTGCTGTGCGAGGCAGAAAGTTGGAAATAAATCCAACTATAAATATCTACCAATGCGATCTGGCTAGCTTAAGATAATGCTTATATTTTAATAAACACAAAATCAAAGGATATTTCAAAATATGATAATATTTCGAACAATAATAAAAATCAATAAATACCAGTCAACAGACAGATTCTTTTACCAACATACCACGGTTATATACTCGTATCGACCCAAATCCTTACTGTTATTTTAGCTCTCCTCACTATGACATACCATTTAGGATCACTTGCCAATAATCTAGTCTAATTATGGAAACATGTCGCAGAAAAGCAAAACAGATTTAATTTTAAAATCAGATATTTTTTTTATATTTTTTGAAGAAGGAATGAAGTGAAAGAAATACACCTTTGACAGATGATCGTCGTAGTTATTCGCAGTAATAGTTATTTACTAGGTATGCATGTCAAAATAAGCAAAAAAGAAATTAAAATTAAACCATGGACATTCTTCCTCAGGACCTGAAGCAAAACGTCGACAGGGAGCTCTCACCAGTATCTGGGAAATGACCCTGTCAGAACGACAGAACGCATCCATCCTTCTAGAGAATACCACCGCGAAACCTTTTGTTTACTGCAGATATTACTTCAAATGTTTCTTCTGCAGAGAACAGTACTCGGAAATAAAGAATTTACTTCAACACACACTTGGCCACGACATCCCAGAACAACAAATACTACTCAAAGAGTTCCTGCCAAAAGGAAAAAGAACAATAAAAGTAGATATTTCAGAACTCAAATGTCGAATTTGCAAGCAAACTTTCGATGACCTTGAGCGAATAAGAAAACATTTAACAACAGAACACTGCAAAGCTTTTACTGAATCTGGGAACGGTTTAGTGGCTTACGATTTAACGTCGAAAAATGGCCAATTTTCTTGTCATATTTGCCATAAAATTTTCCAAACATTTATATTGTTGAATCGGCATATGAATGTGCATTTCAGTAACGCTGTCTGTGAGACGTGTGGCGCTGGATTTATGACGCATCAGAGGCTCATACAACATAAAGAAATACATTTACCGGGTGGCTACCCTTGTAATAGATGCAATAAAGTATATACTACAAATTCTAATCTAAAATATCACATCGAAAAAACCCATGAAGGGGCTACAAAAATGAGAATGCTCAGATGCCCTCACTGTCCGGAAAGGTTTGCTGAACACTTTCGTAAGTTAAAACATTTGAAAGATTCACATGGGATTACGTTTACTTTTCATTGTGAAGTGTGCAAATCTGTATTCCCCAGCAGAAGATCTCTGACTATGCATACAAATAAGTATCACTCAGAGAAAACTCAATGCGAGATTTGTAAAAAGAGTTTTAGCTGTATAACTACTTTGAAGAAGCATATGGTTTCTCATACCGGTGAGAGGAATTATGTCTGCAGTTTGTGTCAGAAAGCATATAGACATCAGAAGAGTTTAAAGCAGCACATGCGGACTCATACTCAGGGAGAGGAATTCATCAAGTTCAACTGCGCAGAGTGCGGTAACGGTTTTCCTAATCGCAATGATTACAATCGTCACGTCAAAGAATGGCATCCGAGAAGTTATTTTGATTATCCTGTTCGTTGAATAGTTTATTTAAATGGAACTTTAGGTTTTTTTATACTGCAGATATTCCTCAGTTTGATTCAATTGCTTAATGCTAAAGATCAAACCAAGTTTGATCTTAAAAATTAAGTATTGGCTTTTAACTATGATTAGTTTTAAAAGGTTTTCTTTCGTCCACATGTGTGTGTTGTGTGTATGTGTGTTTACGTGAATGATAAATTGAATATCCACTCAGATACTCAAGGTACAGTGAATTGGGCTGAACCATTGTACTAGAGTAACTCTCTTTTCAGAAAATGATTATGTATTGATAATTGCAACTTTGGCATGTGCTTGATATACTCCAATATATTTTAACAAGTATTTAGAAATTTACAAATTTTATACTAATGTCGTAGATGTGTATACATAAGGACAAGAAAAATGTAAAAAGAAAATTGAAACAGACTGATCAATCCATCAAATCCAGTCAGCGTAGCCAGTATACCGAAACCTCTTTTTCATGGAGAGGTATATGTCCAGCAGTGGACGATTGAAGACTGTTGATGCTGGTAAGAATTGTTAGAAGACAACTTTAGATAAAGCATGTAATCAATAAATTGTCGCCTAATACATCAACAATGATATTTCTCTTGATCTCGAATCTTTTAGACTTAGGTTATTTTAAAGAGGATTTATTCATAAATATATGCTATGCTTTATACACATAATTAGTTTTATTTTACTCTAAATATCCCTCTGACTTTTATCTACTTACAGCATTATAGAAGCTCGTTATAGAATAACCACAGTTAAAAAGCGTTAGAATTGTGTATTTTTAACATTTTGAATATAACTTGTACTTTTGGCAACATTGCGCCTGGTACATCACTGTCTCTTGACTGACGTTTCAAAATAGCTGTGCACGGCAAAATCGTGCTCCTTACATTCGAAACTTTAAACTGTGATAAAATTCGATTAAAAATTAATTTTCTTTTTTTAATTTTGGCCTAATTTTACATTGATTTCTCTTTTTCTAAGACGATTTATTAGTAACGTTTAGTAAACATAACAATAAAATATTTTAAATTTCAGGCTCTACAGAAACAAGTATCTGGCAGATGACAGTGGCCGAAAGGAACAACGCAGCCACCTTTATTCAGTACACCACCGTCCGCCCTTTCATATTTATGGGCTTCAGTTTTAAATGTTTCTTCTGTATGGACTATCACTACGATCTGCGATCTTTACTTGAACATACACTAACTCATAATGTCGACAGTCGAGATCTCATTTTGAAAAAATACGTTACCAAAAGCAAAAGAACTTTACAAGTCGATATATCGAAATTAAAATGTCGATTATGTGACCAACACTTTAAAGATCTCAACACTATTAGAGAACATTTAATAGATAAGCACAGGAAATATTTTTATTCAGCCAGCAACGGAATGACAGAGTATAAAATGGAACTAATAAATAATATGTTTGTATGCCATGTCTGTGACAAAAGTTTTCATAATTTTAACTTATTAAATTCTCATATGAATAGTCATGTCGGTAAAGTAGTTTGCGAAAGTTGTGGAGAAGGTTTTCTGAACCAACACATGCTTACGAAACACAAAGAAAGTCACATAACTAAGAATTTTAACTGCCAGTGTTGCCATAAAATTTTCTCTAAAAGAAGTCAATTAAAGTATCATATAGAAATTGTACACAAAGGTAAAGAAAGAGTTAAGCTAAAAAAATGTCCAAAATGTTCTCTAAGTTTTAGAGAGCATTACATTAAAATGACGCATTTAAAGGAAGCTCACGGCATTACAAAGAATTACCTTTGCCATCTCTGCAAAACTACGTTTTCTACCAGAAGAGCTTTGACTGAACATACAAATAAATATCACACGGAAAAATATAAGTGCGAAATATGTTCCAAGTGTTTTGCAATAGAGTCTAAATTGAAACAACATATGCGGGCGCATACAGGTGAACGAAACTTCGTTTGTCCTGAGTGTAAGAACGCTTATATGCATAAAATATCGTTGAAAAAGCACATGAAAAGTCACAGTATTGGTTCTAAATTCATTTGTACAGAATGTGGAGCGACCTTTCTTTCGAAACATCAACTGGTTAAACATATGAGGCTTCGTCATCCGCCTTGTGAAGTTATTACGGAGTAATGTTTTTTTTTCAACCGTTTCTAAAAAAAACTATTGTAAAATAAACACACTACACAAGAATTCTCACTTGTTTCAATAATATACCTGATACACACAGGTCTGCACCTCAAACGTCGACTGAAAATAATACCCTCGCCTCGATTCGGCATGCATAGGCCGGCTCGACCGGAGTAATACCACGGCCTCAACCGAAACCGAAAACCGGTGTGAAATAGCGCTTGCGCTGTGTTTCACCGAGTTAGAGAGGATACCGGAGACCCATACCCCAACCCCTCCCGGCCACCAACGCACTTGTGACGCCTCTGGTGTCAATGGGCTGCGGTAATCGCTTACCATCAGGAGATACGTCTTTCCGTTTGCTTCCTACGCAATTAAAAAAAAAAGTCACCATGCTGCATTGTTGTATTGTCTGTACCTATTGGCAATGAGGATAGTGACCACCACTTGACACAGGCAGAGTAGAGTCACTTTGTTAGGCTCATTCTTACAAAAGAATACTTTTAATACTATTGATGATAATTGAAGTTCTTGTGCTGTCTAGTGCTTGTGTGTTTTAAGACGCAGCAAAACAGAAACTCGAGTAAATAATTTCTTTTTTGTATCTAGGTTTCAAATAAAAGGATTCTCGTTTAAACAAATCATAAATAATAATTTATTTAACAAAACGCTTAAAAACTAATTAACGCTTATGTTTACAAATTGTGCTAAATTGTATAGGGTGTTTTTTTAAGCTAGATAGAACTTTAAATTGTAAAAAGTAACACAAAAAATTAAATTTTGATGAAACTTTTTTTTTTATTTGTTTCAGTATACTCTGACAAATCATCACGAATAGACTCACGCTTGAACAACGCTACGAAATTATCCAAATTTACTTTGAAAATCAGTTCATTTTTGAAGAAATAAGGTCCGATGATGCCACCAGCGTAAAAACCGCACCATACGGTGCATTTTTCTGGATGTAATGGAGTCTGTAGGGTCTGTTGTGGATTGGTGTCACTCCATATGCGGCAATTTTGCTTATTAACAAACCCGTTAAGCCAAAAATGCGCCTCATCGCTGAACACAATTTTGCGATAAATCAGTCGTCTATAAGTTGCGCGAATCGACGACTGATTTTCAAAGTAAATTTGGATAATTTCGTAGCGTTGTTCAAGCGTGAGTCTATTCGTGATGATTTGTCAGAGTATACTGAAACAAATAAAAAAAAAAGTTTCATCAAAATTTAATTTTTTGTGTTACTTTTTACAATTTAAAGTTCTATCTAGCTTAAAAAAACACCCGTTACTATACGAAAAAAAACTTTCTTTTTAATAATTTATAATTTTGGCGGGTCAATTCAAAAATAATTAGATTTGAATTACATTCGTTATTATTGCGATTAAAGTAAATAATCAATAACAATTATCCTAATAATTAACTAAACTGCATCAAATAGGTTACAATCAGGCCTAAGAAACACAAGCCACAATGATGCAGGTCACAGAATTCGTACTTGACTGGACCTACCTGTCAATTGTATCTGCGATCATAGATCAGACAATAATAAGTACATCATTCTTTAAAAAAGATAACAATTCGTAAATACTGCGCATTCCACAATGAACTTTAAGTATTTTTACAAATTAGTAACACATTTCCTTATAATATTTTTTTTTTATATATCGAATGTTTCATATTTTAATAGTGCCTTCAAGATTTCTTAATAATTTAATTGCTTGTCCTGTAAAGTAATGAAATTGCATTTATCATATTCTGACCTATGGCCACAGATATATAATAGTGGCTTAGTGTGAGTTTGTTTTACATCAAGTCGTTCTCGGCACCAAGAGCGTTCGGCTTTTAATGAGTGAAAATTTCACCTTCGGTCATCGCGACGACCGAATCGATTTAACCCAACTCATACTGGGTCCTTTCTTTGCTGTTAGAATGGAAAATTCTTTCGGATCTGGGAACTGTGATGATGAACGTTGATAACCGACTTCTAGCTCTCTACTCTATAAAGACCCGAGTCATGCGATTTCAGGTCCTCCGGTCAGTTTTTGGTCCCCTGAAAGAATCCCCTGCCTCTTCTATCACGGCCATACGATGCTCTCAATCCAAGGTACGTAGAAACTGACCCTAGTGTAGATGCCTGGCTGGCCCTTGTACCCGCAGTTCCTACCGTACGAGGTTACTCCTATCACAGTGTGAAGGCATGTGGATATACCTGATTTAGCCTGAAGAGGCCCACCGCTGTCGCCCTGGAAGCGGTAAGTATATTGGTTAAAGATTTTAACGAAGGACTGTGTGAAATGATTGTGGGAGAGCCACGCTTCCGAGCCCTAGTCATTGTGTTCCCTAACCGGTATAAGTCAACATTAACGGGTGGAAGTGCGACACTACCGCCAGCAGGACATGGCCGTGGAAACACTCAAAACCACCAGAAAAATACTAAATTGTGGAATGAGCTGTCACCTGCGGTGTTCCCGGACTTAATATATAATACGACCTTTAATTTTTAAGAAAAGAGCGTACGCCTTCCTAATAGGCCGGCAACGCACTTGTAACGCCTGCGATGTCGCTTACCATTAGGCGATACGTCCGCTCGTTTGCCCCTATATAAAAAAAAATATGAAACTACTAGCTGAACCCCGCGGTGCTACCCGCGGTACGATGATAACTGCGGGCAACGCCGCGAGGCGAAGCTATATCTTTATAAATAGTAGCCTATGTGTTATTCTGATGTATAAGCTATATTGTGGTAAAGTTTCATTCAAATCCATTCAGTATTTTTTACGTGAAAGAGTACCAAACATCCATACATACATACATCCATACTTACAAACTTTCGCCTTTATAATAGTAGTAGGATATTGCAAAGCCTAGACAATACTCACATTTACATACACAAAAGATTTCAGAAGTTTTGAGTCTGGGAATTCTTTGTGTCCGTCTCATGTACGTATGTAAAGTCCCTCATGTCAGGACGTATGCCTATTCCGGGAGTTGTCTGTATAATAAGATGTTTACCTCACAAGTATCTTTGTACCCGCTTTCATCGCCGTAACAGAGTTGTATAGTGCTGTTAAAACCCGTGGCAATATTTCGATGTGGTGGGTAGTGAACTAGACATACATCGTCATAGAACGATTGGAGCGTCACCTGAAAGAGACCAGTGAGTTAAATTTTCCAGAATATGTAAGTATTTATTTGTCTCGCTGAGTAACTAAAAGGACTTCCATCCATTAAATACATGAGACTTTTTTGACAGTGGGCGGGGCTTATTGCTCGTACACAAGATGGCCGCTGTTACCAAAAATATTAGGTTTATTATAACCCACCACCAGGGCTCCTTAAAGGTGGTCTGATGACCTTTTTTTCTTTTCTTTTTTTTATAGGGGGCAAACGAGCAGACGTATCGCCTGATGGTAAGCGATTACCGCCGCTCATGGACACCCGCAACACCAGAGGCGTTACAAGTGCGTTGCCGGCCTTTTAAGAAGGAGTACGCCTGGTGAGAGAAGCCATTGTATGCATGTAGTATAAGACAGATTGTTGTGGAGAATCTGCAGTGTACGGCTTCCGCCTGAGATGGTGATGATAATATATGTACTACTTACAATCTGTAAGGTATCAGCCACTGGCTTCTTATGTCCCATGGCTCCCCATCCTGTCGCTGTGACGGACCCATAAAAGAAGTCATCTATATTCAAGCAGGCAGGAAATACGTGTTGATTGAAGATGACCCTGATGTCAGAATAATAATAAAATTGGTGCAAACTAGGCAGAACCTGTACTAATATTATAAAGCTGAAGAGTTTGTTTGTTTGAATGCGCTAATCTCAGAAACCGCGGGAACGATTTAAAAAATCTTTCAGTGTTGGATAGTCCATTTATCGAGGAAGGCTATATGTTATATATCAACACGCTAATACTAATAGGAGCGGAACACCAATGAAGAATGTTTCAAAAACGGGGGAAAATTTTCACGCTACGAGCAACGGCTGTGCTCCCGATTTCCGGGTCGGACCAAAAGTTTGTATGATCTGCAAATATTTGTTTCGGAGTTTGGGTGTTTTCTATGTATAATATGTATGTATTTACAAAAAAAGGTATGTACCTATGGCTTTATATCAGTTGTCTAGTACCCATAATACAAGCTCTGCTTAGCTTGGGACCAATAGAAACGTAGTTAAAAATTTCTCGTTTGATAAAAGAAAACTAAAATGCATATTTGTTGCACTCATTATTACATCTTTCTCTTAAAATTTTATTTTTACGCCAGTCAAAAACAATCTGCCACCTTTCTGTCGAGACATTTTTGTCATGTTTCTTAATTTCAGAATAAAATTAGATTAATGCTTTATGCCTGTAGTTAAGGATAATACTCTAAAAACTTGCTAGTAATACCGCAAGGGCGAGGGGGGGTTTAATCTTAATCCTCCCCACTCCTCCCACCCCAATCCTCCACTCATCCTTGGTGACAACCAAGGATGGTGGTGGTAACCAAGGATGAGTGAGGAGGAAGAAAGAGGGGAATCGAACCCGAGACCTCAAGCTTAGCAGTTGCACGCGCTACCACTATACCACCGAGGCAGAGTTAACAGAGTAACAATTACCTAAGCTCCCCAGCGCAATTTTTTTTACGCTTAAATAAATGTCGGTCGTGTTTCTATTCGGTTGTGTTTTTTGTAGAAATTCGGCTATAAATTTAGTGTTTCTATAATTGTTATAAAATTTAGTGTTTCTTAACTGCCTCGGTGGCGTAGTGGTAGCATATGCGACTGCTAAGCTGGAGGTCTCGGGTTCGATTCCCGGGTCGGACCAAATGTTTGTATGATCTGCAAATATTTGTTTCGGAGTTTGGGTGTTTTCTATGTATAATATGTATGTATTTACAAAAAAAAAGTATATAAGTATTTATATCAGTTGTCTAGTACCCATAACACAAGCTCTGCTTAGCTTGGGACTAGATGGCGTTGTGTGTAAGATGTCCGGAATATTTATTTATTTATTTATTTATTTATTAGTAACTTGCCTGCTAAGTAATGAGTTCATCATTTTGTCCGACCCGGGAATCGAACCCGAGACCTCAAGCTTAGCAGTTGCATACGCCACCACTACCCCACCGAGGCAGTCAATTGTTATCTTATATATATATAAGATAACAATTAACCTTTAACATAGATACTTTTACAAAGATACATGTACAAATTAATAGTTATATAATATACATACAGAATATAATAAATATATATATATATAAACCCTTTTACCTTGTACTCGTTTCCAACAACGCTATGTCGTGGTATTTGGATGGTGGATGGTAGTCTGGGTGCGGTATGATGTTCTTGACAATGTACTGGTGCCAGAGCTCTGGGGGATCAGTCCGTTTTAGGATACCCATCGCTATAAAACGAACTTTACCACTGGGAAAAAGAATTTACTAGAACTTAATCTTAATATATATAAATCTCGTGTCACAATCTTAATATATATAAATCTCGTGTCACAATGTTTGTCCTCAATGGACTCCTAAACCACTTAACCGATTTTAATAAAATTCGCACACCATGTGCAGTTCGATCCAACTTGAGAGATAGGATAGTTTATATCACAATTTACTAATTGGGAAAAAATATTTCTTTTGAAGAGAAGCAGACGAAGTAGCATAAGTCAGCTAGTATCATATATATTTTACGTGTGGTGACGAATAAGTGTCACCACCCCTAGGGGGCAAACGAGTAGACTTATCGCCTGACGGTAAGCGATTACCATGGCCCGCAACACCAGGGGCGTCACAAGTGCGTTGCCGGCCTTTGGGGAATGGGAGAGGGATGGGGAAGGGATTGGGGTATGGGTCTCCGGTATTCTCACTCACTCGGTGAAACACAGCGCAGGCGCTGTTTCACACCGATTTTCTCTGAGGCTGTGGTATCACTCCCGTCAAGCGGACCCATGTATGCCAAAGCGTGGCTCTCCCACGGAAAACCAACCAACCTTCCTTTTTTTACGCTGTGAATGTTTTTCGCTCCATACCCTACTTTGGAGTGTCGAAGTAGTATGTGGGAAAACCAGTCTACCCACTAAAACTCGCGGGGGCCTATCTCGGTTTCGGGTGTCCATAGGCAGCGGTAATCGCTTACCATCAGGTGATGCGTCTGCTCGTTAGCCCCCTATTCAATAAAAAAAAAGAATAAAAATGGGTGCTGTCACTTAAATTTCTTAGTCCGTCATCTTTTTTTTGGTTAAAACAGTGTACTTACAAAATAATGCTTGAAATGCAGTGCCCAGCAGTCAACACGAATTTATTACTGATGAGAGAACCTCCACAAAGCCACTCAGCTGAAGTCAGTTCCTGACCATAGCCCAAGAGAGCCTGCAAAGCAAAATCAATATTGACTTATATAGAATAGGGTTCTTATTTACTAGACATTTTCTTGTCAGAGAAATACAAACATTTGTCCGACCCGGGAATCGGACCCGAGACATCAAGCACAGCAAACACATATGTTTCCACTGCACCGAGGCCGTATATACATTCCATATAACTTCATTGTATGAGATTAGAGCCTGCTTCTGAAGAACAGTGTTTAGACTTCATAGTTGTTGTATGGATTCTATTGTGTGGCTATTAGCGCAGTGTATGGGTATCCATGGGCGGCGGTAATCGCTTACTATCAGGCGATACGTCTGCTGTCTGCTCGTTAGACCTTTTTTAAAAGACAACTCCCGCATTAGAAATATACATCCTGTGTCGCGGGGGACTTTACAAACATACATGTAACGGACACAAAGAACACCCAGACTCAGGACAACGTTTTGTGGATCACACAAAGTGATGTCCCACGTGGGATTTGAACCCACGGCACTTGGCACAGTAGCAAGCGGCGTAGTGACCGCTTAAACCACTTTTTTTTTTTTTTTTACGTGTGGAAACCCCCTCGGGCCGTCACTCCGCCGGGGTTTGCGGCGGGGCGGTGTGTCGGAATCGAACCGACTAAAACCACACGGTGTGCCAACTCTGCGCCTGAGAAGGGAGGGGTCCGGGAATCGCAGATATTACACGACCGGACGCCTCCCAGCGCCTGCCCGCACTGAAGCGGGCACCGTCTGCTGTTAAAATCTCGATTTAGGCGACGCACGGCACACGCGTACGTCGCCCCCTCGCGGTTGGCCTGTAATGCGGATGGAGGGGAAAACCCATCCCGTCCATCCGCGGCCACACTCAGGGCGGCATGAGGCGCTGATAGGCGCGCCTCCGCCGCCCCGTGCGCCGGCGGCGGATCGGGTCCGAGTGGATATCGTCCTCTCGGGCCTTCTCCGCCGCCTCCTTCTGCGAAATTACTTCTTCGCAGAAGGTCGCGACCGCGGTAAAACTGCTGTCGCTACCGGCCATGGAGCGTATGATGGCCGGTAGCGACAGATCTCCTCCGATGACTGCAGTGAGGGCCCGGCGCTGCTCCGCCCAGGCGGGGCAGAACTCCAGCGTATGCTGGGCCGAGTCCTCACTGCAGTCGCAGTGGTGGCAGGCGGGACTCAATTCCCTCCTAGCGACCGAGTGCAGGTACTTTCCGAAGCAACCGTGCCCGGAAAGCACCTGCGTCAGCCGGAAGGAAAGGGTCCCGTGCTGCCGCCCTGCCCACTCGAGGATGACCGGCAGGAGCGCCTCCACGGTGGCAAAGCCAGCGCGTGGAGCCTCCAGCCGGGACGACCAACGAGCCATCGTGGCTCGGCGAGCGGCTTCACGCCAATCGCGTACCTCTTCGGGCGGAGGACGATACCCGTTCTCCGCCCGATATTCAGCCGCTCGCCGATAAACTTCGGCGAGCACTTCCGCCTCCAAATCCCACGGGGGTGTTCCGGCCAAGGCGCACGCCGCCTTCGTCGACACGGTGCGGTATCCGCGTATGGCTCTGACCGCCAATACCCTCTGAGGCCGCCAGAGGCGTGCCTTATTCTGGGCGGTCAGAGCCGGGACCCACACCGGTGACCCGTATAGGGCCATCGACCGGACCACCCCCGTGAAGA
This sequence comes from Spilarctia lutea, assembly GCA_916048165.1. Lineage (NCBI taxonomy): Eukaryota > Metazoa > Arthropoda > Insecta > Lepidoptera > Erebidae > Spilarctia > Spilarctia lutea. The sequence continues at coordinate 6,160,217 of OU696494.1, forward strand.
GGTTCCTTGTAGCGACGCTGGCTCCACCCAAGTTGGGCAAAAGGCGCCCAAGGGCGGAGGCAGCGTCGACCAGCTTCGGAGACAATTGTCGGAAGTGCTCGTCGAAGAGCCACCTACCGTCGAGGATCAGGCCCAGATACCTCATCTGGGCCCGAACCGGTACGAGGACCGAGTTGACTTCGATGGAGGCGCCGGGGGGTGGACCACGACGGGGCCCATGAAATAATAGGGCCTCCGTCTTATCCAGGGCCACCCGCAAGCCCAGCGCCTCGATGCGCCCAACCACCAGAGAAACACCCTTGGTGGCCTGGCGCGCCGCCTCTTGGAAATTGGCCCCCCGAGCTGTGACCAAAGTGTCATCGGCGTAACAAATTACGCCCAGCCCGGGGGGCAGACGACTTCGAAGGACCCAGTCGTACCCCACGTTCCACAGGAGTGGTCCGAGGACAGACCCCTGTGGAACGCCGCACGACATGGGTCGCCGTCTCAAGACGCCATCTCGGTCCTCGCACACGACGGTACACTCCTCCAAATAGTCTGCCACCAGCCGCCTCAGGTACTCTGGCACCCCGTGGTAGTGGAGTGCTTCCCTGATGCAGCTGAATGGCAGAGGCAGATGGCTTAAACCACTAGGCCAACCGTGCAGTAACCTTATTCAATAAAAAAAATGAGAAACAATACACGCTCATCTTAAAGGTAACCGGGATCAAAGTGGGAGTGAGCGAATATCTACCACTCTCAACTCAACTCACGTTGTCGTGTAGAGAAAGAGAGTGAGAGTGAGAACTACTCACATTCAATAACACTCACCATATGCGGGAACTGCCCTCTCTGGGCATCTCGTCCAATATTGGCTGCAAGCACACCAACCCTTGAATACTTGTAGCACCGCTTTTCTTCGAGCCAGTGCTTCACCAGCCCGGTGGTACCACAACCTTCGACTGGTAAATTTGCCAGGTGTTCCAAGCACCCTGGAATAATTTGTAGCAAAGAATTAAATAGTAACATCATCATTATCAACAGTCTTTAAAAGTCCACTGCTTAAGATAGAAATCCACATAGTTGGTCATCATCTACATTGTCCACATTCGCATCGAGGCTGGTGACCACCCCTCTTGGATTCTATTCGTGCTTTCCATCAGGCAGAGCAGTCATTATAGCAGATAAAACACAACTCCTTAGATAGGATTACGGCCACGGCAGCCAGTCTCAACGGAGACCAGTCAACTACGCAGCAGATAATATAGTGCATAAGTGTGTGCGATAACACAGATGCACTCTCTGTTCTCTCTCTCATAATCCGATAGGACGGTTAACCAATACGACTGGGGAGAGATCAGGTGCAGGCCCGACAGCTTTACCTGCTCCCCGAGGCATGGAAATTCAGAATCCCATTTTTCAAACTCCGAGCTGTTATTAAGTACTAGCTGAACCCCGCGGTACGACTCTAACCGCGGGCAACGCCGCGAGGCGAAGCTAGTATCTTTATAAATTGTAGCCTATGTGCATTTCTGATGTATAAGCTATGTTATTGCAATATTTCATTAGTTTTTACGTGATAGAGTAACAAAAATCCATCCATCCATACTTACAAACTTTCGCGTTTATAATATTATAGTATGTAGTATTTATGTAATCAGAAAAACTCAATAACACTTTTGGCCCGACCCGGCCTGCCTCATTGGTCTAGCGGTTGACGTATGCGACTGCCAGTCAAGAGGTCCCGAGTTCGGCCTACGGTACATAGGCTACAATTTATAAAGATATAGTTACGCCTCGCTGCGTTGCCTGAGGTTATTGTCGTACCGCGGGTAGCACCGCGGGGTTCAGCTTGTTTACATATAAAAATACAATTTATCTATACAACAGAAAATAATTGTAATTTTCAGAATCACTTTGTTATGGACTAATGAGCAAATGTAAAAGAAAGAAAACTGAACAATTTTCTCATTAAATTTACAAATTATCAAATGAAAACATATACATACCATCGTGGGCCTTTTTCCCCGTTCTAAAGTGAATTCCGCCATGTTTGTCAATAATAACATTCCTGAAAAAAAAATGTACAGAAAAATAAATGAAGACAGTTCCCCTCCATTGAAATTTTTGGCCAAGTGTAATTTGCCCAGGTAGGTACAGGGTCTGACAATAAATGAAATGAAATGAAATGATTTATTTCACATAAATAGAGTACATTTACAGGTGTATTTACAGTGTGAACTTTAAAGATCGTCTATTTAACCACTGGTGGCGTGGTACGAGGTACAAACGTAACTAACTGCCTCGGCGTCGACAATCTTATACCAACTCTGGGTGGGCCAAAACCTCCTTTATAAGGACGCCAGGCCTGTGTCTATGGTAGGCTATTATTTAAGCTGGTAATTTAATGCGATGGTGACGTGTAACATCTTAAATCAGTCATCAATAAGTTTTGTGTTGTTTAGTGACCCTAAAATTATTTAAAAGTTGTTTTAGCTTTCGAAGATAAGTTTCGTATATAAGTTTATTGTCACATATTAATAAAGATGAAAAACATTTATTGGCGAAACCATTGACAGTTTGCCAGTTCGTATTCCCAGAGACTGTAATCTGTTAACAGTACTAGACCATTTTATTCTCAGAGAAATTTAAAATCTTAATATTAGGTCTTTACCTATGAAATTGCCGTTTTGTATGCAATAAATGAAAGTACTTATTTTTTCAAACTTTTTTATTTCTGTTATTCGAAGTAATCACCCATGCAATCGACGCATCTTTGCCAACGCATTGGCAGTTTATTGATGCCCTTCTTGTAAAAATCAGCTGGACGGGAGGCAACAAACTCTTCAAAGGCATTTTGTACTGCCTCTCGGGAATTGAATTTTTTACCCACTAAAAAGTTGTCTAAATTTTGGAAAAAGTAATAGTCGGTAGGTGCAAGGTCTGGTGAGTATGGCGGATGAGGGAGAGCTTCCAACCCAAGCTCTTGCAGCTTGGAGACTGTCTGTTGCGCAGTATGGGGTCGCGCGTTGTCGTGAAGGAGCAGTGGGGACGACCGATTGACCAAAGCTGGTTGCAGATGTGCAAGCTTCTCCATCATTCTCTCCAGTTCTTCACAGTACACATCTGCATTAATGCTCATGCCGTTTTGTAAAAAGCTGTGGTGAATCACACCCGCACTAGACCACCAAACAGTGACCATCACCTTTTTAGGGGTCATTTTTGGTTTAGGGCATTGCTTTGGTGCTGAACCAGGGTCTAACCAACTTGCTGAGCGCTTTCGATTGTCGAACAGATTCCATTTTTCGTCGCACGTAACTATTCGTTTCAAAATTCCTTCATTTCTTTGCCTGTTGAGCAGCGAAAGGCAGGTCTCGACGCGTACGTTGCGCTGGTGATCGTTAAGGTCGTGGGGCACCCATCTATCAAGCTTTTTTACTTTGCCAATTTGTCGCAAATGGATCAATATTGTTTTGGTGCTTACATTAAAAGCTGCTGCTAGCTCAGCTGTAGATTGAGTTTCGTCAGCTTCCACAATCGCCTTTAATTCATTATTGTTAACCAAAGTCTCCGGACGACCACGAGCTTCATTTTTCAAGTCAAAATTTCCAGAACGGAACCGGGAAAACCAATAAAGGGTTGTGCGTTCGTTTGTACAGTTCTCTCCGTAAACGTTTTTGATGTCACGTGCCGTTTGTGTCGCGTTGGTGCCACGACGGAACTCATATTCCATAATTACACGAATTTTTAAAGTATCCATTATGACGAAAAATCTTCAAATATAATGAAAATACAACGCTAATCAAAAAACAAAAGACTGAGTTTGTAAATAGAATGTCATGGTTTTAAAACAAAATTAATTTGAATTTAGAATACAGAGCCATTACAAACTTTTTTTTATTTGAAATGACCAGTACTGAAGAAACGCAATTTCATAGGTAAAGACCTATTATTTTATTATGACAGTGGTGTGATTGATAAGGCGTATGATTTTTGCGAATAAGTGCTTGCACAACATTCCGTTCATAACCCATTACTAATATTCTTATTGGATGGAGGATTTAAAATAATTGACATTTGCTTTTATATATACTTATAGCTACTTACTTAATGTTTCGGACTTTCTTGCAGTCTGTACAGCACACGATGGGAGTACGACCTTGAAATGAACATATCTGAAACATTATATAAGTTCTCGTAACTTGAGGAAAATTAAAAAAAAAAGGTTTAGCGGTTTTAGTTTTAAAGTTGAATGTTCACATCTGTATTCCCGCCAACTCAACAATTATTGTTCAAAAGTTATTTTTTTATGGTATAAGTGGCAAACGGGGAGTCGTATTGTCTGATGGTAAGTGATTACCGCCGCCCATGGACACTCGCAACACCAGAGGCGTCACAAGTGCATTGCCGGCCTTTGGGGGATGGATGGGATTTAGCGGAGTACAAAAACATTTTTTTAATGACAAATGGTTATAGATTTAGTAGGCAATGATTTGTTTTTTTTTTTATGAAATGGCAACCAGCCGGATCACTCGGATCAGCTATTTCTGCCAATTTCAAGTATTTATCGTCTTCAATTATCAAGTCTTCGAGTCTTCAAGTCGTCGTCGTGATGAAATTAATGATAAAAAATATATAAAACGTGGATAACATGAAATGGGGACCGTCTTCCGAAAAACAAAAAACAATCTCCACTATGATTTGTTGTAAGTAAGTATTGATTAAACATTTATTACATTATGGACTAAAATATATCATGTGACATAATAATTTAATAAAACTCCTTTGATCTCTGCGCTCATAATATTGCGATTTGATTTAAAATATGCTGACATCAGAAATGCATCTATTTTCGATAGACTTGCCGATTGTGTTTTAACAAAACGAGTTTCTGTCATCGTCCTAGATTGACTATAAATATATATTCACAAGTAATGATACAGGATACCAATTTTCTTACAAACTCTACCAACACAGTATGAATTTCGTCTCCGATAAATCCGATGGTCTGACCATCGACGTCAATTTCGTTTCGACCAATAGTGACGCGTTTTTTAGTTTTGAATTTCCCTCGCTTAACTTTCACTATTTATTTAATATTTTCTGGGTTTAAATAATCACTAAATAAAAATAATACCTATTAATTATATTGTAAAGACAATAAATAGAAAAAAATATTTGAGACGAAACAAATTTTTATGCATATTCCCCATTTCAAAGACTTCTTGAGGGGACGCGCCGGATGACTTGTAGGGTAAGCATTCAAAAACTTACTGATGGGTAATCCCTCCTTCTAATGTCATCAACGACAGAAAGACAGTGGCCCGCATTGACACAAGTGCCGTTTTTCCCGCGTAAATCGTGACATTTCGAACCTGAAAAAAAAACGGAATAATATATGTAAATTATAGTGCATTATAGTCGTTCCAATAGTTTATTTAACTTTTGACAGCTCTAATACTTAATCAAATAGTGATACCCTGACCCGTTACCTATTCGATTTCTTTCATCGATCGATTTTATGCATTAAGAAGTTTTAATCGATTTAACAAACTCATTATTTTATAGATAATTTCGTACTTCATATTTCTATGTGTTTCAATGTGCGACCTCCTTTGTCAAAATAAAGAAGAAATGGATTAAAAGAATGTTGTTCAAATATGACGGTTCTATGTCATGAAAAAATATATAAAAGGAACTGAATTTTCAAAATGTATTATTGTATTGTGTTGTAATTCAGTGGTTAATATTGTATTTGTTAAACTATTGATGATCTTTATTAAATCTCTCTATGTCTATTTTAAAATAATCTACAGTATTTCAATGAGTAACCTTCAATATAGTTGAGTATTTATATTCCTCCGTATGGATTTATTTGTGAATTCTCACGTTTGGTTGAGTTGAGCGTATCGTTCCTGCCTTCGTTACTGTCAAAATGCCAAAAAAGAAAGTACTCAAAGGACAAACAAGAGAGTTTGTCTTGCGACTTCGTGAATACTTTGAAAAGGAAAGCCGTAATGGTGGGCCTCTTATACCAGTGACTCAAGTTAGAGACCGTGTTGCAGCAGCATTAGGTATTAGTGCTCCAACAGTGGCAAAAATAACAAAAGAAGGCTACGGCAGCAGTGGCATGGAACAGAATAAGCTACCTACACCTAAGAAAAAACGTCCGCCTAGTAAAGTTACAGCCGTTGACAATTTTGACGCTGATGCTATTCGTCGTCATATATACGACTATTACCAAAGAAAAGAGATTCCAACATTAAAAAAACTAACACAATCTCTTCGAAATAGTGGTTTGTTCCGTGGTCAAAAATCTTCTCTGACAAAGGTATTGAAAGACATTGGAATGTTATTCCAAAAATGTGACAAACGAAAAATTTTAATGGAACGCAATGATATTGCTTTGTATAGATGCGATTTTTTAAGACAAGCAAAAAAAATAGAAGATTGGTCGAATGTTGTTTTCACAGATGAAACTTGGCTCAATGCGAATCATACGCTGTCAAAAACTTGGACTGACAACACCGTTGGCTCCACTTCTACAGTACCAATGGGAAAAGGCGAACGACCGATTATTTGTCATGCAGGAACAGTAAAAGGATTTGTGCCAGGCGCTCTATTAGCTTTTAAATCCCAGAAAACAGGAGATTATCATGAGGAGATGAATTCGAACGTGTATGAAAAGTGGTTCAGAGAAATGCTTACATCACTCGAAGAGCCATCAATAATATTTATTGATAATGCACCTTATCACTCTCGTCAAATTAATAAATACCAACACAGGCCAACAAAAAACATGAAATTATAAACTGGCTCCGTGACAACGGTGAAGAGGTGAATGAGTCCCTACTAAAAGTAGAGTTAGTAAAGATATTAAAAACAAAGAAGCTGCCAAAACGATACGTCATAGATGAAATGGCAGCAGAGCATGGGCATACCGTCCTCAGAATTCCCCCATATCACTGCCAATATAATGCAATTGAAATGATCTGGGCACAAGTTAAAGGATATGCTGCGAGGAACAATACAACTCCTCCTTTCACCGCAAGAAAAATGCTGAATTTACTGAAAAATGCGTGTGAAAAAGTAACTCCAGAAAACTGGGCGAATGTTGTAGAAAAAACAAAGAAGGTGATAATGTCGGATGGGGATCGGGATGTTGCATTCGACAATTTATCTATCCAAGAAATGATAATCAATATTACTGAGAACTCAAGTGATGATGATTCCTGGTCATACGAAGAAGACGATTCTTTATAATTAAAATTAGTATTACCTCTTTTGGTTGTTTTATTTTTAATCCGTAAATTACTAGGAATTTCAACATTTTGTACCTGTTCATTACAAGTAGGTACCGCAGGTAGTTTTTATTTGAACCAACTATAGTAAGTCTAAACAATTATTTTAGATTCATTAATTTGCGGCGAATACATTCGATCCCATTACTAGGTACGAGTACGATGGAACTGTTTTCATTACGCAAATTATTTATGCATTGAAACAGAGACATTTAGGGCATTTTAATGCAAAATAATAAAGCTTTTTACGTGATTTGATATAAAATATAATCACAATAATTTTATTGTATGTTTTATTAATATAATCGATAATCGATTTATTTCAAAACCGTTTTTATAGTCTGTGGTCATTAATTACGAATGACACATCCCTAAGTAGGCGGAGCCCGCCCATAAAGTACAGTATTATCTGTAGTACATTGTATCAAAAATTATTACAAAACTTTATGTGCGTGATCTGTCAAAAGTTAAATAAAGTATTGGAACGACTATAGTGTATGCGCAAACACAGGTGAACTCTCTGTTCCCTCTCTTCCGTAATCCGATGGGACGTTTAACCGACACGATCGGGGAGAGATCAAGACCGTGCTCTCCGAGGCACGGGGTTCAGACCTAAATTTCCAAACTCCAAGCTGTTATTAAGTAGGTATTTCTTTAATCATAAAAACTTAATTATCTTAAAAATGAACGTATTCCTGTTTTATAATATCTGTCGATTAATAAAACCTTTAACAGAGTAACAATTAACTAAGCTTGCCAGCGCAATTTTTTACACTAAAATAAATGTCAGTCGTGTTTCCATCCGGTTGTGTTTTTTGTAGAAATCCGGCTATTAATTTATTGTTTCTATAATTGTTTTTAGTAACTTTGCTGCTAAAGTTCTCTAAGTTATCTATATACTAATAATAAAGCTGAAGAGTTTGTTTGTTTGAACGCGCTAATGTCAGGAACCGCTGGTCCGATATGAAAAATTCCTTCGTGTTGGACAGTCCATTAATCATTATCGAGGAAGGCTATATATCATCACGCTACTATTAATAGTAGCCGAGCACTAATGAAAAATCTTTAAAAAACGGGGGGAAATTTTCACGCTGCGGGCAATATATCACGCAAATGAGGTTGCGGGGTCAGCTAGTATTATATATAATGAGTTCACTAAGTTCAAGATTAAATTATTATTATTATTGCTTCGGTTGTACGTAGGGGAAAATCCACGTTATAATAGTATAACTCATCATCTTCCTAGCCTTTATTATTCCCAAGATAATTTGGGGTCGGCTACTAGTTCAACCGATTTTACCTGATTATCAATTTTTCCACGGAGCGACTTACATCAGACCTCCACAAACCCTGAGGGCGAACTGAATTCGAAGGTAGAACTAATTGTCAGTATATTTGAGGCCACTGACTTCCCAAGATGCTATAGATATTCATGACAACTGAGTCCGTCGGCTTAACGTGCTCTCCGATGCATGGGCGGGAAACACCGCCATCTTCCTCTTGATCACCAGTCACTTAAGCTTACCACTAGACCAACGAGGCAGTTTATAATAGTATAAGTGTGATTACGAAATAATCAGTCCTACCCGGAGAATCGAACCCGAGCTCTCTTGATCGGCAGTTGCGTACGCAACCGCTGCACCTACGAGGCAATCACCTTGCGTACAGTCTACAGTCTCAGCATATGACTTTGCTCACTCTGACATTAACTGAAGTAAGACACATTGTTATGGCTAATAAAATAAAATTAGCTACAATAACGCCATCTAGTTTTATAAATACATATAAAGACTTTAAGTTCACAGAATCCGGTCATTTGGAACGAGTTGAATGTCAAATCCCGTAAAAACAGTTTTTAGTTTGCACAAATTTTTCACAAAAAAATATCATAAAAGATATTCACGTAGTAAATTAGAAAATAAACATCCAACGTTAACTGTAATATGATCACATCGTATTGTTAACGAAATTAAATAGGTGTTCTACTTGTTTTAGCAATACTTTACTGTAAGAATACCTTTCATGAAAGCCGTGATTCGATGTAGGTCGCGAATAAAACGGAACTGAATTTAAAAAAAAAAAAATTTGACAAGATTTGACAAGCAAGTAATTTCCCGCAAAAAAAATTTGACAGTGACTTTTTTATGCAAATCTTTAAATTATTCTTTGTCTTATATAAAACCAACCTTCATCTTTCTCAAAGTCGCACTTCAAAGTGTAAAAATTCCAAATCAGCACATTAAGAATAATTAAATTATAGTTTTTGTAAATCATATTTTATTCACTATGACATCATACACTACGTGTTTCTCTTGAGATGTTTTAAAAACTAATGTCTTTTTGATTATTTGCGATTATTGCAAACCTTTTTTTGTTATGAGCAAGGTTCTCAATATAAAAAAAACGTTGATAGGAAAAGTAAGAGCCAAGTTCGTATTTATTTATACCCGACTGCGAAAAAAGGAGGCTTATGTTTTTCGAGTGTATGTATAGATATTTCTTTGGCACGCCCTAGAGCATAAACGGCTTGTCGTATTTTTATGTGAATGGTGTCAATAGATTCATCTTAGTCGTGAGAGTGACACTGGGCGAATAAATTTTTGAAGTGAAAACTTCTTTAGCGGCGCTGTGTACTTATTTGGAATGGGTAAAAATGTATAATAAACTCGCGTCAGGTCACGTGACCATAACCTAGCGTCAGGTCACGTGTCCTGATCGAAAATTCGTAAGGATTTTTATTGTTAACAGCGCCATCTACCGATACACTTTGGTAGCATTCGTTTTTCTAGATAGTGGTCCTTTCTCAATATGATTTTATACACTTAAAGTTAATATTTCAGTATCTTAAAGTGATTTACAATAAATTAAAATAACGATTTTCTACTTACACAAAACCTTTTGTAAATCAAAAAGATTGTTTACAATTTTTTTGAAAACAGCGACATATATTGGAGTATCAAAGCTTTATTTTAGTTCTCTTTATTGCACACTATTAAAAAAAGCATAGGTGTTCATTTCAGGTAAGTTAAAACAATCATTTGTTTATACTTTATAGTTATGAGTTTTCACTTCTGTCGGCAGTGCTTATGACTGCTTTGTGTTTTTTTTTTTTAAATACCTAAATTAAAAAAAGATGGCAAATTATCTGCTGCCGCAGATATTGACGCAGTCGGTTTTTTTAAATAATTAATTCATCAATTGTTTAGGAAAAATTATATTGCACAAGTATGTGCGCAAACACAGGTGCACTCTCTGTCCCTTCACTAGTCACTCTCATAATCCGGGCGGGACGATTATCCTACACGGCTGGAAAGAGATCAGGTGCAGGATCGATGGTTTTATGTGCTCTTCGGGGCACGAGGGTTTTGACTCCTGAATTGAATTGCATATTGCATTACACATTAATTCAATTAATACTCTGCCTCAGAAAATCAAATCAGTAAACACAGAAGGTTTAATTTGCCTCTAAATAAATATTTATTTCTTTTCTTTTTTAAAAAGATAACACCCGCATTACTTTACTAACATATATGAAACGGACACAAAGAACACCTAGACTCAGAACAAAAATTTGTGAATTACGCAAAGTATTGGGATTTGAACCCACAGTACTTGGCGCAGTAAAAAGCGGCGTGGCGACCGCTTAAACTACTAGGCCGCTGCCATGCAGTTAGAAATATCTTCACTCATCGCACATGCGGCTATCAGATCTGACTGTGGCATGTAACAGTGGTAATTATATAAAAAAACCTACTTACATAATAACAAATGTACACATTTATCTGAATCCATACTAATATTATAAAGCTGAAGAGGTTGTTTCTTTGTTTGAACGCGCTAATCTTAGGAACCAGTGGCCCGATTTGAAAAAAATCTTGTTGCTTGTCATGTTTATTTGAACGCGCTAAGTTCCTGAGATTAGCGCTTCAAGCACACAAACAAACTCTTCATCTTTATATATTAGTATAAGATTTCTCGACTAGAGAGCTTTTAGTTCAGTATCTTGTAAATTTAAAGGTTGTTTTAATATTCAACCGTCGACTCATTCTAACGTCGAACTTGGCTGAACACTACCTAACACTTAAATAAATTACCTATACTGCGACCTTCAAAATACAAGTTTATTGATAACAGCTCAACCTTTGCTTCTGAGGAAATAATAACGTTTATACAATAACTTGTTTTCCTAATAAATAGTTTTATGAATCCATAGACAAACCTGACGTAAATAATCGCTTCAGAAAAGTAACGTATTATTGCCGATTACCGTTACATCAAATATTATTTATTACTTACTATAACTCGGCCCGGCTTTCTTTAAAGTCTTTGACATTCTCGGAATACCTCTTCTATGTATTGTGTATTGCACATATGAACCTTCCTCTTGAATCACTATATCTATTACTAAAAAGAGCAGTTCCGGTAGCATCAAAAAGACTAACCCGGAACTTGAGAAAAGGGACGTTATCAGGAAGATCATAGGTATCATGACTGAGCATCATCCGCTAATCAAGCACCTATTAACTATACATGCAACAGACAGCCCTCTGTCCACGAGGCTTGATCTCCGTCCTCCATAAGCGCAAGCCTGAGGAGAAGCAGCTCCAAGTGACGCCACGCACACTGCGGAGCGTGCGCGCCCTGAGGGACAGTAGCGGGAACAGCGGGGTTCCCACACAGTAGGGTCCATCTACAAAGCGTAGGTGTCCCGAGGTACGTCGGGATTCCAGGGTTTTCCGTTCTATCACCTGGTTCCCGGCATCTAGTACCCGAGACGGCGTGTGGTTTTAGTCGGTTCGAGTTCGACATGCTACCAGGAGGTGGTATCCTGGGGGATTTCCGCTCAGGAAATAAAAGGGGTGCGAGAAGGCAGAAGAAACGCTGCAGCAAATCTTAAATCAAATTCAAATCTTTTTAAGATTACGAAGCAATGACGTCAAAACAAACAGAGGAAAAACAGTCAAATTGAGAACCTTTTTTTGAATCTATACTAATATTATAAAGTTGAAGAGTTTGTTTGTTTGGTTGAACGCGCTAATTTCAGGAACCGCTGGTCCAAACCGATTTGAAAAATTCTTTCAGCGTTGGATAGTCCATTTAACGAGAAAGGCTATAGGCTATATATCATCACGCTAAGACCAATAGGAGCCCCAATGAAGAATGTTCAAGAAACGGGGGAAAATTATTACGTTACTGGCAATACTAGACGTAAACGAGTTTGCGAGGGTCAGCTAGTCGGTTACAAATAAAACAATAAGTCAAACCTCCAATTTCAACAACTGTTTAATGAAATTGATTGATAACAAATTGTTTGAAATCATCTATTTTTAAAATAATGACAATTGGTCAAATAAAGATTTCACAAATAACTATAATTAGAAATCTAGGGGAGATCGTTTTTTGTTTTTTCGGAAGACGATCCCCATTTCATGGCATCTACATTTTATATATTTTTTATCATTAATTTCATCACGACGACGACTTAAAGACTCGAAGACTTATAATTGAAGACTATAAATACTTGACATTCACAGAAATAGCTGATCCGACTGGTTGTCATGTCATCAAAAGACGAAAAAGTAGAAATCTAGGTTTATTTATTAACCCTGGTTATTGGTTGTAAAGTAAATAAAGTATAATTTTTATTGTCAATTCATTTAATGGATGCTCATAATAAAAAAAATAATTACCACAAAGTTTAAACACCTCAGCACGATTGTCGAAATCTAAATTTGTAAACAGCTGTTTTTTATTATATTTTCCTCATCGTCCATCAACCAGCCGTAAAAATTATAGTCATATAATTTATGAATATCCAATATAGATTTAAATTCAAAAATCTATATTCAAGGAATGTAATTTATTCTTTGTATATATGTCATAAATCAAGTAAAAATTATACACTGTATAGTGGTTGAAGGGGCCTTCTTATCGCTTCCTGCCGCGCTTAGTATTATGGTTTCGATGTACACAGAACACCACTTTGTGTTTCACAAAATGGTATTCCAAATCTGTGCGCTTTTAAAATATGTTTGTGAAGTTCCGCGACATATATTTTTATCCCTAGTGCTTGAGTTGTCTTAAAAATAAACTCCACAACTATATGTTCACAACATTTTATATTTTTTTAATTAAATCAAACGAGTAAACATATCGCCGATGCAGACTTCGTGAACTCTTCGTTCTTCGTCCAAGCAGTACTACTCTGGAATGCGCACCCGCTTGAAATCAGGAAGTCCACTAACCGTTTTGTATTTAAAAAAAAGGTACATAAGCTATTTCTACATGATAAGTTCTAATTATGAAAAGGATAACACTCCAACCAATTTCGTCGAATCCGTAGTGTATGAATATATATGGTCTTTACCTATGAAATTGCGTTTCCTCAGTACTGGTCATTTCAAATAAAAAAAAGTTTGTAATGGCTCTGTATTCTAAATTCAAATTAATTTTGTTTTAAAACCATGACATTCTATTTACAAACTCAGTCTTTTGTTTTTTGATTAGCGTTGTATTTTCATTACATTTGAATATTTTTCGTCATAATGGATACTTTAAAAATTCGTGTAATTATGGAATATGAGTTTCGTCGTGGCACCAACGCGACATAAACGGCACGTAACATCAAAAACGTTTACGGAGAGAACTGTACAAACGAACGCACAACCCTTTATTGGTTTTCCCGGTTCCGTTCTGGAAATTTTGACTTGAAAAATGAAGCTCGTGGTCGTCCGGAGACTTTAGTTAACAATAATGAATTAAAGGCGATTGTGGAAGCTGACGAAACTCAATCTAGAGCTGAGCTAGCAGCAGCTTTTAATGTAAGCATCAAAACAATATTGATCTATTTGCGACAAATTGGCAAGGTAAAAAAGCTTGATAGATGGGTGCCCCACGACCTTAACGATCGCCAGCGCAACGTACACGTCGAGACCTGCCTTTCGCTGCTCAACAGGCAAAGAAATGAAGGAATTTTGAAACGAATAGTTACGTGCGACGTTAAATGGATTCTGTTCGACAATCGGAAGCGCTCAGCAAGTTGGTTAGACCCTGGTTCAGCACCAAAGCAATGCCCTAAACCAAAAATGACCCCTAAAAAGGTGATGGTCACTGTTTGGTGGTCTAGTGCGGGTGTGATTCACCACAGCTTTTTACAAAACGGCATGAGCATTAATGCAGATGTGTACTGTGAAGAACTGGAGAGAATGATGGAGAAGCTTGCACATCTGCAACCAGCTTTGGTCAATCGGTCGTCCCCAGTGCTCCTTCACGACAACGCGCGACTCTATACTGCGCAACAGACAGTCTCCAAGCTGCAAGAGCTGGGGTTGGAAGCTCTCCCTCATCCGCCATACTCACCAGACCTTGCACCTATCAACTATTACTTTTTCCAAAATTTAGACAACTTTTTAGTGGGTAAAAAATTCAATTCCCGAGAGGCAGTACAAAATGCCTTTGAAAAGTTTGTTGCCTCCCGTCCAGCTGATTTTTACAAGAAGGGCATCAATAAACTGCCAATGCGTTGGCAAAGATGCGTCGATTGCATGGGTGATTACTTCGAATAACAGAAATAAAAAAGTTTGAAAAAATAAGTACTTTCACTTATTGCATACAAAACGGCAATTTCATAGGTAAAGACCTAATATAATGTTGATTGAAATGTATGTATGTATAAGTACTGTATGTTTTATATCTATGTATGTATATTGCTAATTTATGTATGTCTAATGTATATATTGGATCATAAGTGCATAAAGTTATAAATAAATAAACATCGCCTGACGTATGGTTTACCGCCGCCTTTCAAAAGTGCATTGCTGGCCCGGATGTGGCTGTATTTCACCGACGACGCCTTGGATCTCGTATTTGAGATCAGGAATTATTTCTGGTTTATTCACATAAGTCCGAGATTTCACAAAATCCCAAAGAAAATAGATTACACTGTCGACATCAAGAAAAAGTCGAGTTTAAAAAAACGAGTTTTACATAAAATGAAAAAGTGCACTCATAATGGGACACTCTTCAGATCGATTGGTGCAATGTCGTGTCGGAATGAGCATGGTCACCACTACTCTTGGATTCTGTTCATGCTTTCCATCAGGCAGAGTAGAGTCAAATTAGTAGGCTCATATATACTAATACTAGCTGTCCCGGCAAACGTTGCTTTGCCATAAACGGGAATATATGTTGTAGAGGTGGGTCAATAAAAATCGCGATGGAAAAATAGGGGTTGATCGTAGAGGGTTGAAAATCTAGGGTTGTATGTATTTTCTAATGCTGCATCATAAAAAAATAGAAATTAAAAATTTTGACAAAAAAAAAAAAAAAAAAATTTAGGGGTGGACTACCCCTAACATTTAGGGGAATGAAAAATAGATAAGAACCGATTCTCATAGATACCGGATAATCACAAAAAAATTCATCAAAATCGGTCGAGCCGTTTCGGAGGAGTTCGATTACGCACCAACACGACACGAGAATTTTATATAATAGAAGAAGATAAGAAGAAGAAGATAAGATTATAAAGCTGAAGAGATTGTTTGTTTTTTTATTTGAACGCGCTAATCTCAGGAACCACTGGTCCGATTTGAAAAATTCTTTCGGTGTTAGATAGTCCATTTATCGAGGAAGGCTATAGACTATATATCATCACGCTACTACTAATAGGAGCGGAGCACCAATGAAGAATGTTTCAAAAACGGGGGAAATTTTCACGCCACGGGCAATATAAGACGCAAACGAGGTTGCGTGGGTCAGCTAGTATATAAATAAAAACCTTTTGAGGCGCGCAGTTAGCTAGACCATCTATTTATATAAAAAGAATTGCTAAATGTATTGCAAAACTCAAAACTCGAGAACCACTCGACTAATTTAGTTGTCTTTTTCGTTAAGGCACAAGGAAGGTTCTTCTTTTAAAGAATAAACGTAAAAATTCGAGGAAAATGGTAAACCCTCCATAAACCGTGGGAAAGCCATGCTTGCGCATGAATGGGCCGGCTTGACCGGAGTGATACCACGGTCTCACAGAAAATCGGTGGGAAATAGCACTTGCGCTGTGTTTCACCGAATGAGTGAGGATACCGGATGCCCATACCCCATCCCCTCCTCCTCCCCATCCCCCAATGGTCGGCAACGCACTTGTAACGCCTCTGGTGTTGCGAGTGTCCATGGGCGGCGGTGATCGCTTACCATCAGGCGACACGTCGGCTCGTTTGCCCCATATTCAATAATAAAAAAAACTCATACCAACCATAGAGTAAATTAAAACATCTGTCAATAATGTCAACAGAACGTAGTCCGTCGCGGCATCTAGTAATAAATAAAAATGCTATTTAATAACATGAAAATATAATATTATATTAAATACATCGATATTACAGATCTAATTTATTTAGTATTCCTTAAAATCTATTAAATTATGAGCTTTTCAATGTATATCCAACACTAATCGTTTCCTGCTGTTTCACTCAACAAAGCAGTTGGTGAGTGCAAACTGAATGCATGTATATTTTGTTATTTATTATCAACCTTACCGCATTTGTAAATAAAGTTGAAATTTAATTATAGCGTATTACTATACTCATTACAAGTATGAAATTATGAATTCACTATTAATACTTCCTAGCCGCCATTAAATTTTCTTAAATATTCAAGTGGCTCTCAATAGATGGCGCTAACTGAAGGCAAATTAAAAGGCGCAAGCATTGATTTCCCGACTACAGTAAAGCCAAAAGGAAGGGCTTTGGATGTCTTTGGATGTTAAACCGTAGTGTCTAAACGAGTGAACCGATTTTAATGAATGAGGTGTCAACAGATTCGTAATCAATAGTTTTTAAGTAGTCAGGTTATAGTTTTTTAAACTTTTTCTTGTGAACATGTATGTAGCTATACACCGATTCTAAAGATACTATATCTTACACGATACCCAAAACACAGGAGTTCAATGATATAACTAGTAAAAATTTAATATGGCGAATTGTAAGCTTTTGTTCTTCAAGAAACGATTTTCATATTCAGACCTCGCTTTTAAAAATTTATGGAAAGTAAAATCATTCGTTTTCTAAAAGTGATACGTTATTGCAGCACTTTGTAATTCGTTATATCGTATAATAAATCGGTAGACCGTTTATTATTAAGGACAGTTTTCTCTCGACCACAATAACGTAAGTGTCTAGAATTTCATGACGCTTGCACATTTCGTTCAACATAGTCTATGCGCGCATTGTACAAAAGTGACTATGGAGTGTAAAGGTAAGGAGAATCATCTGTGTACATGAAAAAGTGTCCGTTGAAATGCATTAAATTAGGGTGGCGCCACATTAACATCAGAGTAAACTTTAAAGGAAGTCAATAAACGTACTGTTCACAGTTCAGAAAATAAAATCACTCTAGCTACGCCTTTTCTCATAATAACTCTTTAAGGTTATATTTACTACATTATTTTGTAATACGCAAGTAGTTGACATTTTCAATAAGTTACTACTTTAGTCGACAATAATGTTAAATTTTTTAACTCGGCGTACTTCAATTCGTTCACAATTGCTACATTCATACCATAACCTGTGTCTACACCAGCGCCATTCTGGAAGGTTTTTGAACTGTTATTTACAGCTTACAGCTGGACACTTTTTTCAATTTTCTACCATATGAGATAACTCTCCTTACCTCTACCCTACATACACGTGACGTAAACGTCAATCGTACGTCAAAACTGACGCACAACTTTTTTTAATTTATTTTTTGGCTGTGTGGCCATTGTTCGCATTAATTCATTTCATAACTTAATATGTTGTTTTTTAAGTATATCCTTGACTATATTCGGGTTGCATTGGATGTTTACTTCTCATATGATTCTTAAAATTATTCGCTTGAGTGTACGAAGATGGACACAAAGTGCACTTATATTTCTTTTCCGTATTATGAGATTGTAAATGCACCTTTAAAGCCTTCTTCCTAGGGTAGTTTTTCCCACAATAATCGCATCTGTACAGCCTTTCCCCGGTGTGTGAGGTCATGTGATCTCTCAGAGCCGAAGGAAGGTAGAATTTCTTATCACAGAGAGAACATTCATGTCTTAATAGCTGTAAATGAGTTCTCTGATGATGGTCTCTGAGAGTTTTGCGAGAATCGTACACTTTATCACAATTTTCGCAAGGGAATTCTCGTTTCTCCCCGTGGACGTTCATTTTGTGCCTGTACCTCATATGATACGAGATAAAAACCTCATCACACTTGTTACAAGGGTACGCAGCCTCATTCTTATGTATCCTCGCTATATGGAAGTTTCGGGAATTCTTCGATCGAAATGTTTTCTCGCATTCTGAACATGGAAACATTTCAATATTGCGGTTGGAAACGTGTGTTTTTTTATGGAACACCAAATGCCTTTCCTCGAAATAATGCGCCCCGCATTCATCACAGATATACGTCCCGAAGTGCTCTGCCATATGTTTCTTTAGCGCTTGGAAAAAATTAAAAGGTTTTTCACATTCAATGCAATTCAGTTTCCCTACCTTCAATTTAAATTTAATAAATTCACAATCGACATCTTTATATATAGTTTTATTGTGTACCGTAGTGATGTGCTCTTTAAACGAATCAATATTATCGATTTGAGCTTGACATAATCGACAATCGATTCTTTCTATATCGACTAAAGACATTTTTTTGGGGTTTATAAATTCTTGGTAAGTTCTCGGGTCGTGTTCTAAGGTGTGTTCTCGAAGTTGCTCTGGTTTGATGAACATTTCTCGACAGTAGACGCAGTGGTAATCACTGAATATGGCTATGAACGGTGTAACGTACGAGTTTTCGATAATAGTGAGGGTATTTCGTAGAGTATTGTAGTCTTTGTCCAGAATTACGGGCCGTGGGTTCTTTGGCTTATGGTCTTCTGGTTGGATAGCTTTTGGGGAATTTTTTAACTCTGAAACACAGAAGAGAATTATCAATTAATGTTTCAGTTCACCTGTGGTAGTGGATTAAGAATATGGAGTGTCGTCACCCCTGTTCATCCCGTGGATATCGTAAGAGCCGACTGAGGAAGCAAACTACACAGAACAACAGCACAGCAAAGAGTAAGAAAGCTATCTTTTTTTTTTTATTGATTAAGGGGCAATCGAGCAGACGCATCACCTGATGGTAAGCGATTACCGGCGCCCATGGACACCCGCAACACCAAAAGCGTCACAAGTGCGTTGCCGACCTTTGGGGGATGGGGATAGGGAATGGGGGAGGGGTTGGGTATGGGCCTCCGGTATCCTCACTCACTCGGTGAAACACAGCATAAGCGCTATTTCAAATCGGTTTTCTGTGAGGCCGTGGTATCACTCCGGTCGAGCCGGCCCATTCATGCCGAAGCGTGGCTCTCCCACGGAAGCCTCTAGACAGAGCCCTCTGTTTAGAAAGGAGTTTCGTCTGTTTTGACATACAATACCATGCCGGCCAAACGGTTTGGTATAGGGTTTGTGTCAAGTTCTAGGAGGGGTCCGGTCGTGTTAATAACAGCAGTTCCCGGACCCCACCCTTCTCAGGCGCAGAGTGGCACACTGTGTGGTTTTAGTCGGTTCGATTCCGACACACCACCCCGCCGCAAACCCCGGTGGGGTGACGGCCCGAGGGGGTTTCCACAAGTAAAAAAAAAAAAAAGGGTTTGTATCAAATTCTGGGAGGGGTCCGGTCGTGTTGATAACAGCAGTTCCCGGACCCCTCCCTTTCTCAGGCGCAGAGAAGCACACGGTGTGGTTTTGGGCAAAAAAAAAGGGCTTGCTTCAAGTTTTTCTTCTCTTTGCAGTGCTGTTGTCCTGAGGAGTTTTTATTCTCTATGTTTCTTTTAATAATCTAATTTCATGACATACCTTTGCGATTCTTCTTATTGAGTTTTTCTTTCATTCTCTGTAGTTTGTTAAGCATATCGGCCTGCATAGACGTGTTTAGCTTCATAGTGCTGCCAGCAATTGACTGGCGTATACGGCGTGTTTTTTTTACTTTTTTGACCTTATCTACCACTTGCGAGGATTCATCTTTAATGTTTGTAGATTCTGCAATGAGAAATAAAATATATATTTTTATTTGTGTCATCTATGGTAGTTAATGTTATTATGTATTACTAGCTTTTTGTTATCGCGACATAAACACATACACCAGATAACGAAGTACATATATAAATTAATGCTTGGTCAGTGCAACTGGCGACCTTATTGCTCAAAGGTAATCTCTTCTAGGCAGCCGTGACTGTGAACCGTCTATTTCCCACTCCAAGGTCCGATATA
Organism: Spilarctia lutea; assembly: GCA_916048165.1. Classification (NCBI taxonomy): domain Eukaryota; kingdom Metazoa; phylum Arthropoda; class Insecta; order Lepidoptera; family Erebidae; genus Spilarctia; species Spilarctia lutea. The sequence goes on from OU696494.1 coordinate 6,180,768, forward strand.
TCTCGGCAGATAGTTACTTTCGAATTTATAATATTAGTACGGAAGGATGGATTCATTAAAGTTACGATCTATTAAAAAAACACAGTAGATGGTTTACCTGTCTCAATATTCTCATTTGATAGTTCCGTATCCTCAGTGTGATGATCATCATATTCATCACTGCCATCATTCATCAGACCATCAGTTTCAATATTATCAGGTATGATCGCAACTCCAACTGGTACTAACTCCTGCTTCACTTCCACTTCTACTTTTACCTTTTCTTCTACCTCTGAAACAAGAATAGTATTACTAAATAAAAAAGAGTCTAAAAAAAATAATCTTGTAAGGCTTTTGAGTCTTTGAACTAAGAGGAATATAGAAAGTAATTGTGCCAAAATCTCACTTAAAAGTGTTTCTGGATAATCAAATGGAACCTCAGTTTCTAGATACATATTTATCTGTGAGAGCCCTTATGTAAAATAGATAACAAATTTTAATTGTCAAGGAATGTAATGTGGAGTGCCACAGGGGACTATTCTAGGACCACACTTATGAAAACCTCTTTCATGAAATGATAATATTTTTACTTATTATTTATTTATATATTACTAAGCGAAGAGATTTACAATAGTATTTAGACACATCGATAATCATTATCATTACATAACTTATTAAGATATATCCATATATTCAATATTAGCTTTTGCCAGCAGCTAAGACTGCATGCTTGTCGGTTTTCACTTTAAAGAAGCCTATGTCCTTCGTCAAGAATCAAAGCATCTTCATGCCTTTCATTGAAAAAGTTTAAGCTGTGTAAGAGTCTGTTACTTTCGGCATGCATGGGCCGGCTCGACCGGAGTGATACCACGGCCTCCTAGAAAACCGGTGTTACCCCATATCCCAACCCCTCCCCCTATCCCTCTCCACATCCCTCAAAGGCCGGCAACGCACCTGTGATGCCCCGGTGTTGCGGATGTCCATGGGCGGCGGTAACCGTTTACCATCAGGCGATACGTCCGCTCGTTTGCCATCTACTCCATAAAAACCGAAAAATGTTTTAACTGTGCCAAATTTCATAATACTCCTTTCACTTATTTTTTATAAAAAGGGGTACAACATTTTTGTTTTACATATTAACATACAATTTATCTCTAAAACATATAAGATCATTTGCTTACCATCATGTATAAATACATTAGCACTAAGAAGCTGCTCTTCACACTGCAGTACTTGGTGTCTGAACGCAACAGCATCTCTTAACCTCATCACACATGTTGCACAGATCAATCGTTCCGCTTCATCTGCATCGAGATGAGATAGCTGTTTGAATAAACATTAATTAGTATAGCTGATATGCATCTTAATAGACACTCTTTTATAAAGTTGTTTAAAAGTAAAAAAAATAATAATATTATGTTCATATAAGATTTAGAATTCATAGTAATATCTTAATATGTGATTAGACTAGCTACTGCTCGCGGCTACACTCACATCAAAATATTTTATTCGTGTTTTAACTATGTAAATGAAGATACAAACATTCATTCCTTGTTTTACACATTAGGGGTGAAATTTAATAATAACTTCAGGGGTTTAGCCTCAATGTTCGGTCATGGGTCAGTCATAGCAAATAAGTTAATATCTATCTGTCTTCCTTGTGTTGCAGTGGTGGCATATGCGACTGCTGTTCTCGAGGTCTCAGGTCTGATTCCCGGGTTGGACCAAATGTTTGTATAATCTGCAAATGTTTGTTTCAGAGTTTGGGTGTTTTCTATGTATAATATTTCTATGTATTTACAAAAAAAATGTTTATGTATTATTTAGCTTGGGACTAGATGGCATTGTGTGTAAGATGTCCAAAATAATAATTTATTTATAAATCTGTGAAACATTTATATGCTTCTAGTAACATTACTTCTGGTAAAAAAAATCATATAATATGCGTAAAATCAACACATATAATTAAAACATAACTTGTTGCTGTCTGTACATGGAAGATATATATGAAAAACTATAGAATATTTTTCTGTTTGTCTGTACGTTTGTGCACGCTAATCTCGGAAGGGGCGTAACTGAATTGAGTGCCGTTTTCACTATGCGTTGCGGTTTACTCTATCCACTTAACATTTAGAATTTGTTTTTATTTCAATCGGTTAGCAAATAAAAAAGGCATATCAGTTTCAACAATTACCGAGATAAAACCGCCCTTTACGCGGGCAGAGCTGTAGTCAAAAGCTAGTAGGTAATAATATTAGGCTAAATAGACCTACCACAAGACCAAAACAGTCGACAAACATTTCTGAATACACTTCTCTGTTGCCGAACGATACGTACTCGAAATTAATCAAGCGGCACCTCTTAATCATACCGCAACATCTGCACTTCCCAGAGTCCACTATTGGACCTTTTTTGCTAATATTCATTTTTCTAATTCATAATTATTTGTCGACAAAAAAAACAATACACACAACTACACCGAAATGAAATCCCGAAGCGAAACGTCAAACGTCAATTCAATCATTACGTTTAGTTTTAATATATTTTTATGTTTCAGTTCAGTAATTCTTGTCTTGAAAATGAAGAACCTATATGTCTAATAAAATATAAATATTAAATACCTAATAAATATAATAATACCTACGCAAGTTTGTAGATCTCAGCAGAATTGCATGTTAGTAATAACGGTAATATTTGGTATGATCCAATGATTTTTTGTCTCAAAACTCCTTTAAACATGAAATGTGACAAAACAACGCCTAGCATATGCTACGAAATTGATGAAAAGAATTGACTTGTGACATGGAACGCAAACGTCACCAACTAAACTACATGTTTCGATAATTTCGATTTGTTGAGTAACTACAAAATAGTTTTTTCAATGTAAAGTTAACTGGTTGTGTACTAAATGGCGACTGCGGCAGCTCCAGGAAAAAGCAAAGGTCCTATTATAGATCCTGCGCTGTGTCGCTGTTGCAGGTCCATTAAGAAATGTCGCCTTTTAACGACGGAGTACGAATGGACGGGGAAGAAGGAAATATATTCCGATATGTTTATGGATTGTTTTGGTCTTCTTGTAAGTATGATATTAAAGAAACACAATATTATTCTGTGTTTTTTTTAAATATTCTCTATGTGATTGTGTATTATAACTCCTACTTAAATTACTTTTATACAAATATTTCTTTCTCTGTATTTTTTAAAATTATTCCTCTAGTGATTGTTTATATTAAAATTCATAGATAGAATAAAATAGTTTTTTAGAATGTATTATTTAGGACGGGGAATTTAGAAAGAAGGGTGGGTAAGGCCTGTACCTATGGAAATTGGACTACTTAAAAACATAATTATTTTGTTTATGCTTACTTTAAAAAACTCAATAACTTTCCCAGCAATTGAGCTCAAATTTGGTCATCATTCTAAGAATTTCGGCTAACAATATAACTAAACATTTATATTGCAGCTATCCCACCTGGACGGCGACAGCAAGGATTGCTGTGTGTGTGCAACGTGTGTGGTGCGACTGCGTGATGCGTATGCGTTCAGACAACAGGTGTTACAATGTGAAGATGCATTCCTTAACACCAAGATGCATCCTAAAGATGGTGAGATAACTACAACTATGTGTGGTAACGAAAACCATAATTCCATTAACTTTTGACTGATATTTTTAAGTCTATTCACTATTAGCTACTTCATTTTATATCAACAACTAGCTGACCCGACAAACGTTGCTTGTCATAAAAAAGAATATATATTTTAGGGGTGGGTCAATAAAACTGCCTCGGTGGCGCAGTGGTAGCGTATGCGACTGCTGTGCTTGAGGTCTCGGGTTCGATTCCCGGGTCGGACCAAATGTTTGTATGATCTGCAAATATTTGTTTCGGAGTTTGGGTGTTTTCTATGTATAATATGTATGTATTTACAAAAAAAAAAAGTATATAAGTATTTATATCAGTTGTCTAGTACCCATAACACAAGCTCTGCTTAGCTTGGGACTAGATGGCGTTGTGTGTAAAAACAAAAAAAAAATAAAAAATCGCGATGGAAAAATAGAGGTTGATCGTAGAGGGTTGAAAATTCAGGGTTGCATGTATTTTCTAAGGCTTTAAAAAAAAATTTTGGGTTGGGTCATCCTTATCATTTAGGGGTATGGTATGGGTTGGCCGATTCTTAGACCTACCCGATATGCACATAAAATTTAATAAAAATCGGTTCAGCCGTTTCGGAGAAGTATGGTAACTAACATTGTGACACGAGAATTTTAAATATAAGATGTATTAATTCTGGGCTAATATCTAGTGCCATTGACGTTAATGGTCTACTCTTTACTGTGATAATCTATATAAACACTGGTAGAGTCAAGGTCCTTGAAATACCAACCTCTCTGGCCAGTGTAGCAAAAACCACCTGTTAAAAGCTGTCTTTATTTAGCAGTGGACTCAGGTCTATATCTAAAAACTGTTGTTGATGATGTAGGTGGTAATGCTGGTTAACCATGGCCACCAACGTATGTTGTGTTCGTAGGAGTAAATTGAATAAGACAGCAGGATGATGATAGAATTATTGTATTCAAAAGATGACTAACTATATACAAAAACAATACTTGTATTTATACAAATTTAAGGAGAGAGTGAGTCAGGTAGCAAGCGTATGACCTCTCTCTGTCATTTTTAAATGGTGTAGTTTGATGTACGATGTTACATAATATGTCAAACAGAGAGTGAGTCAGATAGCACGTAAAAATGTAGGCGATTTGACATCTGACTGTCTCTGTCATTTTTGAATGGTGTAGCGGGACGACGCAAAGGTAAATATATAATAATATTTATTTTGTATGGGAAAAATTAAATTGAATCCATGACTGCTACAATGATAAATGAGATGTCCAAACGACGTTCAAACCTTTAAGAAAAGAATGTGCTCCTTCTTAAAAGGCCAGCAACGCAATTGTGACGTCTCTAGTTTTGGGGTGTCCATGGGCGGCGGTAATCGTTTGCCCCTATGACATAAAAAAGCTTTTTTCGGACACACTCAACACCAGAGGCGTCAGAAGAGCGTAGCCGGTCTTTTAAGAAGGAGTATGTTCTTTTCTTAAAGATTTAAAGGTCGTATTGGTCCGGGAATACCGCAGGCAACAGTTCATTACACAGGCTGCTTAACTCGTTTTTTTTTTTATTGAATAAGGGGCAAACGAGCAGACGCATCACAAGTGCGTTGCCGACCTTTGGGGGATGGGGAGAGGGGTTGAGGTATGGGCCTCCGGTATCATCACTCACTCGGTAAAACAGCGCAAGCGCTATTTCACACCGGTTTTATGTGAGGCCGTGGTATCACTCTAGTCGAGCCGGCCCATTCATGCCGAAGCGTGGCTCTCCCACGGGAAAAACCGGGATCTAGGATGGTTGATAGCCTAATCAAGAGGCTTAGTTCAGAAACAGCCCAGTAAAAGAAACCAACCAACTGGATTGATTTTCTTGCAAATTTCAGATGGTTCCAGTAAGGTTGAAGTGGAAGTGAAGACAGAACCTATGGCTGGTGATGAGTCTGATGGTGCAATGGATGACAGGGATGATATTCATGATGAGAATATGAAAGGTATTTTACCTTATTGTACAATATATATACCTTAGCATGTAAAGCTTTGCTCCTGATCTCTCCTTGGTTTTGTCGGAGCCGTCTGAACGAGTTATGAGAGTGAGAGAACAGAGAGTGCACCTATGTTAGTGCACAGGCTTGTCCTCCTTAATATCTGCTCCTTAGTTGGCTGATCTCTCACATTTGAACACATGACTGGACGTGATTGGAATTTACTTTTTATATGGCATGGGTACAAACGAGCAGACGATGAATCCTGATGGTAAGTGCCCACCGTCGTCGTGCTTCTCCTCACACATGTTACATAGTATAAAATAGAGTTGATTCCGCTGGCTGTTCGCTTAGATCTTTTAAACTACTCAATAGATTTTAATGCAGTTTTTAGCAATAGATAGAGTGATTCAAGAGGAAGGTTTACATTTGTAATACATGCATATTATAGTAGAGGAAAACTGCCTTATTGGTCTAGCGGTTGACGTATCAAGAGATCTCGGGTTCGAATCCCGGGTCGGGCCAAAAGTGTTATTGAGGTTTTCTGATTATAGAAATACTTAATAACAGCTCGGAGTTTGGACGTTGGGGTCTGAACCTTCGTGCCTCGGAGAGCACGTAAAGCTATCGGTCCTGCACCTGATCTCTCCGGTCGTGTCGGTTAACCGTCTCATCGGGTCAAAGAAAGGGAACAGAGAGTGCGCCTGTGTTTGAGCACACACTTGTGCACTATAATATCTCCTGTGTAGTTGGCTGGTCTCCGTTGAGACTGGTCACCGTGGTCGTAATCGGCTAGAAGAACATCAGTAGAGGAAATCCGAGAATTTCAAAGACTTCCAAATAAATAAATGTTTTTTATTTATTGCAGAACTATTAGACACAAAAGACGTCAAGGATGATGTTGATACAGAGCCAGTGTGTGAACGAACCCGCGGCAAACACAAGGTGCACGTCAAGAGAGAGATCCTTCATAAGATGAACAAGTTGAGAGCTAAACTGGACCATATGTTGGACAAACCTGGTATGTTATGATGACTCCACGGTTGGCCTAGTGGTTTAAGCGGTCACTACGCCGTTTGCTACTGCGCCAAGTGTCGTGGGTTCAAATCCCACGTGGGACATCACTTTGTGTGATCCACAAAGTGTTGACCTGAGTCTGGGTATTATTTGTGTCCGTTACATGTATGTCTGTAAAGTCCCCCGCGACACAGGATGTTTATTCCTAATGCGGGAGTTGTCTTTTAAAAAAGAAAGTTATACAAAAGATTACAACACTGCTAAGTATGTTAATGTCTAAATTGGTATTTTATACGATTTAAAATATGGTGACGTATTAAGAAAATGGTGTGTTGCCACCCCTATTTATCCGTAGGAATAATTTAGGAATCGTAAGAGCCGACTAATCCGGGCATATTTATGCATTCCTATATTTAACGAAACGTCATCATGTAAAAATGTTCTACAACCGACTACGAGTCATAAATACCGTTCCTCAATGTATTTTTTATAGGAAAGATTTTAGCTTACGCCCCGTATAATATACAACTATTCGTACCTAGAACGGATCGTTTTTCAAATATAGGAACTGGGCATAATGGAGCAAATTACACAGGACAACAGCACTCCAAAGAGAAGAAGAACTCGACACAAACTCTGTACCAAGCCAGCGTGATATAATAGGCTAAACCCTCCTTTCAGAGAATCTTATATATAAAATTCTCCTGTCACAATGTTAGTTACCATACTCCTCCAAAACGGCGGGACCGATTTTCATGAAATTTTTTGAGCATTTTAGATAGGTATGAGAATCGGCCAACGTCTATTTTTCATCCCCCTAAATGTTACGGGTAGTCCACCCCTAATTTCTTCTTTTTAATTTTTAGATAAATTTTTATGATACAGCATTAGAAAATACATATAACCCTGAATTTTCAACCCTCTACGATCAACCCCTATTTTTCCATTGCGATTTTTATTTTTAATAATTTCCTTCAATTACTTCTCAATTCCTACAATTTTTTCTCAAAAACAACGTTTGCCGACACCCTTTAATGATAAGGGTGACCCACCCCTAAAATATATATTCCTTTTTATGACAAAGCAACGTTTGTCGGGTCAGCTAGTAGTACTATAAAATCTAACTGATGATAATCCTTGGCCATCAGCAATTCAAGAGTCTCATAGAGTAGCTTGTAGTATTTCTGGTCTAGCTCAAACATTAAAATAGAAAAGAGATCGGACCAAAAAGGTAGAAATTAATTTGTGAATCAGTTGGATGAGTTCAATGGTTGCCGGCAAGCACTTACTATCAGCTGATCCATCTGGTCGTAACCTTAACCCCCTTAATCTAACCTCAACATAACCTGTTTCTCTTCTTACAGTAAAAACTCCAGTCAAGAAAGAAACGCAGAAGATAAAGAAGAAACAGCAAGAATTAGACCACGACTATATGCTGTACAATAACGCTGTCACAATCGTTCATAACTCCTACGTCTGCCCCTTTCAGAACCGCATCAGTATATATTACTGCTTCTACTGCCGAGACCAGTTCACAAACCCTAACGAACTAAGAGAACACACGTTAACACACGACCCCATAGAACTCTTCCAAAGTACAATGGAAAACCGTAAAATCCCTAAAATAGACATCACTAGAATCGATTGTCGATTGTGCAACGACAAAATCGACGACCTCGACACGTTCAAAAATCACATCACTAGCGTGCACTCAAAAGTCGTGTATCCAGTTTCGAACGAGTTTCTAAAATTCAAATTGTCTATGGATAACTTAATATGTACAGAATGTAATGCCGCGTTCCCGTATTTTGATGTTCTAAAGAAACATATGATAGATCACTTCGGTACTTATATATGCGATGTATGCGGCGCTTGTTTCCTTGAAAGGAATTCGCTCAGAACTCACATCAAATCTCACAGTAAGGTCGAAGAGAGTTTCCCATGCGAGATTTGCGGTAAAAACTTAAAATCTAAATATAGTAGGTATTTACATGTCGCTACGGTCCATGAAAAGAAACCGACAGTTAATTGCTATAAATGCGAGGCTAGTTTTTTGTCTTACGCGTTAAGAAACCGCCATTTAATTGAAGTTCACGGAGATAAAAGGACGTTTGCATGTAAATTGTGTGACAAAGTATACAATAGGCGGAAAACTTTAATGGAACACAACAGGAGGAACCATTTAAAGGTGTATAGGCATCAATGCGACTTGTGTGACCAACGGTTTTATTTACCGTCACGTTTGAAGGAACATATGGCAACCCACACTGGCGAGAGGAACTTCCGGTGTGAGTTTTGTGACAAGAGTTATCCGAGGCTACAGTCGCTGCAAGAACACATCCGATCTCACAGCAACGAGAGACGGTACAAATGTGACGTGTGCAATTCAACGTTTACCCAAAACGGGAGTTTAAAAAATCACATGAAATCCCACCATGGAGGTTATGATTTAGATAATAGTTATAATTGAATATTTAATTGTATTAATTTATTATTATTATGACAGTATTAAATGAAATAATATTAATTTTAATGAAGATTTTTATTCTGCTACCTGCTATAGGAACAAAGAGTCCCCAAATGTTTTTTTTTTCACTTGACTGCTTCATTGGTTTAGCGGTTGGCATATTCGACTGCCGACCAAAACGTCTCAGGTTCCACCCGGATTTGGCCAAAAACTGTTGTTAAATTTTTGTTACAAGAAGTTTTTGATAGCATTCGTATTAATTATTTGTTTTGTTGTGTGTTTGTAAATGTTAAAGTTTAAATATGTTTTAAACTGTACATTTTAACAAACTACATAATATACAACCTCTGAAAAAGAAATGGTAGGAACACTATACAGGGTGTAAAAAGACTACTATCGAAAACTTGGGGGTTGCAATCAGACCATGATACTGAATAGGTTTAGCGAAAAAAAAACTCAAAAAAAATGTTAATTTATCTAAGTCCTTTTATGTTTTTTTCTGCTTACATACACATAGTAAAACCTAACGGGATCCAAACTACCTAATTATCTCATTTAGAAAACCAAAAAACAAAGAAAATCAATAAAACAGTAATGTATTTTAATATCAAAACAGCTGGCCGGGTGAGTGCACCGTGAGTGACCGCGACAGAGCGCGCGGGCGCGTTAACTTGTACATTGCTGGCTTCTGAAATTGATAAAAATCTTGACACATTGTTTTTTCAAGCTACAATTTTTTTTAAAGACAACTGATTGTTTTTTTTAATAAGTTTTGGGGTGCTGGATCAGCCCCTTTCGTTTTCGGTAGTCGTCTTTTTACACCCTGTATAACATCACGCGACCAATAGGAGCTGACTATCAATCTCTACTAATATTATAAAGAGGTATAGATTCTTACTTTGATGGAAGGGGGTAGTCTTCGGAAATACTGATCCAATACTGAAAATTCACAAACAGAAAGCGACACTATTCAGGAATGTCATATTTTATTATATTTGAACAAAAAATTCAGTTCGGGTGTCCATGGGCGGCGGTTATCGCTTACCATCAGGTGATACGTCTGCTCGTTTGCCAACTAATCCATAAAAAAATAGCTTTACGTTTGTAGAATGCGATTTAGCTAGGAGAGCAGTTATTTATGCAAGTAAATAAAATTGAAGTGTCTGTTTGTACTAATAAAATAAAAGCCTTTCACTACATGCAGATGAAATAAAATATAAGGCTTATACTTAGGCTACATAAAAAATCATTTTTTATAATTTTTGTTTGTCTAATCTAGAACGGCTGGACCGATTTTGACGGGACTTCTATTGGCAGCTGATGAAGTGAGGAGCAATACTGGCTACGTTTTTTAGACTAACTTCGCCCCACGGCGTTACCCGTTGTTGTACCGCGGGGAGCACCACTTCGCATAACTAGTTAATAAAATAAAACACCACATCTATAATTACTGTGTAATTATACAAAACTTAATAAATATTTTCCTAAATTAAATTACAATTGTGATTTTATATTTATTATGCATTTATTAATATCTATTTATAAGTACTACTTACTTCTAAGAATATAGAATCACTACTCTAATATTTGAAGCCAAGATCAACATACGCCGGTGGAGCAGAGGGGAATAGCTATAGGGTCTTTTTGCCGATACAAAACAGTTAATCATTTTCGCGGAGCAAATCTTCACACATACACTTTTAGACTCACATACAAAAGCAATCGCTGTCACTACGAACTCACACATAACAATTAAAATAAAACATTCACAATTTCACACACACAAACTCATTCTGTGTGTGGGGGAAAGGGTATCATGTTCCACCTAACTCCACCTCCCCAAAGGGAGGATTCTCCGACCAGGCGAGGTGATCATGCCTGGTGGATCCCAACAGTTGATGTTGGGATGTTGAATATACGATAATCGGCGCGAGAACTATTTATTGCGCGATTCAGGACTTGTAGTTACTACGTGTAGTGCGTTACTTGGTAGTTCAGTGTTTCTTCGATAGATGGCGCTGTAGTAAGTTATTGTTGTGTTATACCTATGTGGAAGTCGCCACATGTGTAATAATAGTATAATACTTAGGCTTATTTGGGCTTATTCTTTGACAGAGAGAAACGCTTGAGTATGGCTACTTCCTACCGTTGTTTTATGAGCTAAGTCATCCGTCAAAACAATGGAAGAATTTTCGCGCCAAATTTAAATAAATCACATAATTTTCTTCTAAAAACTCTGTCTGTATAATAGTCTTTTTACATTATTGTTAAAGTTTTAAAATAACATATTGCGTTATTTTCACATTTTATTTAATACGAACTTATATTACTAAAAAAATATTGTCTATGGAATTTCTTGGTTGTCCTTCTCTAATTCTTTTGTGTGGGACTTTAAATTATATTTTAAAAATAGATAAAATAAATTTCTTTAAACAATTGTTCAAGAATTTAATCTAATTTTTTTTTTATATTTCTTAGGCATGGCGTCATGTACGGCTGTACAATTTCGCTAAATCTTATTAGACAGCCCATGTATGAAGGTACACAGACTATAAAACGGCTAAGACGAATAGGAACCGTATTAATAAAAAAAATAAAAAGCGGGTAGAATTTATTATTTTTAAAAGTCGCAAACAAACTTGCGAGGGTTAGCCGGCAATAAATAAAGTTTCCAAATTATTCTAGATTTCATACTTAAAAGTAAAAAAATACATATATTTATATATTTTTTTTTATAAAATAAAAATATAATAATTTTACGAATAAAAAGTTTAATTTTGATAAAATTGAGATCAAATAATCTAAAAACTTGAATTCAGATCGATTTCGCTCGAAAGTGTTTGAAATACACCGATTTTCTATACTATAATATGCATGTATTACATATACAAATCTTCCTCTTAAATCACTCTATGTACCTATTGCTTAAAACTGAATTAAAATCTGTTGAGTAGTTCAAAAGTTCGAGCGAACAGACACAGGAAGCGAATTCATTTTGTACTATGTAAAGATATCTAAGGGTTTGTTTAATACTGTCATAAATAATTTACTTTTAAAATTCATACGAGTATTATAAATTCGAAATTAACTGTCTGTGAAGCTTTCACGGATAAACCGCTACACCGATTTCAATAAAGTGTGGTATAGAGGTGTATAAGGGTTTGTAAGGGGGCGAACCACAATCTTTCGCTCCCAACCAACCTCACCTGCACGTGGTACACCCTGCCGAACGACAAACGAGGCTCTGTCAACCGATCGATGGCGGTATATCCATCCCAAGAGGCGTAACTAAATACAATTGGCCGAAGACGGGCAGTAGCGTCTTCGGTGCAACAAGTTACGCCCTGCATTCATCAACCCGCCTGCCCAGCGTTGTGATTATGGGCTAAAATCCTCTATGCGTAAGCAACAAAAGCCACGGCCCCCAGGTCCCGGCAGTTCCGCTATTCCTGGTCATGGAGGCGACCACGGTAACTGCGGGACAGGGGGTGCTAAGAATCACCGGGTTACGAGAGGCCAACATAAGCGACTGACCCTGGCAACTTTTAACGGCCGCACGTTACGGCTAGACTCGAATCTGGCACAACTTGAGGTGGAACTTGGGAAGATTAGGTGGCATATCTTAGGGTAATGTGAAGTCAGAGAGGGGGAGGGCACCATAACCCTCGACTGAGGCCACCTGTGCAAACGAGACCAACAAACCCAAGGTGGCGTGGGATTCCTGGTAAACAAGTCCTTTTCTGACAACGTGGTAGAAATGTCCAGTGTGTCGGACAGGGTAGCGTACCTCATTATCAAACTTACCGAGAGGCATAGCCTCAAGGTAGTACAAGTGTACGCACCTACCTCGCCTCACTCAGACGATGAGATGGAGGACATGTTCGATGACATATAGAGGACCCTCCACTTCACTACTAAAATTTGGAAGCAGGAATCATAGGGAACAAATTCTCGTCAACTTCCTCGAGCGGGAGGGGCTGTTCTTGATGAACTCTTTCTTCATAACGCCCCAAAGGAAGTGGACGTGGCAAAGCCCCGAGGCTATGACAAAAAATTTTATTGATTTCATCTTGACAGGATGATATATATATATTTTTTAGCTGCCTAAATGACTCTGCTCTGCCTGATGGAAAGCACGAGCAGAATCCAGGAGTGGTGGTCACCATCCTCAACGTTAATAGGGACAATGCAGCATGGTGACCTACATGTTTTGCGGCCTAGTGAGATGCTTTTTCACGCTCCGCTTAAAGGACCCGGGTTCATAGTGGGAGGGAGGGAAGGGAATGGTGGCATAGAGGTACTTTGATTCTTGAGGAATATGACCTGCTCTTTACCGCGACAACCGACATACATGCAGGCAAAGTTGAGAGAAAAAACCTAGTATTAAATAACACGATCGTTAGACATAGTAGTAATTTGTTCTAAACGAGAACATATCTGCTACAATCAAGCGTTACGACACAATGAGAACGCATTCTTCAATTAAAATCGTGTACATTATATAAAATGACATTTCAGACGCCCGACAGTAAATACTTCAAATAGCTCAACTATTTTTTAAGTAAAACTTCGTTTGCGCACGCTTGACTTGAGGATTAAGCTGGTGAATGCGTGACTAGAGCGTTACGAAAAGTGTGATCGGGTGAGGCGAACGGAAGTTGAGCAGAAGATATAGGGCAAGAGAGAGAGGTGCGAGCACACATTTTCTTTCTCTCTTTCTCTCATAGCCAGTTACGTTTCGTATATCTAAGTCACAATGCAGGCCTTGTACCCCTTAAAGTTTTACTTCGGTCGTGTGGTCTAAAGCACACTCGTTTTTTAAATAAAATGACACTATACAATATACAATTATGACGTCACACTCTCCTTAGACACACAACACAAGCAAAAACATACCTTATACCTCTAGAAATAACACCCTTCTATATCACACTCGGGATGATGGCTCTTGATATGAGACTTGAGGCTAGCGTTCTGTATGAATGCTTGCCCACAAATATGACATCGATATCTTCTATCATTTGTATGAGTTCTTATATGATACTGTAAAGATTTTAATCTAGGATAACTCTTCTCACAATATTCACACCGGAAGTTCCTCTCACCGGTGTGTGTTGCCATATGTTCCTTCAACCGAGACGGTAGATAAAACCGTTGGTCACAATATTCACACTGGTGTTTTAAAACTTTTTGATGGTTCCTCCTTTGATGTTCTGTTAAAGTCTTTTGTCTATTGTAGACTTTGTCACACAAGTTGCACGGATAAGTCCTCTTTTGTCCATGTGCTTCTGTCAAATGTTTATTTTTTAATGCGTATGACATAAAACACTCATCACAGCGTGGACAACGAATTATAGCTTTTTTCTTGTGTACGATATCTACATGCATGTCTTTGTAATGGTTAGATTTGAAAACCTTCCCGCAGACCTCACAAGTGTGTCTCTCATCGTCCTTGTGTCTTTTCAAATGGGCATCCAACCTCGGTTTCTCCAAGAAACATACGCCACAAATATCGCACGTATAGTTACTAAAGTGTTCAACCATATGTGTGTTTAGTGTGTTAAAATCCTCGAACACATCACTACACATCACACAAACTAAATCATTCCAAGTTAACTTAAACAGTAACATTTTGTCTGGCGCTTCGAAATATATTTTCTTATGGTGAATTTCGTCTATATGCTGCTTAAAAACATTTAAATCGTCTATTTTCATTTGACATAGTCGACAATCGATTCTTGTAATATCGATTTTGATCATTTTTTTATACCCCATCAGCAGCTGAAAAGGCTTGGTATCGTGGCTTACAGTATGTTCTCTTAAATCCTCCGGTTTTGGATAGTAGTCTTTACAGTAAAAGCAGTAGTAATTGTTGCGTCTATTTTTGAATGGACACACATACGAATATTGTATGATTGTGAGTAAATTTTCTTCGGACATACAATCTAAGTCTCTGTCGTAATTGTTTTTCTTTTCTACTGGAGGTTTTGGCTTAATAGCTTTTGGAATTTCTTTTTTAGTTGAAGACGTTCCTGAAAAATGAATGACTTAGATTATCAAAATGTATTTTATATATCTTGTACTTAATTGAGGAAGAAATAGTAGATAATCATGTTGTTTTGTGCAATTAGTACAGGTTCTGATTAGTTTGGGATCAGAGCCATGTGTGAGGAGACAAACATTACACGCACACATCACACACACTCCTAAACATCCGAAAGTTCTCGTTGATTTCCTGAGGCACGGAATAATGAACCTTACATCGATATACATAGCGTCCAATATCGATTGATTGTTGAGAGGTTGTTTCCAGCGTTTTGTACCGTGAACTACTTATACGACATCTCGCGGGCCGCAGTTCAGTTCAGTTTCAGCTACAAAGCTATGACGTAACAATATTATTAATTTTATAAGTAAAATAAATAAAACAAAATCTTGCCTCGTCTGATTTCACAATTAAACTTAATTTAGCAACCCAGGTCCATCCAAGTAAAGAAGCTGATACAAGATTGTATAATAATATCTCATTATTTTCAGTAAGTCAAAACCTCCTATGGAGTCTTATGTCTCTTATGTGTGTATCTATACTAATCTATACTAATATTATAAAGCTGAAGAGTATGTTTGTTTGAACGCGCTAATCTCAGGAAACCCTGGTCCGATTAAAAAAAAATCTTTCAGTGTTGATTAGTTCATTTATCGAGGAAGGCCATAAGCTATGTATCATCACGCTAATACTAATAGGAGTTGAGCACCAATGAAGAATGTTTCAAAAACGGGGGAAAATTTTCACGCCACGGGCAATATAAGACGCAAACGAGGTTGCGTGGGTCAGGTAGTGTCCCTTACTACACGACCCTTTGACGATGTCATGTGTTAATTTCCTATAAAAACCACTTACAAGTAGAGAAGCAATATGATGTAACAACAAACCTGCTTTCTGCTTTTTACTAGCAACTTTCTTCTTTTTAGGCGATCCATTGCTAGCTTTACTACTTTTCTTCTTAGCTTTCTTCTTGATTGGTTTGTCTGAGTCCGATGAGGAGGCTGACCAATCGCTATCTTCGTCATCGTCTAGAAGCTTCGAGGTATCTTCTGGTGGAACTTCTGGTTTGTCTTTTAAAGTCTCTTCTTTTTTTGGAGGTTTAACTTCTGAAAGAGTTAAAAGGGTGTAAAAATAGACTACTTGGACAGTAGTCGACTGCGACTACTGCGCTTGATGTCTTGGTTTCGACTCCCGGGTCGGACCAGATATAAGTATGACCTGCAAATATTTGTTTCGTAGTTTGGGTGTTTTCTATGTATAATATGTATGTATTTACAAAAAATAAGTATATAAGTATTTATATCAGTTGTCTAGTACCCATAACACAAGCTCTGCTTAGCTTGGGACTAGATGGCGTTTTGTGTTAGATGTCTGGAATATTTATTTATTCCCACCTACAGCCTTTATTAATTCACTGTTGGAAGTAGACTTCTCTTGGAGGTTTCGGTCTACTAAATCATACTGGTCAGATAGCTTGGTATAGATAGTGCAATCCACGAAGACGCACCTCACCAATTTTGATGTAAAGCATCTTTCTCTTTAACCGTGACGATTTCACCTGATCGGTATATTCATTGTAGTGTTCGCGTGCACTCATAAGTAATTAGTGTGTACCGATAACACTCAACATTGTCCGATGCTTGCACACATCTACACTAATATTATAAAGAGGAAAACTTTGTTTGTATGTTTGTTTGTAATGAATAGGCTCAAAAACTACTGGATCGATTTAAAAAATTCTTTCACCATTCGAAAGCTACATTATCCACGAGTAACATAGGCTATATTTTATTTTGGAAAAAAATAGGGTTCAGTAAGATATTTGGGTTTTTCGGACACAAGGTGTAAAAATCAACCAGAAAAGTTACTTATTTTGCGAAAATGTTCATGCTACGGGCTATATAAGACGCAAACGAGGTTGCGTGGGTCAGCTAGTATACTATAAACGGTTAAGAGGAATAGTGGGGCGCGTCTTCGTGGATTGCACTATCTATACAAGGGTTTGTATCAAGTCTTCCTTCTCTTTGCTCTGCTATTTTCCTTGCATAGTTTGCTGACTTACACCTACCCACACAGGTTTCACACAAAAAATACCCGTTAAAAGCAATTTCTTGTTACTTTTCCTCAAGTAAGCGAGCCTAACAGAGCCCAAATCCCCCATTGCCTCTAGGGAATGGAGCCAAAATGCCACGTATTTGTAACTTTAAAATTACAGGTCTCATTAATACGTACGTAAGGGGCATTAACACATCATTAATTCAAATTGGTTCAGTAGTTAAGGGGACCTCCATAAATTACGCGAGGTGTTTTCTTAAATTTTCTGTATGGTGAATTTTATTCAACCCCCTCCCCCATCTCCAAACTCCCGTGAGATTTTCTAAATGTGTCTTTCTTAAGTAAACGCGTTGGATTGTTATTGTAAAAAGAAAAAGAAAATTGCTTCGTGCTTTTATTTACGACTAGTTAAGAGTAGTTAAGACTAGTAATCAATATTGCTGAGAGTTTAATTATAAGTGTGTAGCAGACAACAACGTGCGTAATGAACTCGAATACTTTCTCCCTCGCACAACGACTATCTGTCTCAATCGACGCGCATCACATCGTGGAGGGGGTCGCACAAGGCCTATATAAAGAGCCGCGCAGCCTCCATTCAAACAGTCGACAGCTAGACGACTCAGAGTGCGATAGCCCCGCAGTCCACTCTGATGTCCAGTAGGCATAGCTGACCTGATCGATAGCCCCGCAGTCATCAGGTTCTGCTAAGTATTGAGGTCTTCTAGAGCGATAGCCCCGCAGTCCTCTTAAGACACTCACGTAGCGTAGGAAGGGTAGTGTTGAGCGATAGCCCCGCAGTCCTCATCACTCCCAACATAGGGTTATATGTATAAGTACAAGTTTGTGAATATATGTATGAACTACACAGAAACCAGAATAAACGATCAAAAGTACCAAAGACGTCTATAATTTCTGCACTGGTAACCCTATCGCCCTACATTTGGCGCCCAACGTTTGTGAAGTTAGCTACCGATGTCAAGAAAATAAATTGACTTATTGGAAACTACCCACAATTTTTGAGAAAAACTACCCGCATTTGAAAAGCATTATAATGTCTGAATCTAAAGATTTGCCATCAGACGCAATACATCAGTTAAGCGATATATTGAGTAAATTACAATTCAAAGCAATGGCTACTAAGAGTTTTGCTCAATGTCACGCCAAATACAATGGTGAACGTTGTTTTAATAAAGTGGAGGAATTTCTCACGAAAATAACAGTTTTTAAGAAGGTTGAGAAAATTTCTGACGAAGATG
Organism: Spilarctia lutea; assembly: GCA_916048165.1. Taxonomy (NCBI): domain Eukaryota; kingdom Metazoa; phylum Arthropoda; class Insecta; order Lepidoptera; family Erebidae; genus Spilarctia; species Spilarctia lutea. The sequence goes on from OU696494.1 coordinate 6,199,177, forward strand.
CCTTGGAAGGACTGTCCTTGGTACTCACAGAAAAAGCTGCAACATGGTGGATAGGTGTAAAACCTACTATTAAAAAATGGAATGCTGCACTAGGAGCGATCCGGTCGGCTTTCGCACCTCAAAAACGCCCGCACGATATTTATTTAGAAATATTTGCAAAGAAGCAAACAAGTGAACCAATAGACGAATTTGTTTGTGAAAAAAGAGCTTTATTGGCGCAGTTACCTGCGAAACGTCACAAAGAGGATGAACAATTAGATATGGTCTACGGCCTATTGAAATTGCAATATAAAAAGGACATATCACGAGAAGATATGCACTCATTCGACGACCTTTTACGACGTGGCCGACATATTGAAAATTTACTGAAAGAAGGAGAAGAAGAAAGTTATCAATGTAAAAAGCCCGTAAGGTGTACGTTTTGTGGCAAAAAGGGTCACGCTGTTGAAATTTGTCGTAAAAGGCTTGCCGAAATGCAAAAGGAAGTCAACATAACTAAAACTAAGGCTCTAATTAAATGTTACGGTTGTGGTGCTCCTGGAGTGTATAGAAGCAGATGTGATATATGTAAAAACAAAGAAACGCCGCCTAAACCGGTAGCATTTTATACAATGGAGACAACCATGAAAAATCATGTGAAAATACCAACTATAGAAGTCGTCATCAACGGTGAAAATGGGTACGCTCACATTGACACAGCTGCCAGAACTAGCATTGCTGGTACCCAATTATATAAAAGACTAATACGAAAGGGCACCCAGTTTAAGGAATGCACAGCTCAAATTATTTTAGCTGATGGCACTAAAAAGACATCCACACTACTGACGACCGAAGTAACTATAACCATTGGACAACGAACATTGCCAATATCATTTACCGTGTTGCCCGAGGCTAATGATAACAAAACTCTTTTGGGCATCGATTTTCTTGAATCATCGGGCATAGTACTTAACTTGCCTCAAAGGTGTTGGCATTTCATAGAGGAACCAGAAAGGGTACATAAGATGTTGCAGTTGTGCTATGCCAAAATTCCGCTAAAAGCCGCAAGGTCTATAACTTTTGAGGCCAGACCAGAAGAATCTTTACAAGATTTTATGAAATGGGCTAGGGAGCTCACATTGATTTCACCAATGGCAGATACGCCATCACCACAAAAAGATCAAGACACCCCGCCAGATATAAAAAGACCGCGATGGAGTTTACACAAGCTCGACACGCCACCGCGACCTGTACGTCCGCGAGAGCCTGCTGATGAATCCTCTTCGCTTGATCCACGAATTAATTATATCCCAATAAATCCTTCTACTTTGTATTCTGTTGATATTCATTTAAATCCTCATGAAGGTACCTTGCTTAATGAACATGAGCAACAAATTTTCAATAACATGCTAACAGATAATAGTATTATTTTTGAAAAAAACACAAAACCTACTTCATTTACTGTACATAGAATAGACACAGGTAGTCATCCTCCTATTAGTGTCAGACCATATAGACTTTCACCTACCAGGCAACAACAACTTCGGGAGAAAATAGATGAAATGCTCAAAGATGACATTATTGAAGAAACGGACTCCTCATGGTCAGCACCCGTTATTCTTGTACCTAAAGGCGAGAATGATGTAAGAGTTTGTATAGATTATAGAAAACTAAATGAGATTACCAAACCTGATAGATATCCGTTACCACGTATCGATGACTTACTACATCAAGCTAAAGCTATGCCATATATGTCTACAATCGATTTACAATCGAGTTATCATCAAATTATGGTACATCCAGATGACCAAGATAAAACCACGTTTGTTTCACCGTTTGGAACGTATCGGTTTAAACGAATGCCTTTTGGATTACGAAATGCACCTGCTACTTTTCAGAGATTGATGGATAAGTTCACAAGAAGCCTGAAGGCGAGATGTGTTATTTCCTACTTAGATGATTTAATCCTTAGGTCTGCTTCTTTCATTCAACATATAGAAGATTTAAGGGAAATATTTGAGAAACTACGAGAGTATAATTTGCATGCAAATAGAAAGAAGTGCAAATTTGGTTGTACTGAAGTGAAATATTTAGGACATCTGATAATACCTGAAGGAATTAAAGCAGATCCTTTGAAAGTATCTGCTATTGCTAATCTACAAGAGCCTAGAAATCTTAAACAATTGATATCATTTCTACAAACAGCATCTTGGTACAGAAGATTTATATACAATTTCGCAGAAATTGCTAGGCCATTAACTAATTTAACACGAAAGAAAGTAACTTGGAAATGGAATTGGGAAGAACAACAAGCCTTTAACAAGTTAAAGATTGCATTGACTACAGCACCCGTACTGAAACAAGCTAATGAAAATATGACATTTACAATCAAAACAGATGCAAGTCAATATGCCATCGGTGCAGTTTTAGTGCAGGGGGAGGGCGAGCATGAACATCCTGTAGAATACGCGAGTAGATTGCTGAGTCCAGCCGAATGTAATTACACAGTAACAGAAAAAGAAGCCTTAGCAATTGTATGGGCTATATCACAATTTCGTGGTTACATAGAAGGTACACGTTTCATAACAATAACAGATCACCAACCTTTAAAGTGGTTAATGAATCTGAAAACACCAACCGGACGTCTTGCGAGATGGGCACTCCAATTACAACCATATGAATTTAAGATATTATATACGCCAGGACGTACTAATGTTGTAGCCGACACATTGTCACGACCACCATGTTCAAATCACAACGAAACCTGTGCAATTTGTACAATAGAGATGGAGCTTCCAAAACTTAATGAAAAACAAATTCGAGAAGAACAGTTAAAGGACAATGATTTAAAATTAGTAATAGAAACTTTAGAAAAGGAAGAAGAATCGGAAAAATATACAGAATTCATTAAAAAAGGATTTCTGTTACACAAAGGAGTGTTATATCGTTATACGCCAGAACAAGACGATGATAATGCAAAACTGCTAATCCCAAAACACGAAATACCTAATATACTAAAAGCTTATCATGATGCACCCACTGCTGGACATATGGGCATTGAACGCACATTACAACGTATAAGTAAGAAATTTTATTGGAAAGGAATGCGAACATATATAACAAGTCATATTAAAACTTGTGTTGAATGCCAAAAATACAAACCTTCAAACCAAAAACCAGCTGGATTATTTCAAGCTACTCCGAACTGTTCTAGATTTGAAATCCTATCCATTGATTTATTTGGTCCATTACCAAAAGGAAATTCTGGAGAAAAATGGATATTTATTGTGGAAGATACCGCCTCCAGATGGATTGAAATTTTTGCCTTAAAAGAAGCTACTGCTGAAAATTGTGCACAGACACTAATAAATGAAGTATTTCTGCGTTACGGTTTACCAAGGAAACTTGTGAGTGATAACGGAGTTCAGTTCATATCAGCAGTAATGCAAAAACTTACATTTTGTTTAGATATAGAACAAGTTTATACACCCGCTTATCATCCTGAACCGAACACCGTAGAAAGGAAGAATAGAGATATGAAATCACAAATAGCAATGATGGTTAAAGACAAGCATCACAATTGGCCGGCTACATTACCTGCAATTAGGTTTGCTATGAACACGTCATTTTGTCAAACAACAGGCTATTCACCGTCATATTTAACATTTGGTCGCGAATTAAGAACCACGTATGATTTAACACATGACTTAAGTTGTACCATAGAATCTGAGAACTTTATAAAAGGAATAACTCCAACTTTAAAACAATTAGCTCAAGATTTGGCACTTGCGAAAGAAAACATTGAAGATAATCTGGAATCAAACCGACTTAAGGCAAACACTAGGAGAAGACCTGATCCAGGATATCAAATTGGAGACTTAGTCTTAGTTGAGACACATCCAATCAGTAATATTGAAAAACAATTTTCCGCAAAATTTGCTCCACGTCGAGATGGTCCTAACATTATACTCAAGAAACATGGAGTTTCCACATATGAGGTGGCACATCCAGATTCACCTGAAAGAGCAATTGGCAGATACCATACGTCTGCTTTGACCAAGTTCGAGAGAAGAGATGATGTTCTGCCAAACGCTGTTAATCCAATTCGTCGAAGAGGAAGACCTCGCAAGGATGCTGGTGCTCTCACGGGACGTTAAGAAGAGCACCAGAGGGGGAGAATGTAGCAGACAACAACGTGCGTAATGAACTCGAATACTTTCTCCCTCGCACAACGACTATCTGTCTCAATCGACGCGCATCACATCGTGGAGGGGGTCGCACAAGGCCTATATAAAGAGCCGCGCAGCCTCCATTCAAACAGTCGACAGCTAGACGACTCAGAGTGCGATAGCCCCGCAGTCCACTCTGATGTCCAGTAGGCATAGCTGACCTGATCGATAGCCCCGCAGTCATCAGGTTCTGCTAAGTATTGAGGTCTTCTAGAGCGATAGCCCCGCAGTCCTCTTAAGACACTCACGTAGCGTAGGAAGGGTAGTGTTGAGCGATAGCCCCGCAGTCCTCATCACTCCCAACATAGGGTTATATGTATAAGTACAAGTTTGTGAATATATGTATGAACTACACAGAAACCAGAATAAACGATCAAAAGTACCAAAGACGTCTATAATTTCTGCACTGGTAACCCTATCGCCCTACAAGTGTAATAAAAATTTAACAACAGAATACATTAATCGTAACTACTGTGATTGAAAAACATTGCGTGATATTTGCCGAGACCCCCCCTCTCTCCAACGTAAGATTAGATGAGACTTGACTCAACCCCCTCCACCCCTTAAACATCTCACGTATTTTATGAACGCCCCCTAAGCGCTACAGTGGAACAAACAGACTTCCAAAACTATTACCCTTCTTTATTGGCTTTGTTTTGGAAAAAAAAAAGAATCCTCTTACTGTCCATGATCCAGTTAGGTCCACGATCATCCATGTCCATCGACACATCATCATCATGGTCTGGTATGTCCGGTCCCAGCGAGTTGTGGTCACTGACATCATCCTTGGGTTCCGTCTTCAGTTCTATGTCCAGGGGAACCTTGTCGACTTTTGGCCCTGCAAAGGTGTAAAGAATGTTAGTTCGCTGTACAAACAAATGTTGCCTACGGTACAGAAATATTGACTACAAGCTCAACCCCATCAAGCTATATTATTGCAAAGTTTCATCAAAATCTATTCAGTAGTATTTGCGTGAAAGAGTAACAAACATCCATCCATCTATCCTATTAGTAGGATTAGCTTTTGCCTGCGCGTATGTCAGTTATCGCGGTAAAGTATCTCCATGCCAAATATTATTGAAATCAATGCAGCGGTTTAGTCGTGAAAACGTAACAGACAGAAGTACTTTAGAATCATGGGTACCTCATGTACTATATACTGTAAATACATCCTGTGCCATGGGGCTACTTATACACATTCAAAAGCAACACCCAGAATCAGAACAACAACTTGAGAGGCATTGGTAGTGTATGCGACTGTGTTGTGGTGTCTAATTCAATTTAATGTTTCTATGTAAAAACTGTTTCGGAGTTTGGGTGTTTTCTATGTGTATATAGGTATACAGCTTACCGTCAGTATCCTTGTCTTGAAGCTTAGCACTGAGGAACAGTTCCTCACACTGAAGGACCTGGTTCCTGAATGCGCATGCATCTCTGAGACGGACAACACATGTTGCGCAGACTCCACAGTCTTTTTCATTGTCATCCACATGTGATAACTGTGAAAGAAAGTTAATTTAATGGATTGTGTTGACGGATTAAGAATATTGAGTGTCACCATTACTATACATTCCGTGGGTGTCATAAGTGCTGCTGAAACTTGATACAAGAAAGAAAATTTGACACAAACCCGTTTCTTTCTAAACTGTGGCAACCCTCTCGGGCCGTCACCCCATCGGGATTTGCGGCTGAATGGTGTGTCATGTGATTAGCGGTGGTGTCACTCTGCACCTAAGATGGGAGGGAGCCACGAAAAGGTGTTACGACATATGAGCATTTTGCAGGCCTGCCCACATTGATGCGGGCATTACTACTGGAACTCTTTATTTAGGCGATATATGGAGGAAGGATGGAGGGAAACACATCGTGTCCACCAGCGGCTACACTCAAAACGGCATGAGGTATGAGCCTCCGCTGCCAGATTCGACGGCGAATTGTCGACGGTCGCTGTCCTAGCTCTTATCCACCACCTACTTGTAACTTTTGTGAATATATATACCTTGACTAGGTATATGTGTAGAATACTTTACTAAGATAAATTAAGCCGTGAATGCTGTAGTCTATGCTTTTGATAATTATTTTTTTTAATAATTAAATAATCATAATCATAGTGCTCCTTGGGGGAGACTGACATTCAGCATGTACGGCAATTGGTTGAAATGAAGTTATCACAATAAATTCTTCATGCCTGAAGTTTAAAATAAAGAAATAAAATTTATAGCAAATATGTATCTTATTGACTATTGTTTGACATAGGTGTGTCTGAACAGATATAACTCACATATTTAAGTTTCATATCAAAAAGTAATGAAAATTTTGGCATACAGCTTTTATATAAAGTTACGACTTAATTAAAATGTAATGTTATGGAAATAAAGTCAATTTTTTATAGAATTTTAAGAGATAAATCGGTCAAGGGAATGCATAATAAAAACAATAAGTCGGTAATGCATTATATTGTGTTATCTCTGTCTGTGCTAAGATCATGTAAGGTAAGATAAGGTAAGGATGTGAAAGGCACTGAAAAACCAGCCTTACTTAAATGTGATCAACAATTTGATGAAGTTAATAGTTTAAATTCCAAAATAAGTGTTATTATTGGCTTCAGTATATTATTGGCTTCGGTATATATTGTATGATATATAAATTAATGTTGTTGTAGTTTGAATTATGTACATGTTATTATGTGTTTCCATTTATGTACTATAAAATAAAAATATGAAACCCGTATATAGTAATTTTTACTGTTTATGTGTACTGCAACTTAGGCAAAAACAGTTTATTGGTAGTCAATTTCACAAATTTTATAAATTATTATGTTTAAAATTATTGTACAAATTTCAAGATAAATTATTTCTAAAATTATTTTATCGAAATATCAAAACGAGAAAGTAAACAAAGTTTTATGAAAGAGTAACTAAACAAGCGTTAAATGATTTTTTTGGTGTACCATTTTTAAATTAAGTTTGTAACTTACCAATATACCAAAGCAGTCCATTATCATTTCCGAGTATATTTCCTTTTTCTCCATCCAAGTATATTCCTCTGTAAGAACTCTACATTTTTTAATAGCTCGACAACATCTACACAGGGCTGGGTCTATTATTGGCCCGTTATTCTTTACTGTAGCCATTTTAATACAAGCTTTTTAATTATAGACGCTTTTACATTATTTACATTCAGAATTTAATACATTTAATAATTTTAAACTATTTTTTTTTCTAGAAAGCTTTCTCACGCCAAATTGTCAATATCACAGAGTAAAAAATGTCAATAACCGGTTACGTCTAATTATTGCATTGATCCACTTAACGCATTTTTTTAAATTCAATTTATAAAATAGATATTTTCATAAATTGTATTACATAAAAAAATAATTGTTTATTATTATATATGCAGGTAAAAGAAACGTACCATGTTCTTTATTAACCCTTAACTACCTACCACCTATTTCTATAACTTAACCACCTGCGTGCGGTCCTGGAGACCGCTCATGAATAACCACCCTAAATTCGGGTTCTATAGTATAAATAAAGGATTTAAATCAGTAAAATACTTGTTTGTACTATAGACTTATATTTTAAACTTTTATATTACATAAACTATAATAAAATCTTGAGATATGTCATAATCTTTCAAGACTAGTAGTTTTAACACAAAAATATACTCTTCTTATATAATGAGATCTTATAGATAAGGAACTTAAAAAATTAACTTCTTTGGATTTATTTCCTTAAGCTTAGGACTCTAACTATAAAATTAAATGAAAAACGAAACATTAATTATAAAATTCAACAAAATTGCAACCCCCAAACATTCATAATTTTTCGCGGCAGTTGCAGCATATTTTCTTCGCACACTCCAAACAAATTGGCACCTTGCACATAATACATAAGTAAGCAGTCTTGCGTTTCTTCTTTGGGTCACATGTGGAACATGTTTTGCGAACTTCAAGTTTTTCCACTTCAGATGTGTTCGGTACATCTTCACTTATCTGTAGAATACGACGAATAGAACTCTTGACGTCTCGTTGAATGTGATCATTTTTCATGCGACGTTCCATATGCGGTTCTGTTAGCTGGCCTGCCAATTTTTTTAAGAATTTAAACCGGCTTTCAGTCTTTTGGGATTCATTACTCAAACTGATGACATACGCATTTGATGCAGATTTATCTAACATTCTATAAAATACAGTCAAAGGCCATCTTCGTGTTCGACGAGAAGTTGAGTAATTGGAGCACCTTTGATCAAGTAGATCGACACCTATTTTTGTTTTATTGTAATATAAGATGATTTCAGGCTTTTTAGTATTTTGATCAACACTCGCAGAGTGATGCATGGTCGAAACCATTACGACAGCTTTATTTTTTTTCGGTACATAAGAGGACAAGGTGATATCTTTAGTAAAACCAAAGAGTGACGAATTAGTAGCCCTCTGTCTTGATGGTTTGAACTCAGGCGGGATCTCTCGTTTATTTTTCTTCATTGTACCTACATAACTTAGACGCTTCTCTTTTAAATAATTGACTAGCTCTATTGAAGAAAACCAATTGTCAGCGGTCACATTTCTATTAGATCCTTCTATTGGGGAAACGAGACGCAGAACTGCTTGAGTTGGTTTTGACAAGCGCTTCTGTTCTTGAGTCAAATTTTGTCCATCTGAATCTTTTCCAAGATAAATATAGGCATTTAGTAGATAGCCATTTCTAGCATCTGTAAGGCACATGATTTTTACTCCGTATTTTGCTGGCTTTTTTGGCATATACACTTTAAATTTACAGCGACCACGAAAAGCCACTAGCATTTCATCAATACAGGCACAGGTTCCAATTGAATAAATATCTTGACAGTTTTGGATAAAAGACTGAAACAGTTCTGAGATAGGAGCTGCTAAATCCAATTCACGACGTTGTTCTCTAGTTTCAGCATCATCGAATCGTATAGTATTCATCAGAACTTCTAGCCTATTTTTACTTATAATACATCTATAAATTTCACGCCCGGTACCATCAGTACTGTACCAAGATGTATAATGTTCGTGATTTTCTTTGAATATCGCTGTATATAACAATAATCCTATATATGCTTTCAGCTCAGTAATGTCTAAATCTTGAACACAAGTTTGTTTTTTGTACTTTGGTCTAATTTTCCTTATTTTTTCATTCGTGTGTAAAACTATTTTTTGTAACATCTCATCTGTAAACAGTAGTCTCCAAATATCCAATGGCGTAGAAGAATTATTAAGTATATCACGAAAAGCTGGTCTTACGCCCGGCTTTAGGTTTATGATGTTATGCTGTGGTGTTCTTCCACGGGCGATGTTCGGCACAGAAGCCCAGCGGAAACGATTAGTACCAAAATAATTCTGTTTTCTAGACCTATCTCCAGATTGCAAGTGGGACAGCGGAATATTTTCATCCGAAGACTCAGCTTCATTCGAAGCCCTAGATGAAGATCTTGGTCTTAAAGGGACAGTATCTGTTGGTTCAGGCTGAGATAAACTGTCTTGCACTGAAATGGCATCATCATCACCCTCGATCTCAGATTCGGATTCACAGTCTTCAACCTGAACAGCATACTCGACCGAATCGGGTTCCACGTCACTACAATCTTCGTCTGGCATAACCTCGTCGTCTGATATCTCCTGTTGCATCCATCTTTCTATAAGTTCGTTGTTTTTATCCATTTTTCACTAAAACAAACAAAATCGTGTGCGTAAAAAAAAATCACGTAACCACCTACGAGCGGTCACACAGACCCCTAACGAAATATTTTTACTCACCCTGGCCAAATGCGCGCACGTCTACACTTGCCGAGCGCAAGCGCGGTACTAATGGACGTATAGAAAAGGTATAGAGACGCGCACTGTCGTACGACACGATATAGATCGAAATATTTGAATTTAAAAATACGTTGCCGTCTCAGAGACCGGTGGTAGGTGGTTAAGGGTTAAGAAAGCTGTAGGTTACACTACTCTGTGGTTTCTGCAGCTCTCAGCCAGTGCCGGTTTCATTTATTTTTAATCTGCAATAATCTGTTTAAAAAAACAATAAGAGTAATGGTGTTTCTATGAGTTGGTCCGTAGTTGATCAGCAATCGTATTTTTATTTTATTTCGAAAATGTCGTTAGGAAATTATGAAATTAAGACCTACCTCGGTAGGTGTATATTTTGCCCCAACTATGGTTACTTGAAAAGTATGTGGGAAGAACATATTTGGCAAGGAGAAAAGGAAGTTTATGTTGAGATGCTTAACCAATGTTTTGCTTTAACCGTAAGTACTTTGGGCATATTAGTCTATTTAAACAATTTTGTTCCACATCTACTTTTGCTCCAAAACGTAAGCTTATTATTTTGAAATGTAGTCTTTCGGGTGTTCTATGATTTAACATGCACCTATACAGAATCTTTATTAGAAAAGGCCATAAATATTTTTAATTCAATAAATTATATGTACCTAGGTGTAGTACTAATAAGGTCTTTACACACAGTTGTGTAGTAAAAAAAAACTGCTATAGCTATGTAGGATTTAGCTTGATGCCCATATCGGCAGTCTTGCAATCTGATAAATATAACAGAATGAATACCTTTAAATAATCGCATATCAAAAATTCTAAAGCTTGTACATTTTTAACCGACTTTAAAAAAGAAGGAGGTTCTAAATTCGATTGTATTTTTTAAATATGATACAAATGGCATACAGAAGCTTAAATTACATCCAATCATCAACACAACCCTTAACCGTCTACTGCTAGACATAGGCCTGTCGTTAGAAAGGATGTTTTAGTCTACTCTACCACACCACCAGATGGGTTGGTATATACATAGTTTGTTTCATTCAAGTCAAATATTTTGCTTTAAAATAAATATTACGATCTAACAACTGAACTTAACAAAAATGGCTATGTGGTTAATTTATACGCGGTAGAAGTAGGAGCGAGAGGTATACCAGCTAAATCTCTCTATAACCTTCTGAAAGACCTTGGCCTGTCGAGATCTGCAGTAAGTTCTATTTTAGAACGAGTATCCAAGGCTGCACTAACAGGTTCCTACCAAATTTGGCTAGGTAGGGCGGGAAACTCGAGCAGTGAAGGTGAGCGTTGATGCGCATCTTAAAGGGGGCCTCCTTAAACCTACATCCAGGTAAGTCCTGGGAACTGCTTTGAGTTTCTCCCTCTGCCACACGATGGACCCGGCACCCGCACGGTGAATCCATGGAGTGCTAAGAAGTTTGTCTCTCTCCCCTTCTTAAATACTTTTTAATACACCAGACTTTTTAATACAACCTTCTCCTTTCCCTATTTTATTTTCTCTCCATCCTATGGTATTTTATTAGTATTTAACTGGTATTTTTTTTTCACATATCCAGTCTGCTTACAAGGCTAAGCTATCTTAACCAGATCAGTCAATGGATGGTTGATCATTTTTAATATATTTAGACTCCTCCCTGCTTCGAAGAGGCATCTGTGGCGGTCATTATGGACAGTTGGGATCCTCAAAAAGTCTAAAAACTGTATTTCTACATAATTTTGAACTGTGGTCTGACACCGCCTCTGTGGTGAAAATACGACTATCGTCGATTTTCTCTCAAGAAACATATAATAATATACATTCCATGTAAACGAAAGAAATGCATTTATTAATATTTGTGTTTACACTGCCCACGACAACTCGCTTTACTTGTATTATATCTTCAATAACACACCAAATATCTTAATTTACATAAGAGCAGGGTAGGGTATAAATTGGCTTGCTCACTTGATCATTTCTATACAATGCAGTATTGCAACTCTCATTGTTGTCTAGTTTGGACGACGACTATGATGTATTTTATGCTAGTGTTGCTGATCACCAACCTGTTAATAGTTTCTAATTCTACTCATTTCTTGTTCATCGTTGGTGGTCGGAACACTGCCTTTGGGAAGTTTGTTGACAGTCACTCCACATAATAAATCGAAATTCAACTGTATCATACTAGAATTAAAAAAGTCTAGGAGGAGCTGTTAAATAACATAAACATCTATTTGTATGACTAAAATATTTTGTTTCCAGTGGGAGTATTGCGATGAATCTATGGATAATGACCAAATATGCGACGCATGTATCACACGGCTACGCGATGCTTACAGCTTTAAGAAGACTATTTTGCAGTCACGGAATATACTTTTGAACCATGTTGATGAAGGTAAAACCAACTTTTAAAGTTGTTTGAGATTCAAGCTTCAATTCATAAAACCTCACCAATTAAGGGTAGCCTAGCCTAATAGTCTGGACCTTCAAACTGCTGCTGTGCTCGATGTCTCGGGCTTAAATCTCGGATCAGTCTAAATGTTTGTATGAACTACAAATATTTGTTTCGGAGTTTGGTATTTCCTATGTAGAATATGGTATTTATTTATAAAAAAAAGTATACATGTATTTATATCATTTGTGTAGTACCAATAACACAAGCTGTGCTTAGTTTGGGACTAGATGTGTTGAGTGTTACATGTCTGAAATAAAAATGAATGAAACACTTTGTGAAGCAACGAACCTTGCAATGCCTTAGTAAATACTTCTGTAAGCCCAGCGTTAGGCATATTATGATACATAGCTATTACACTTTTTAAAGTGAAACTTTTATTAGATCGTCTCGAAATTTTTGGTCCGTGTGTTGCATGTCGCGTGACGGTCGACCGCGGAGTAGGGATATAGTGAAAGGCCAATATGTCGGCGCCTATAGTTCGCAGCAACTGACCGTGTAGTGTATAGACTATTACTCATTTGTGCCAGTGATCCACGCTATTTTGTTTGTTTTTGTTAGTGTTTAATGTAAATGTTGTTATTTATTAAAGTATTATGTATGTCGTACTCTAAGGCACAGAGTTCAATAAAAATATTAGTTGGAGATTTGGTCTACTTTTATCATTTCCCATTATCATTCCAATTTTCCAAGTGTAAAATTAAGATTAATAAAGCGATTTTGATACCCTTAATGGAATAGTATTTTTTATTATAATATTAATTTTTTTATGAAATAGCGGGCAAAGGGTCAGACATATCGCCTGATAATCGTATGCGTTTACAGCCGAACATAGACGGGTGTCTATGGGCGGCTGTGAACGCAGCAGAGGCATCACAAGTGCGGTGCCAGCCTTTTAAGGAATACGTTCTTAAAATAATATAATATTTTGGACATCTAACACACAACGCCATTTAGTCCCAAGCCATGCAGTGCTTGTGTTAAGAATACTATTAGACAACTGATATAAATACTTTTTTTTTGTTGTAAATATATTGTTATGTATTGTATTATATTGTAAATATATTGTATAATATTATACATAGAAATCACCCAACTCTAAAACAAATATTTGCAGATCATACAAACATTGTAAGTAAAGTTTGTCCAAATAACTTAACCTCGTTATTATTGACTAGCCGACCCACGCAACCTCGTTTGCGTCTTTTTATTGTTAAAATTTTACCGTTTTTAAAACATTTTTCATTGGTACTCCGTTCCTATTAGTACTAGCGTGATGTTATATAGCCTATAGCCTTCCTCAATAAATGGACTATCCAAACACTGCAAGAATTTTTCAAATCGGACCAGCGGTTAGTGAGATTAGCGCGTTCAAACAAACAAACTCTTCAGCTTTATATGTATATTAGTTTAGATTTAAAACGGAAATCCTGGATCATCAAACCAACCAAAGATAATTAGAATTAAAATGAATCAAGGTGATAATATAAAAGTTATAATTCAGAACTTGAGCTGCATGTTAAAATTGAGAAACTGGACTATTCAATCGAAGAGTACTCGGAGATGGAGCCTAGACCTACCACAAGCAACTTCATTGATGACCCAGACGACCCCGACTACGTTGATCCTGATGATAATAATGACTATAATAGTTCAAGCGATATGGAATATGAAGAAATTGAATATTTGGAGATCGAGGATAATGAAGAAGCTCTAGCTAGCCGTAAGTTATTTAATATTAATAATTTTTTTTTAAAGCAACTCCTGCACTAGTATTACAATTCTTTTCTTTTTTTCTTTTCTTTAAAAGACAACTCCCGCATTAGGAATATACATCCTGTGTCGCGGGGGACTTTACAAACATGCATGTAACGTACACAAAGAACACCCAGACTCAGGACAACATTTTGTGGATCACACAAAGTGATGTCCTTCACGTGGGATTTGAACCCACGGCACTTGGCCCAGTAGCAAGCCGCGTAGTGACTGCTTAAACCACTTTTTTTTTCTTTTTTTTTACGTGTGGAAACCCCCTTGGGTCGTCACCCCACCGGGGTTTGCGGCGGGGTGGTGTGTCGGAATCGAACCGACTAAAACCACACGGTGTGCCAACTCTACGCCTGAGAAGAGAGGAGTCCGGGAACTGCAGTTATTAACAGGACCGGACCCAACTGCTTAAACCACTAGGCCAACCGTACAATTCTTCTTCTGCCTCGCTTTATCCCGTTACGCGTGAACGGCTTTCCCAATCATGACGCCATTTAACACTATCTCGAACGTCTTGTTCGTGGAGTCCCAATACTTCCATGACCTTTTGGACATTTGTCATGCAGGTCGTTCGAGGCCTTCCTCTTGCCCTCCTTTTTGTGACTGGAAAGGCACTTTTTATTCACATGATCGTATGGTTTTGACGTGACCACACCAGCGTAATCTTGCCTCGGAAATTTTATGGGTTATGGGAGCCACTTTGAAACTCCCCCGGATAGGTATGTACATTTCGCACTCTTGTCTTTAAGAGTAACCCCTCCGGTACAGCGCAACATACGCATCTCCGCTGCATGTAATTTCTGCTGGTGACTCTTAGTTGTCGGCCAGACCTCACAGCCGTACAGTAAAACACACTACAATGTAATGATCTTAACAATTTATTCTGGATGGGAATCGAACCCATGAACTCCGGCCTAGCAGTGAGGGTCACTTAACACTAGATCCTAGATATATAGAGATTATATTTATTGTAGTAAAAAATAGGTGTGTATTATGTAACCAATTTTACAATGTTTCTAGAACAAAAACAGCAATCCCAGAGCAACGCAGAAAGCCGTAGCAAGGAACCCACTGTAATTGAGCCAACGAGAAAATGGCCCAAAAAATTGCCTAAATCTAAACGTTACAAAACTTACAAACAATATACGGAAGAAGATTTGCGGAAATGTTTGGACGCTGTGCGGAATAAGGAGCTCACACCACAAGAAGCTTCAAAGATATACAATATACCAAAAGAGACGATATGCTCAAAAGTCAAAACTGATCTTAACGGTAAGCGTAAGCTATATATGTTGTGTTATTGTAGTTTGAATTTCGAACGTCTTTTCTTTAAATTAGATCTTTTGTTTTTAGTTGTAATAGTTTTTTTTTTATTCTTTACGTGCCAGATTTATCCTATACTAATATTATAAAGAGGAAAGATTTGTACCTATTTTTGTATGTTTGTAATGAATAGGCTCAAAAACTACTGGACCGATTTAAAAAATTCTTTCACCATTCAAAAGCTACATTATCCACGAGTAACATAGGCTATATTTTATTTTGGAAAAAATAGGGTTCCGTAAGATATTTGGGTTTTTCGGACACAAGGTGTAAAAATCAACCAGAAAAGTTACTTATTTTGCGAAAATTTTCATGCTACGGGCTATATAAGACGCAAACGAGGTTGCGTGGGTCAGCTATGTTTTATATACAACGTGTATTTAGTATCAGCATTGCACCCGTGCGAAGCCGGGGCGGGTCGCTAGTAACAAATACAGTGCACCAATACATTACGTCCTAAGTCCTATGTACTCAGGGTGACCAAGGCCCGTATTTTAAAAGGCATCTCAGCTCTGAATCTAGTTTTAAAACTAGTTTCAAGAAGAGATTTAATTTTTGAATGTCTCTTGAAACAAGATTCACTGATCGTTAATCAAGCGAGTAAAGATCTAAGAATAGCTTATTTTAGAACGATGTTTATGTCAAAATCTCTCAGGAATAGGTTTTGACAGATGTGATCTCCATTCAACTGAGACAAGCTCAATCTAGTCTCAAGTGGTAATTTCTAATACCTTGTAAGGGAAATTAACGTATTTTATGATGATTTTTCTGAATAACAACGAAATGTTTATTTTACCTTACTTTATTTATGAAAGAATTGCTTATTATACACATTTTAATACACTTTAATTAACACTAATTAATATTCAATTCTCTTAAAATACATATTCAACAATTAATTTCAAGTAATATCTTTCAAGCAATAGTAATAAATAACCTTTCGGTTTCTGATAAAAATATTACAATAATTTTAAAATAGAAACAAAAACAGTTTGATCATTCGACATTGACAAGTATTGATAACAATTTGAACGTTCCGTTATAGGTAATATCTAGTCAGTTTTATTTTAATATTTAAAGTATTTAATTTAGGGCGAACTGCTTCTTAATATTATATTTAAATTGATACACTAGTCAATAGTGTATTATATATAAACTAATAACCAATAATATATAAATTATATTTGTTAGATATGATGGGTTAATATAATTAGCTGCGTAATACGGAACAATAATTTTGACAATGCAGAAACGTAACTGAGAACAGACTTGAGTTGAGATTATATATTGAAACTAGTTTCAACTGATTAGAACTTAAAACGCCTAAAAAAAAAAATAAGAGCGACGCTTGAGATTTGATGAGAACTTGAAACTAGTTTCAGCTGATCAGAGTTCAAACGATACTTGAGACGCCTTCTATAATACGGGCCATAGACAATAACATCTTCACTCAGTTATATTTTTTACAAGCTTTTGGCCGAGGCTCCGCGGTTCTCGGTTATAGCGATAAATTGTAGCATATGTGTTATTCTGATGTATAAGCTATATTACTGTAAAGTTTCACCTACGCAAAATTTTCTTTAGTTTTTGCGTGAGAGAGTAACAAACATCCTCATAAATTTTCACATTTAAAATATTAGTTTTTTTTTTTATTATATAGGGGGCAAACGAGCAGACGTATCACCTGATGATAAGCAATTACCGCCGCCCATGAACACCCGCAACACCAGAGGCGTCACAAGTGCGTTGCCGGCCTTTTATGAGGGAGTACGCTCTTTTCTTGAAGGTTTGAAGGTCGTATTAGTCCGGGAACACCGCAGGCGACAGCTCATTCCACAGTTTTGCTGTGCGTGGCAGAAAATTTCGGGAAAATCGCACAGTTGTGGACTGCCAACCATCTAGATGATGGGGATGAAATTTCTGTCGCGTAGGACGATGGCGGAAAGATGCGGCAGGGATCAATCCGAACAATTCCTCGGAGCACTCCCCATGGTAAATGCGGTAGAAGATGCACAGTGAAGCCACATCTCTACGCAGCGCCAGAGAGTCTAGCCGAATTGAAAGATCCCGGCAATCGACGATACGAGTCGCACTCCGCTGAATGCGGTCCAGAGGGAGGAGCTGGTATTGGGGTGCCCCTGCCCAAAGATGAGGACAGTATTCCATGTGAGGCCGAACCTGCGCTTTGTAAAGCCGAAGGCGATGGGCCGGAGTGAAATACTGCCTCGATCTGTTGAGCACACCTAGCTTTTTTGAGGCCAATTTGGCCTTACCCTCCAAATGGCCACGAAACTGGACTTCGCTCGATACGTCGACACCGAGTATCCCAATATTGGCTGAGGCAGATAGGGGAGTGTCTTCAAAACGAGGACATATGACCCACGGGAGTTTTTTAGCGGTGAACGCGCAAATTTGTGCCTATGTCGGGTTGAATTGGACCAAATTAAGTCTACCCCAATTTGAGACCCTTTCCAAAGCGGTCTCAACTTCAGACAGAAGTTTGTTTCGACTCTCAATGATGTTTTCCCGAGAAATATTGGCGCGGCCGGTGTAGAGAGCATCGCCAGTACTGTCATCCGCATAACAATGAATGCCGCTAATTGGCAGCATGTCATTGATATGAAGGAGGAAAAGAGTAGGCGATAGCACACAGCCTTGCGGGACACCAGCATTCACAGACATGGAGTCAGACAGAGCATTCACCGTCGACTACGACCTTTATGCTTCTACATGCCAGAAAGCTAGTGACCCAATCGCATGATTTCTCGGGAAGCCCATAGGAAGGGAGCTCCGAAAGAAGCGCTTTGTGCCAGACCCGATCGAACGCTTTCGCGATGTCCTAACTAACTGCCAAGGCTTCCCCCTTAGTCTCAATCGCCTGAGCCCAGCGATGTGTCAGGTATGCCAGAAGATCACCAGCTGATCGACCCTTACGGAAACCGTACTGCCGGTCACTAAGCAGATGATGATCCTCTAGGTACCGCAGGAGTTGATGGTTAATGATGGACTCCATTATTTTCGAGAAGAGGGAAGTTATGGCTATCGGCCTGTAGTTAGTCGGATTTGATATGAGCGATCGCCCTTTTTAGGGATATCGGGTAGGAAGTAGGTTTCATAGAATTCCAATTCGAACACAATTTGCTACATTCTTATTCTATATCTAAATTTACATACATTCGGTTTAATTACTTAATCCGTAATATTTATTCACAGACCAACAGTCGGAATCCCTGGATGAGAAGACAGTTAACAAAGAAAAAATGTACCAGATGATACAAGAAGTAAAAACAATCCTGACATACACCAACGCCACTCCATACAAGTCCAAAGCGAACAAATACTACTGCGCGTACTGCTCCACAGAAGGGCCCTTCTTCAGAGAGGCTGATGAACTTAGAACCCACACTAGAACAGAGCATGTGAATGACAGAACCCACAAAATTGAATATGCGTTACGACCTCATTGGATGAACGAAACCCTAAAACTAGATATCGATAATCTTTTATGTAATGTGTGTTGCACGCCACTGTCAACATGGAACGACATGTTTAGACATCTAAAAGTCCAGCACAAGATTATCTTAGATCAAGCATACACTCGCGTTATACCGTACGTCCTTACAAATGACTTACATTGCGCGATGTGCAAAGAAGGTTTTACTAACTACATGCAGTTAGACGGCCATATGAACGTTCATTACAATAATTACGTTTGCGAGGACTGTGGCGATACATATCTAGCTGCGAATAGGTTGAAAAAGCACAAAAAAATCCACGAAATCGGGAAGTATCCTTGCCCTTCGTGTTCAAAAGTGTTTAATCTAGAGAAGTACAGGAAAAAACATGAAGATCTTGTCCATAAACAAGCAACTAAATTCAAATGTTGGTACTGCGAAGATCGTTTCTCTGGAGAATACTTAAGGCATCTTCACATTCTGGACAAGCATAAGGAGAAAGTAAAGAATATCACTTGTGAACGGTGTGGTAAGACGTTCACATGGCGTCCAAATTACATCAAACATATGCGGAGAAAGCATATGGAGGATTCGAAGAAGTTTAGCTGTCTGAAATGCGATAAAAAGTTCTTTCAACGTTTTGACTTGAAAGATCACATGTTACGGCACACAGGGGAGAAACGGTTCCCTTGTAAGTTATGCAATAAGAGGTTTGTTTCTTGGGGGTCGCTGAGGCGACATTACTATTGGCATAAAAAAAAAGGTGATGTACAATTTATTACCGTTGACGAAAATTGATTAAGGACATTTCATTAATAGACGAAAAAACGGAAACGTATTCGCAAACCAATTTTCGAAAGATAAGACTTGCGACTTGGAACCTTGTTTCTCTCAACGGTAGAAGCTAGGAATTAAGGAAGGTATTGGTTAGAAGTGGTATAAATGAGACTAAATGAAAGGGCTCTAATTCAAGAGATATAGGACTGGGCTACCAACTTGTCTTTCTTGGTGTAACTAACACACGGAATGACGTAGAGATCTCGAACTCGCTGCCTAAGATGGGGAATCTTAGGCAGCGAGTTCTCCACATAGAGAGAAAAAGCGACCGCCTCATTCTCGTGAAACTTGTCAATGGATAAGCAGCAGCCTCTAAATATCTCGGTCTACGATCCACAGACGGGCTACGCAGAGGCGGACAGGGATCAGTACTGGGAAGACTTCGATGACGTAGTCAACCAGATACATCGACAAATCGAAGTATATCGGTGTAGACCTTAATGGTCACCTTAGAGCTACCCATCGCTCATACCCAGGCGTGCACAGAGGTTTCGACTACGGCACAGTTAATAAGCAGAGGGTAGGAAGTATTGGACTACTTTGCTGCGAGACATAACCTCTCGATAATCAATATATTTTTCCAGAAAAACGCCGAACATCTAATAACGTACAAGAGCTCTGGACATAGCACACAGATTGATTACATTCTGGCGGACAGGACCACACTTCTGAGAAAATTGAGAGACTGCAAAGTAATCCCCGGTCATGAACTTGTCTCGCAGCACAGGATTTTGGTCACTATAAGTTTGTGTAACACTGCCAAAGCAAGGTTGGCATAAGAGAAAACCCCAAAAATGAAATGTGCTCAGAGCGATGAACTGATTAGTAAACTTAAGAAATATCTATGGAAGACGATATGAACAACAATTAAAACAACAGCGCCGAACCAATGTGGTTAAACTTCGAAATAATAAAATTAATTTTCGAAATAAAAAGTTAAAATATAAAAAAAAATACACACGTCATATATTAAATAATATAAAGAAATTGCAACTGCCATGACGGTAATCCGCTTCAAATGTGACAATGTTTTCCATATTTATGAATTTGTTAAATTCTGAATACATATAAATTTTTTCAATAATATTTACAAGAAAGCCTTTTAAAAATCAAACAGCACGCTTAGTCACAAATAATGGTCCGGCTTGACCAGAGTGATGTTACTACTAAATTAGGTCACTTGTTAAACTTGTACAATGGTTTAAAAGACAATAGACCAAATGACTGCACGGTTGGCTGAGTGGTTTCAGCGGTCGCCATGCCGCTTGCTACTGCGCCAAGTGTCTTGGGTTCAAACCCCACGCGGTACAACACTTTGTGTGATCCACGAATTGTTGTCCCGAGTCTGGATGTTCTTTGTGTCCGTTTCGTGTATGTTTGTAAAGTCCCCAACGACACAGGATGTTTATTCTTAATGTGGGAGTTGTCTTTTTAAAAAAAATAAATGATTTGAACTCATGTTGAAATTATCTTTTATTATTCAAGTGTGTATTGCCTGTCTGCTTTCAGCTCTGATGCTTTTTTTGGAATAGGGCAAACGAGCAGACGTATGGCCTGATGGTAAGCGATTACCGCCGCCCGCAATACCAGAGGCGTCATAAATTCGTCATTTAACCGTGGGAGAGCTATGCTTCGGCATGAATGGGTCGGCTCGACCGGAGTGATACCACGGCCTCACAGAAGACCGGTGTGAAATAGCGTTTGCGCTGTGTTTCACCGAGTGAGTGAGGATACCGGAGGCCCATACCCCAACCCCTCCCCCCATCCCCTCCCCCCATCCCCTTTCCCATCCCCCAAAGGTCGGCAACGCACTTGTGACGCCTTTGGTGTCGCGGGTGTCCATGGGCGACGGTAATCGCTTACCATCAGGTGATACGTCTGCTCGTTTGCCCACTATTCAATAAAAAAAAAAAAATGCGTTGCCGGCCTCTACGTTAGTATGAAGATTGCTGCCCTTTATCACGATGGAAAGGGCTTTATACCGCGTAAACTAAAGGGCCAGGTTCACCCCTTACTGATGAAGTCACGGACAGACCATATTGAATTTATCTACCAGATAACTACAGATTTCGGTTTCATAAGTCTCAGATAGAGACAAATATGTCACACTAATAAATATTTATCAACGACTTTTGTTTGTTTAATATACATGTTAGATAACTATCTGAAACTTTAACAACATCTGGTAAATCTAGCCCTAAATTTTCTATATAAATAGGGCCTAAAGGGCCTAATACTTTCTGGCGCACTTATGTTCTGACATAAAAATATTAAAACCTGTTTCACCAGTAACAGATAAATTGACTGACTGTTGTAATAAAAGCGTAGGGCCAATATTCGAGTTCCTGATAAAGTTTCAGATACACATAATAACGAATTTTAAAACCAAAAAACCGACTTTAAGAACTGGACCAAATTGAAATGGAAGCACCAACTTTCAAATAGAAAAGGAATCGTCAAAATCGGTTCCATTTCAATTTAGTCCAGTTCTTCAAGTCGTTTTTAAAAGAAACGTTCGAACCTATCTTCAGCGACGTACTTTTAATATTTACGCAGAATTACAAGTGGAAAATTGATTTGGACGGAAATCTTGGAAAATTGATTTGGACGGAAATCTTGGAAAATTGATTTGGACGGAAATCTTTTTTCCTTTCCCATAAAGTGCAAATCAGGAAATATGAAATGCACAACCTCAATGTTCGCAAATGACTATGAAATTAACGATAGTTAAGATAATTTCACCACTATGAATGCGTACAATAACTTTGTCTGCCAATATAAAATTATGATGCGGACTGTACTGGACGTAAAAACATCAATACATTTTCAATATCAGATCATTTAGAAGCATCCGTAAAAATAAAGTTAAAATTAGTCCAGTTTTCATATATATTTAAATATGGCGTTCACTTCGCCATCATTATGATCAAAACCAACATTATAACATATCAGGGCTTATTATACTTCATAACTGTTATTGAATGTAAGATTGGCGAGCAGTGAATAGGAGCCTGGATGGGTAAGTTTCCTGTAGCTAACGACGAGACAAGTAGCAGGTTTGTATCCGAAGTGATTAAGTAAACTAAACATTGAGAACACAGTAGTACGCAATGAGAGTTGCAAGTTTTTGAAAGATAGAGTCATCCGAAAACTGATATGCTTTAAACAAAAATGTATCGCTATGAAATGGTCTTCGAAAATTAAGAGGGGGTCCTACACATTCGACTTTCATTGCATTTATTGGTGATTATTTAATTACACCTAGAATAAGACTTATCGCTTAATATTATTTTGGTTGTATATAATATATCTTATATATCATATTAACAACATTTACTTGTGGTGGAATGTGGTATACGATTTCTCGTAAACAAAACTACACTACTTAGTTTTAAAGCGTTATTTACGCTGCTGTTATCGGACTCTACACTAGGACTAACAGAGTATTTATGGAAACCATCAGTATATTAAAGGATTTGAATGTTATTTATAGAGCGTTCTAAATCGTAAACATAATTTAAATAACAATGAGTAATGTGCTCAAAACTGATCCTTGCGGAAGTCCCTTTCAGATGACTCTGTATATTCTTGTTCAGTCCGCATAAACTTTTTTAAAAGAAAATCTGGGTTTACCGGCAGCATTAATTGAGCACTAATTAGTAACTCTTTTCAATTTAGCCAATACCGATTTTTAAGTCATCTTTCAGCTCTATGATTACTCGTATCGTTGTCAACAGTTATCTATCTTTAAAAAATGAAAAATATCCATTAAACTTTAACCTATTTCTTTCTTCCTCCTTTTTGCTATTTTCATCATTTGTCATTGGCAGAACTGTCGACATCGGCACAAATTGCCATATCCAAAAAAAAAAAAACTGAAAAATAAATTTTCGAAAAATCTGTTTGCTTGTACAGGCAGCACTAATTGAGCACTAAATTATTAGCGGATGTGCCTCTCGCTCCAACTATACCATAGCGCGGTCACGAATGGTACACTGCTAGCTTAATGAAAAATTAGCCGTGTTCTCAATTTTTAGTCCACCTATCACAGCACCAAATATCTGTTATCAGCACTAAATTAGCACAAAATTTTGAGATATAAAACGAGTGATTCTGCCGACTTGACCTATCTTGCTTTACAGACGTTCATAAATCTACCACAATAAAAATTTGTACAAACTTACCAAATATGTGGGAATATGTACACTAAAATTATAACTATTCTCTAACTACTATGAAATATATATTACACAACATCATCAATATTTACAAGAAAAAATTTTTTTTCCACATGAAATAGTACTTCTGTCAAACTCTTTGTTTTTAGTTTCCCGCGCTTTTTTCTTTTTATACGAGATATGGAGGGTAGAGACAAGGAGTGTTATCTTATATGGAAGAAAATTGAAAAAAGTGTCCAGCATAAGCTGTAAATAACAGTTCAAAAACCTTCCAGAATGGCGCTGGTGTAGACACAGGTTATGGTATGAATTATGGAGGGTAGAGACAAGGAGTGTTATCTTATATGGAAGAAAATTGAAAAAAGTGTCCAGCATAAGCTGTAAATAACAGTTCAAAAACCTGCCAGAATGGCGCTGGTGTAGACACAGGTTATGGTATGAATGTAGCAATTGTGAACGAATTGAAGTACGCCGAGGTAAAAAAATTAACAATATTGTCACTACTTGCGTATTACAAAATAATGTAGTAAATATATTTTATTTTCTGAACTGTGAATAGTACGTTTATTGATTTTTTATCATTCAATTTTATGAAAAAGTGTGTGTATTGATGATTGTAGCAATTGTGAACGAATTGAAGTACGCCGAGGTAAAAAATTTAACATTATTGTCACTACTTGCGTATTACAAAATAATGTAGTAACCAAAAATTGTCGATTTTCTAAAGAGTTGCAATCAGTTTGAAACATTGAATTGGCAATAATTTTGGTGGAGACACGCCTTTACACTATGGTTTCTGCAGCTCTCAGCCAGTTACTTATTTTTAATCTGTATTTAAAAACATAATGATGGCGGTGTTTCTTTGAGTTGGTCGAACTACAATTGTATTTTCATTTTATTTCGAAAATGTCGATAGAATGTTCTGAAATAAAGACCTACTTCGGTAGGTGTAGATGTTGCCTCAACTATGGTTACTTGAAAAGTATGTGGAAAGAACATATTTGGCAAGGAGAAAAGGAAGTTTATGTTGAGATGCTTATCCAATGTTTTGCTCTAACCGTAAGTACTCTGGGCATAAGCCTATTTATCCAATTTTGTTCGACATCAACTTTTGTTCCAAAAAGTAAGCTTACAATTTGAAATGTGGTCTTTCGGGTATTCTATGAATAAAAATATGTATACAGAATTTTTATTTTTAAAAATAGAAAACATATTTAGCGTATGTCACACATGGCTGTAATCAAATAAAAAACCATTGCAGAAGTATTAAACAATTATATTATTCATAAATTATTTATAGAAATAGTATGCTGATATCTGCTATTGCTAAAAAGGCCATAAATATTTTTATTTGAATAAATTTCATATGCAGATATCTGGATGACACTAAACGAAATAACTGTAATAGATAAATATATTTTAAGTGAGCCCATATCCGAAATAGTCCCCATTCTAAATATTAAAGAATTAAATCCCTTAAAAATAGCAAGCAAGTCTAGATTTTATGATTCATATTTTGAATATTTTACATAAAGAATTCTAAATCTTGTACATTTTCAAATTTGATGGAAAATATTATATAGAAGCAAAAATTATATCTAATCATCAACAAGACCCTTAACAGTCTAAAAGAAAACAGGTTTTGGCTTTGGGTATAGAGTTTTTTCTTATTATATAGGGGGCAAACGAGCAGACGTATCACCTGATGGTAAGCGATTACCGCCGCCCATGGACACCCGCAACACCAGAGGCGTCACAAGTGCGTTGCCGGCCTTTTAGGAAGGAGTACGCTCTTTTCTTGAAGGTTTAAAGGTCGTATAGGTCCGGGAACACCGCAGGTGACAGCTCATTCCACAGTTTTGCTGTGCGTGGCAGAAAATTTGGGAGGGAGAGAGAGAGTTTGTTTCAAGTCAAATATTCTTTTTAAAATAGCCATATCATGTGATAACACATTGCAAGGTTATATTATCTTAACCACATCAGTCAATGGATGGGTGATCATTCTTAATACATTGAGCCTCCTGCCTGCCTCGGAGAGTCATCTGTGGCTGTCATTATGGACATTTTTAGGACACTACACATAAAAAATTTAAATTCAGCTGTACCCATAGTTGACTTTAAGCTGACCCCGATATACTAGTAGTATGAAAAATGTCTAGAAGGAGCTATTAAATAAAAAGAACATCCATTTGAATGAATAAACTATTCTTTTTCCAGTGGGAGCATTGTGATGAGTCTATGGACAATGATCAAATATGCGAGACTTGCATCACACGGCTACGAGACGCTGACAGCTTTAAGAAGACTATTTTGCAATCACAGGAGACACTTTTGGATCATGTCGAAGAAGGTACAGCATACATTGAAAATTGATTGAGAGCCATGCTTCAATTCATGTTGGATAGCCTCAAATAAATTTTAATTCTTTGCCTTTTAACATTAAAGGGTAGCATAGCCAAAATAATCTGATACTTTATCAACTAAATACTTGTATGATCTACAAATATTTGTTTCAGAGTTTGGTTGCTTTTAATGTATAATATGATATACATCTTGTTTAGTTTGAGACTAGATGGCGTTATGTGTTCTAACACACAACGCCATCTATGTCCGATACAAAAAACAAATAAAAATATATACTTTGTGAGACAACAAACTAAAGTAAATGATGATGATGTAAATGCTGTACAGAAGCTCTGCATTAGGAATAATTTTTTATACATTGTTATTAAACTTTGAAAGTAAAGTTAGTTCAAAAAAATTTAATATTGATTTAAAATTATAGCTAGCTTTAAAACGGATGTCATGGATCGTCCAACCAGTGAGTATTAAAATGAATCTAGGTGACAATATAACAGTTATGACATTGTATTTATGTGAAATTTTTATTCAGAACCTGAGCTGCCTGTTAAAATTGAGAAAATGGACTATTCAATCGAAGAGTACTCAGAGATGGAGCCTAGGCCTACCACAAGCAACTACATAGACGATCCAGATGACCCTGACTATGTTGATCCTGACGATGATAATGCCCATAATAATTCTATTGATATGGATTATGAAGAAATTGAATATTTGGAGATCGAGGATAATAAAGAAGTACTTGCTGGTCGTAAGTTATCTTAATATATATAAATCTCGTGTCACAATGTTTGTCATCAATGGACTCCTAAACCACTTAACCGATTATAATAAAATTCGCACACCATGTGCAGTTCGATCCAACTTGAGAGATAGGATAGTTTAAATCTCAAATTATAGTCGCAATTTTAATTTATTGATAATTATTTGTCTGTTATTATTTGACAGTCACAATTATCTGTTAACTCCAAATGATTCTAACAGATGTCGATACCTTTCGACTGGGTTGAGTAAGTAATCAATAGATGGCGCTGCTATGGTAAATCTATAGGCTATATTTTATTTTGGAAAAAAATAGGGTTCCTTAAGATATTGGGGTTTTTCGGACACTAGGTGTAAAAAATCAACCCTATACGGGGGAAAATTTTTCGCTACGGGCAATAAAAGACGCAAACGAGGTTGCGTCGGTCAGCTAGTTCATTATAAATACTATTCTAACGTCGCGGGGGCTGTGATTCCATTGTAGTTTGATTTAGAAATGTCCTCTCGGCACATAGTCAATTACCTATAATAATAATCATGCCTGGCGGGCAGTGGCCCAATGATCACCTCGCCTGGCCGGAGGATCCTCCCTTTGTGTTGGGTGGAACATGATACCCGTTCCCCCACATAAGTGGCTGCCTCGGTGGTGTAGTGGTAGCGTATGCGACTGCTAAGCTTGAAGTCTTGGGTTCGATCCCCGGGTCGGACCAAATGTTTGTATGATTTGCAAATATTTGTTTCGGAGTTTGGGTGTTTTCTATATATAATATGTATGTATTTACAAACAAAAGTATGTAAGTATTTATATCAGTTGTCTAGTACCCATAACACAAGCTCTGCTTAGCTTGGGACTAGATGGCGTTGTGTGTTAGATGTCCGGAATTACCTCCAAGTGACTGATCTGGACCTTGTGCTTGTTTCAGTTTGCTTAGATTGTGTTCATAGCAGTTTTTATCAGCTAGGATCACTAAACCCTAGATCCGTTCCATACTAGTGCCATAATACCAGCCAAGGTCCATGTTTTATATTGTGGTTGTAAAATAGGTACTATATAACCAATTTTAAACTTTTAGAACAAAAACAGCAAACCAAGAGCACCACAGAAACCCGTAGCAAAAAACCCACTGTAATTGAGCCAACGAGAAAATGGCCAAAAAAATTGCCTAAATCTGAACGTTACAAAACGTATAAACAATATACCGAAGAAGATTTGCGGAAGTGTTTGGATGCTGTGCGGAATGAGGAGCTCACACCACAAGAAGCTTCGGAGATATACAACATACCAAAAAAGACGATATGCTCAAAAGTCAAAGCTGATCCTATCGGTAAGCGTAAGCTATATATGTTGTGTTATTGTAGTTTGAATTTCGAACACCCTTTTTTATTTTGTATTTTAATCTAAGTAGTAATAGTTTTTTTTTTATCTGTCATAGATAATTTAAGAATATTTTGATTAGGTGTGGATAATTTTCAAATATTTATCCTCTTTTCTCTCCTCTTTAGTTTTAACACCATTAAACAACGATCTGCTTAAGGCATGGTATTAGAAAGAGACAGGTAGTCTGTGTAGTTTTTGTCTCATCCACGTTTATTGTTCGTGCTCTGCCTTCCCAACCAAATTGAAAGTGTTCTTTCTGCAATCGTTAACGCCTAAATTCTCGTGTGGCAACGTTTCACCGAGTTTGCGATTTTAACTTTGGATTAGCATCATGCCCACTTCCGACGTTCATACAGTCCTTAAAATATAGCTCGACATCTGTGACAGACGGCTACGAAACCGACAAAGTAACTTTGAACTAGCGCCTATAAAAAAAGTTACGCAACTTACTCCAGCGCTGCTACCAACTTGGGAGCCTTGTCGCAAGTTATAAGGACATCTAGCCTGGTTCTAGCATTCTTTGAGAGGGGAATATGCATGCCCCATAGGGTGCCGATCCGTTCGCACGAGGCCATATTGCATTAAACACACGTATGTATGTTACTAATCCCGCCCACACGCCCACCACTGTAACTCCTGTACACCAGGATCAACAGGTGTGACCCACGAACACACCGATTGATGACACTCGGGAAGTCCCAGGAAAAATTAAACTGTTTTGGAACTTGCATCGAAATAATTCAGAAGAAAACTGGAGGAGATGAAAATATAATAAGTCTACTTCCCTCCTTAGCAAAACGGGAATCAAAATGAAGTCAAAATAGGTAGACGCCTTATTCAAACCGGGAAAGCTCCAGGGGTAAAATATTATGGGTCCTAAGTGAGCTATATTTAATTACTATAAGTACGTATGGCAGAATCGCGTAAAGGCACAGAAATTCACCGCAGTTGACACGGTGAGCTGGTCAGCATTGCCCTTCCAGTGGTTCAGACGACTGTAGCGAATTCCGCAGAGATAGCGAAGAAGGAGAACGCCGCATTGGCACCCCATGGACCACACTCCACCCAAACAAGGATAATTATCTTTTTATGTGTTAAAAAACTAAATGAAAAAACCGGCAGTGTAGTTTTTTTAGTCTACGATTGTAAGTACTACCTGTAGGAAGTTGTGGCCGTACATTTGCTTGGAGCATCGTGGGACACACACACGAAGGACGTGTGTGGGACTCCCGACGAATCGGTCTACCCACTAAACCCCGCTGCGGCCTAACTCGGCAGTCGGGAGGAGCTCCAGGAACGCATCAGCGGCTTCTGGAGTCCCCTTTGCTCTACCTCACGACTGGGGTACATCCCGGGGTAACTAGAATCACCTCTGGGGCGGCTCGTTGACACACCTCTCACCGCACTGACCCACGCAACCTCGTTTGTGACTCATATTGCCCGTAGCGTGATAATTTTCTCCCGTTTTTCAAACATTCTTCATTGGTGCTCCGCTCCTATTGGTCTTAACGTGATGATATCCCTATAGCCTGCCTCGGTAAATGGGCTATATAACACTGAAAGTTTTTTTAAATCGAACCAGCAGCTCCTGAGATTAGCGCATTCAAGCAAACAAACAAACAAACTCTTTAGCTTTATATATTAGTAAACACATAAGTAAGCATTTTAGGCAACACCGCTATAGGAATTTTATGCACAATGTCTTGTACGATATTTCATCATCACCCTGAAGAAAATTTGACCACACGATGTCTCAAAATCCACAATACGAAGACATTAGGCCTATATTATCAAATAAAGCCTTAACATGCATTACATTTGCGTGATAAACAAATGACAATGCATGCGATATTTGTGGCCGAGGCTTTTTAAGAAAAGCCCTTCGGAAATTCATCAAATTCTTTAAGAAAAGAGCGAGTTTATCTGTTCGCATTGTTCCAAAGTGTTTGACACTAGAATCAAGATTAGAGAATTCGATAATTAAGAATATGATGTTGAACATAAGCGAGAATGAAACAAATATTCTACAATATATGAATTTCTTGTTGTAGATGACCAGAAAGGCAATACAACGGATAAAACCAAATTGGAACAAACCAAAACAATATCTAAAAAAAAACTAACAGTATTTCGCACAGACAATACAAAAAATAAAGTTATAAAGAAAATGAAAAGAAAAAAAGTTAGAACTGACGAATTGAAAGGCGATTACAAAGAAAAGAATGTGACAGAGGTACTGATGAACATCAAAAATGAGGAAAGTGAAGCAATTGATAGTCCTATAAATGCAGATCAAGTTAGAACTAAATACAAAGCTCTAGTTGATGCAAAATTCAAGAAAGAAAGCAAAGAGCCCGAAAAAAATGACGTCACTGAAATGAATAAACACAAAGACAATATAAGAAACATTCTAGAGTGTTCCAACGCTACTATGGTGAAAGGTTTTTGGGGAAACGGTTATATGTGTTGCTATTGTAATGTCCAGAAAGAAATGCCGTCGGAATTAAAAGTACACAATCTTGAAGCGCACGGTAGTTTGGGAGATGGCGTAATAAAAGTAAAATATGTGTCAGATTTGGTCATGCGTTTAGATATTACTAATCTCAAATGTAAATTATGTGAAGATAATATAGACAACTTAGAACAATTAATGGATCATCTCGTGAAAGTACACGATAAAGTAATACATAATGATATAAAAAATCACATAATTCCATTTAAATTTGAAAGTAACACATTACAATGTGTTAAATGTAAGAAACAATTTAAATATTTTAAACTTTTATCAGAACATATGAGCGAACATTATCGGAATTACGAATGTCCAGTATGCGAACGTTCTTTTATCAACAAACAGTCGATGCAAACACATTCTTACAGACACAAAAGTGGTATTTTCCAATGCTCACATTGTGCAAAAGTGTTCGACACAAAACCGAAAAGAAGCGTTCACGAGCGTGTCACACATGCTTTGCTAAATAAAACACGAAAATGCAGTTACTGCGACGAACGATTTTCGACAAAAGATTTAGTGCAAAGCCACGAAGCGAAAATCCATGGTGCCCAAATTCCAATTTTCAACTGCCAAGCGTGCAATAAATCTTACAACAGTCAAAGTTCTCTAATGACTCATAGGAAACGATTCCATCTTATGCTAAGACCACACAAATGTTCGTATTGTGACATGGCATTTTTCTCTAGAATAGAGTTACGTTCACATACAGTAACGCACACAAAATCTAGAGATTTCAAATGTGATATGTGTAATAAATGTTTTGGCACACGATGTAGTCTAAACCAGCATGTGAGGGGTCATTTGGATGATAGGAGGTTCAAATGTGACTGTTGTGAGCGTGCTTTCGTACATAGGACAGCTTTTAAAGTTCATATGAGAAGTAAACATGGGAAAATTGTGTAAGACAATTCCAACAAGGGCAATATAGCGTAATAGGAATTGCGATGTGACTGCTTAAATTACTGCGTCCGTCTGGCCAATGGAAAGTTGAGTTGAGCTTAGGAGCAACTGAAGTTGAAACTGCACACTTTTATGGAATATGAGTAGGGCTTTTATTATAAAAATGAGTTGAAGAGACATGAGGTAAAGCTTACTGGGCTGAAGGAGTTTCAGAGTAATATTTGCGACAAGTGAAGATCCATATGAAAATCCACCAGAAAGAGATCTATGATTGTGGTGTTTGTGACCCAAGTTTCGTGCAGAAATAAGCATGTAGGGGCTAGAACTGAAGTGGACTGAATAATTAAGTCGTCTGGACTAGAAATAAATGTTTCTGAAATATAGACCGTATTTTTATATTGATAAGTTTTTTATTTTAAAGATATTACTTGGCACATTTCATGAGTAGATTTCAAACAAATATAGATTCAGATAAACCTCAGCCTCTTTTTTAAAGATACCGATGATATGATAGACTGATGCAGGGGGGAACTGCTCTCGATTCGATTAAATTTCTATGCAATTGTTCTTGTTTACCACTTGAACCTATCGTTCGCCGTCGTCCACTGCTGAATGAAGATCTACCCTTGGTGCTCCACCAACTATCCAAGTTTTTAGGAGTAGGCATCCATCCGATGCGGGCAGCTTCTGTAAAACTTTAATAATAATATTTAGTTATTTGTCACTTACAATTTATACTACATAAGCAATTAAGTACATGCCAATTAAATACATATATATATATATTTTACCAACCAACCATATTGTTACGAAGAAAGATTATTCGCGAACAACGATCGAGAAAAATTGAGGCGAACCTTATATCGATATCGTCGAATATCGATTGGATGTTGCGCAATTGTTTTAATGTACGGGGACCGTTCTCGTATGTTCGAGATGTTTCTTGAACAAGTAGACTTATTATATTTCCAACTCCTCCAGTTTTCTTCTGATTAATTTCGTTGCGGGTTCCAAGACAGTTTAAATTTTTTTCCTGGGACTTCCTGAGTGTCATAACTCTGTGTGTTTGTGGGTCACTGCTGTTGATCCTGGTGTAAAGGAGTTATAGTGGTGGTACTATAGAATAGCGAAATACATCCGTTTACGTACGGGAGTTTTTGTAAAGGAAATATAAACAACTGGCTTTTGTGCACGGCTCGTCGGTTACCTCAGTAAAGAGTAGCCTATGGCCTTCCTCCATGCCAAGTTTCATTGAAAACGGTGCAGCGGTTTGGCAGTGAAAGCAGGACGCAGTATGCATTATTGTATAGGTACCTACATAAAAAAGGCATCAATGCAGACAATATTGTTACGAGCTAGGTATTAAATAAATTAAAGTAGTCGATTAATTACCAAAAATAACACAATATTTATTAACAACACTTTTTACAATTACAAATCCACCATATCTTGCCTCCAATGCCTCCAGCAGTTGCTCATAGGTTACCTTCTTACCGAGGGCTTCGAGGACGGTTAGAGCCTGGTCTCGGAGACCCAAGGTGAGCGTGGTCATAGCCTGTTCCTTAGTCCAGCCGTTCACCTTCATAACAGCCTCAAACTGGATCTTGTAGGCTGACCACGTAGATGTTCCATCAAACGGCGGTACTTTGAACCCCCGCACCGAAGGAGCAGCAGTTACTGTAGTCGCCGCTCCGTCTCCAACTTTAAGGTTTCCTAAGGCCTTCTTCACGTCAACAATCTGAGTTTCGGCCTCAGTGATACGGTTCTCGTGTTGAAGAACCTGATCTTTCACTACCTTGAGTTCTTTGCCGAAATGAATGCCTATTAACAAGAGCATCTGTTCCTCTTGGTGGCGAGCCTGGTCTTCCTTGTCCCGCTGCAGCTGTTCCTCCAAGCGGCGGGATTGCACCTCCTGGCGGCGGGCCTGCTCCTCCTGATGGCGTACCTGCTCCTCCTGGCGACGGGCCTGCTCCTCCTTGTCCCGCTGCAGCTGCTCTTCCAAGGGGCGGGCCTGCTCCTCCTGGCGGCGAGCCAGCTCCTCCTGATGGCGGACCTGCTCCTCCTGATGGCGGACCTACTCCTCATAGCGGCGGGCCTGCTCCTCCTTGTTTCGCTGCAGCTGCTCTTCCAAGCTTTTGTTCGCGGCTTTGATTGCGTATTTGTCGGTTATGGCGGCAAATAGTAGTAGTCTATGTGTTATTCTGATGTATTAGCTATATTACTCCCAAGTTTCATTTAAATTGAGTGAGAGAGTAACAAACATCCACACATATTCACAAACTTTCACATTAATAATATTAGTCCAAAGTAGGATTTATAAAATTGCCACTCAAGTATAAGCTCCTACAACCATGTCCTAGCTCTAAATGTATTTAACAAGAGCTTACTTAATTAATAATAATAAATAATAAATAAATATTCCGGACATCTAACACACAACGCCATCTAGTCCCAAGCTAAGCAGAGCTTGTGTTATGGGTACTAAGACAACTGATATAAATACTTATATACTTTTTTTTTGTAAATACATACATATTATACATAGAAAACACCCAAACTCCGAAACAAATATTTGCAGATCATACAAACATTTGGTCCGACCCGGGAATCGAACCCGAGACCTCAAGCTTAGCAGTCGCATATGCTACCACTACGCCACCGAGGCAGTCAATTAATCCGTTATACTTTATTCACAGACCAACAGTCCGAAACTCTGGATGAGAAGACAGTTAACAAAGAAAAAATGTACCAGATGATACAAGAAGTAAAAACAATCCTGACATACACCAACGCCACTCCATACAAGTCCAAAGCGAACAAATACTACTGCGCGTACTGCTCCACAGAAGGGCCCTTCTTCAGAGAGGCTGATGAACTTAGAACCCACACTAGAACAGAGCATGTGAATGACAGAACCCACAAAATTGAATATGCGTTACGACCTCATTGGATGAACGAAACCCTAAAACTAGATATCGATAATCTTTTATGTAATGTGTGTTGCACGCCACTGTCAACATGGAACGACATGTTTAGACATCTAAAAGTACAGCACAAGATTATCTTAGATCAAGCATACACTCGCGTTATACCGTACGTCCTTACAAATGATTTACATTGCGCGTTATGCAAAGAAGGTTTTACTAACTACATGCAGTTAGACGGCCATATGAATGCTCATTACAATAATTACGTTTGCGAGGACTGCGGCGATACATATCTAGCTGCGAATAGATTGAAACAGCACAAAAAGATCCATGAAATTGGGAAGTATCCTTGCCCTTCGTGTTCAAAAGTGTTTAGTCTAGAGAAGTACAGGAAAAAACATGAAGAACTTGTCCATAGACACGCAACAAAATTCAAATGTTGGTACTGCGAAGATCGTTTCTCTGGAGAATATTTAAGGCATCTTCACATTCTGGACAAGCATAAGGAGAAAGTAAAGAATATCACTTGTGAACAGTGTGGTAAGACTTTCACATGGCGTCCTTATTACGTAACTCATATGCGTAGAAAGCATATGGAGGATCCGAAGAAGTTCAACTGCCTGGAATGCGATAAAAAGTTCTTTCAACCTTTTGAGTTGAAGGAACACATGTTACGTCACACAGGGGAGAAACACTTCCCTTGTAAGTTGTGCGATAAGAAATTCATTTCCTCGGGGTCGCTCAAGCATCATTACTACTGGCACAAGAAAAAAGATGGTGTACAATTTGTTAACGTCATTCACTAGTGTTTTAATAGGTTCCTGTAATTTTGGTGTGGCTGTGGGTTAGAGTGAGAGAGGAGGTGACTACCGCTGCCGTATGCGTGAGAGAAAGGGAAGCCAGACAGACTGGCGCCGTAATGTGTAACGAAGTTGTTTACCCTCCCATAAGAAGTTATCACATCAAAATTACAGGTGGCGTTGCGAACGGTCCGCATAGGCGTACACAATCGCTTCATCTCGGTAAGTTTTAGATTAGGCAATACATAGTGAGATAAACATTACCTCATCCGAAGGTGACTGCTCGCTCGGAGACGGTGAAGATTTAAATACTGCTGCTGATATTGAACTGGGCTTGAAATCATACATTAATTCGCTTCCAATGCCATCTATTGTTGATAGAAGTTAGTTGGTGTTGACACATGTCATATTATAAACATTTATAATGGTTTTTATTAAATCCTTCGACCAGTTTCTGATAAAGTATCAGATAGTTACCTCCGATAGACACAAGATGTATGTATATTATTATATGGACTGACTTGAGCCACCGAAATATGTAGTTTATGTCCAGAATAGTATATTAAGGAGTTTATCAAGAACTGGTAAATGGCTATGTTTTCTCATTACAAATTCATTTAAATTCATTGAAAGAAGTTAAGATGCACAGGTGATAAAAAGTTGACAGCTGTCTTCTTAATAAATGGCAAACTGTGCCGATGTCGACAATTCTGCCAATGTCAAGTGCGAGTTGACAGCTGTCATTTGTCATGTTTGACATATAGCTTTTTTTTATATAATCTGTCACTAGCGTTTAGTGTCGTCTATGATTATTAGCGTCCATTTTTAAGTCTTGTTTTAGTGTCGTTATAAATGTGATTGTGTTTTTTTGGCACGAATTTTCAATTTCAATGAAGTTTTTTTTTCAATAAGGATTCAGAAAGGTTTATTTCGTCATGTTCTTCTTATATAGTCTTTAACAGACAATTGCTGGACATGTGTCTATAATGCCTAGCGTACTATATATATATATATATATATATAGTACTATCTTTACATTGTATACAATGAAAATTGTTCCGTTAACTGTTAATTTGGATCTTTTAAACTACTTAATGTATTTTAAAGCAGTTTTCAGTAATAAATAGTGATTCAATACGAAAGTTAAATTTAAAAAACTGAATTATAAGACCTAAATTATACTCTATGAATATATCCAAAGGTTTGTAGGAACTAATGTTATTTTTGTACATCTTTAAAGGCTAGTAATGTCGCCCTTGGCTAGTTAGCTAGTTCCTAGTCAAGGACGGTAAATAAAGAATTCTAAATGTATACTATAGTATATATATATATAATAGCTTTTGGCCGCGGCTACACCCGCCTACATGTTAGTTATGGTGATAAATATAAGGCTATGTCCTTCCTTAAGAATATTCATTGTATATTTCATCCAAATAGATAGTTACTTTTGAATCTATACTAATAATATAAAGCTGAAGAGTTTGTTTGTTTGTTTATTTGAACGCGCTAATCTCAGGAACCCCTGGTCTGATTTAAAAAAATCTTTCAGTATTGAATAGTCCATTTATCGAGGAAGGCTATAGGGTATATATCATCACGCTAAGACCAATAGGAGCGGAGCCCCAATAAAGAATGTTTATAAAACTGGGGAAAATTATTACGCTACGGGCAATATTAGACATAAACGAGGATGAGAATGTAATAATGTTATAATAAT
Organism: Spilarctia lutea; assembly: GCA_916048165.1. Lineage (NCBI taxonomy): Eukaryota > Metazoa > Arthropoda > Insecta > Lepidoptera > Erebidae > Spilarctia > Spilarctia lutea. The sequence goes on from OU696494.1 coordinate 6,236,546, forward strand.
AAAAGCAATTGACCTTTAATGTTTAATTATTTATTTTAATGTTCATGATGAAATGCGAGATGTTTTAGGTATAAGGCTACCTTTGTAAATACTTCATAAATGAACTAAGGTTGTTGTTAAATAAAGAAAGTTCTATCCATAGATAAATGTTTTTTTTTTTAATTCTTATTATTGCTGGTTCAGGTAGTTGTTTAGTTTCAAATACGACTGCATGGATGGCCTAGTGGTTTAAGCGGTCACTACGCCGCTTGCTACTGCGCCAAGTGCCGTGGGTTTAAATCCCACGTGGAACATCACTTTGTGTGATCCACAAAATGTTGTTTTGAGTCTGGGTGTTCTTTGTGTCCGTTATATGTACGAGGGGCGGCTGATAAATTCGCGGCCTAAGGTACTTAGCAACGACACATCATCTCGCTACTTATACCACTAATTGCGTGACTCATTGTTACTATAAATAGCAGGTAGTTTTTTTATTTGGTTCATAAACACTTTACCTTTAGAGCAAGCAATGACAACATGTCAACGGGAACTGGAAGTTCTCGCAATTTGGAGTCCGGGCCGTGATAAAATTCCTTGTGAAAAAAGGAAATACGCCCAAGGAAATTTTCGAAGAGATGTCATCAGTCCTTCAGGGTTCTGCACCTTCATATACGATGGTTAAAAAATGGGCTCTACTATTTCAACAAGGCAGAGAGACATGTGAAGACGACCCTCGCTCGGGTCGCCCTGTGACGGTCTTGACCGAAGAAAATGTAAAAAATGTGGAAAAATTTGTACTGGATGATCGTAGAATTAAATTGTGGCAGATAGCAGAAGAGCTACAGATTAGCAAAGAACGAATTGGAGAAATTTTTCATAATCATTTGCACATGAAAAAAATTAGTGCACGTTGGGTACCGCGAATGCTCACACCGCCTGACAAACAGCGACGATTAGAGAGCTGTAAGGATTTTTTGGAGTTGTGCGAGCCTGACCTGGATGAAATTTGTAATCGCATTGTGACCGTTGATGAAACTTGGATTCGTCAGTATGATCCCGAGTCCAAACAAGAGTCGATGCAATTGATAAAAAGGGAGAAAGGCCACCAAAGAAATTTAAAGGGGAGAAGTCGGCATCCAAGCTTATGGCTACCATTTCCTGGGACAGCGAGGGAATTTTATTAATTGATTATTTGCCAAAAGGAACTACAATGAACGCCCAGTATTACGTTAATTTACTAGGTCAGGCACGTGAGGCAGTCGTGCAGAAAAGACGTGGCAAGTTAGCGCGCGGAGTGCTTTTTCTGCAAGACAACGCACCCGTTCACACCGCTCGAGTTGCGAGAGATGCCTTAAAATCTACAGGCTTCACAGAAATTTTCCATCCACCCTACAGTCCGGACCTGGCTTCCAGTGACTTTTTCCTTTTTTCTAATTTAAAAAAGGAGCAACGGGGACGATGATTTTCGGACGACAATGAAATGATGGCGGCCGTAGACAGCCATTTTGCAGAGAAAACTAAAGAATATTTTTTTGGTGGTATAGAAGCATTATATTCACGATGTAAAAAATGTATTTCACTTGAGGGGGATTATATTGAAATATAAAAATATTAAAACTGTATATTTCTTTCATTAAGTACCTAAGGCCGCGAACTTATCAGCCGCCCCTCGTATATTTGTAAAGTCCCCCGCGACACAGGATGTATATTCCTAATGCGGGATTTGTCTTTTAAAAAAAAATAAAAAAAATAACAAGAAAAAATTGTGTATATAGTAGTGCAACAAGTAAACAGCGCAGGCGCTGTTTCACACCGGTTTTCTGTGAGGCCGTGGTCTCACTCCGGTTGTTGTGATTTACTAGCCGAGGAGCCGCCGTTGACCTTCTATAGGTTCTTCCGTTGCCATCCCTAATGAGTGCTCCAACCTAAGCGCTCAGCACAGCGTCAGCCTCTGCTTCGAATATCTCAAAGAAGCTTGACGGTGGGGTTTCTTTTATCAAGTTTCAAGGTTATTTTTTTCATAAATTTATCTTTAAGTAATATCAAGGACCTCCTTTTGTGTACATATCACAACAAGTTAAAAGTACAATAATTTATTTATTTATATGTAATCAAAAATTATTTTTTTTTTTTTTTTATTGAATAGTGGGCAAACGAGCAGACGTATCACCTGATGGTAAGCGATTACCGCCGCCCATGGACACCCGCAACACCAAAGGCGTCACAAGTGCGTTGCCGACCTTTGGGGGATGGGAAAGGGGATGGGGGAGGGGTTGGGGTATGGGCCTTCGGTATCCTCTCTCACTCGGTGAAACACAGCGCAAACGCTATTTCACACCGGTTTCCTGTGAGGCCGTGGTATCACTCCGGTCGAGCCGACCCATTCATGCCGAAGCATAGCTCTCTCTCTCATCTCTCATCTCATCTACAATACAGTTAAATCTAAAACTACCCACGACAGGTATCAAAACAAAATGAAGTGACACACGCTTCACACAGTCACACTTCATGTTTTTTGACACAAACCAGAGACAATATCAGTAGTCTCTAATTTGTTATAAAAGAAGAAATATTAATAACTTCAATTTTACTCCTTATTCTCTATTATATATATCCATTATTTTTCAGTTACTGGATCCCGCGGATTTGTATCTTTTTTCTCGGATATTATTCACTATTTAATTGGTGTTCATTAACAGAGGCAGTAACATTTATGTATTTATTGTCATAGAATCAAACCCACGCCCTTTGGCAAAGCAATAACAATCAGTAACGAAAAGACCATAGACCTACACATTACTTTCTCAAAAAAACATTGTGGGTAGTTTGAAAATTTAGACAACTTTTGAGTTTGTCAAGTAAGACAATGACGCCATTTTAATTCCCGCGTTTTGTGTAGATGTCCTGTCAAACGTTTGTTAGTTTTTCTATCATTTTATAGAAAGATACGTGTGTTACATTGTTTTTTTTATACAATATAGGGCTTCGCCCTAGACAAATTAATCATGCCGTCATGTTGTATTAAAAATTGTGATTCCGATAAAGAGAACCAAAAACCTCCGTTGACTCTTGAAAAGTTTGTATCTTGTTTTATTTTTAGGAAAATATGAAATTGAATAATTATTTAGATTTTAGTTTTGTGAAGGTGTTGTATTAAATACATTATATTTTTTAATTACCTATGAGAGAGTTTGTAAGTTTAGTAAAAAAAATTTTTGCTCAATTCGATTTAAAGTTATTTACGTACGAAAAACAATATACTAATTTAGATATGGATAGTTGTAAATGTCTACAAGGTATATAGGTATGTATATATTTAATTAAAATAAATCAATGATATTTAGGCGAAAGTTTGTGTTTGTAAGTACGTCTTCGCTCTCAATTAGCTGCACCAATTTTGATATAATTTTGTGAGAAGGTAGCTATTGTCCTGGTTACACATATAGACACCGGGAATGTTACACTTTTATGGGATAAATCGTAGCCTATGATAGTCTATCTTTGTGATAAATTAAATTTAAATCTGTTTAGTATTTTCTTTGCGTGTAAAAGTACCAAACATCCGTACAACCTTTACCTTATAATATTAGTTAAATAGACGTTATCTATTGAAATAAACAAAATTGGAGTGTCTGTTTTTAATATTAATATAATTTTTATTTATTTAATGCATTTGTGATAATACACAGTACGTATACCAATTTTTGTCTGACTGTCTGTTTTTGTTTGTGCCGGCTAGTCTCTAGAACGGCTTGACCGATTTTGACAGGACTTACACTGGCAGATAGCTAATGTAATAAGGAGTAACTTTCTTATTTTTTTTAGGACTAGCTTTGCACCGCGGCGTTGCCCCCGGTTGTTGTTGTACCTCGTGTAACACCGTAGGGCTCAGCTAGTTTCGAATAAAAACGTTCTATAGTAAGCTAAAACATTCTTTCTACGGTCTATGCCAAGCAGTGGACAGTTAAAAGCAGTTGATGTGATGTTTTCTTCAAAAAACCTTAAAACTCTAGTTAAAACTGGATAAAAGGTTATTGAATTGACTGCCTTTGTGGCGCAGTGTTAGCTTATGCGTAGCGTTCTTGAGATCTGACAAATCAGTTGTTCTACCCATAACACGAGCTCTGCTTATCTTGGGACTTGACCAAATATTTATTTATACTACTAATCCAATATCCATAAATGAAGTGCCAATAGATTCGCTAATATTGTGAAGCTGAAGAGTTTGTTTGTTTAAATGCGCTAATCTAAGGGACCGCAGGTCCGATTTGAAAAATTCTTTCAGTGTTGGATAGTCCATTTATCGAGGAAGGCTATAGGCTGTATATCATCACGCTAATACTAATAGGAGCGGAGCACCAATGAAGAATGTTTCAAAAACGGGGGAAAATTTTCACGCTACGGGCAATAGAAGACGCTAACGAGGTTGCGTGGGTCAGCTAGTTAATAATATTTACAGTTTTTTTAAACCTTTTCTTACTACGTGTTAATATATAGATTTCTTTTTTTTTTCTTGTTTTTAAATTATAGTTTTCTTCGTCAGGTTTCCTGTTGATGAAAATATTAGACAGAAATGGATAGAAATAATTGGTATAGAAAACATAAACCCTCGGCGGAAAATGTGGTATGTCTGTTCTGAACACTACACCAGAAGGATGTATAGACGTGGTCATTGGGGAAAGAGATTGTGTGACTTTGTCACTTCAACAGTAGGTATTTTATTATTAACGTATCTTATACGGTAGGGTGACGAATTAGGAATATGGTGTGACGTAAACACTTTTTTTTTTACGTGTGGATAAAGGTCTCGGGTTCGATTCCCGGGTCGGACCACATATTTGTATGATCTGCAAATATTTGTTTCGGAGTTTGGGTGTTTTATATGTATAATAAGTAGGTATGTATTTACAAAAAAAAAGTACGTATCTTATATGGTAGGGTGACGAATTAGTAAACTCTTTTTTTTTTACGTTGCGGCGGGGCGGTGTGTCGGAATCAAATCGACTAAAACCACTCTGCGCCTGAGAAGGGAGGGGTCCGGGAACTGCAGTTATTAACACGACCGGACCCCTCCCAGCGCCTGCCCGCACTGAAGCGGGCACCGTCTGCTGGTAAGGACTCTCAATTTAGGCGACGCACGGCACACACGTACGTCGCCTTCTCGCGGTTGGCCTGTAAAGCGGATGGAGGGGAAAACCCGTCCCGTCCATTCGCAGTCACACTCAGGGCGGCATGAGGCGCTAATAGGCCTCCGCCACCCAGTTGGTATGACGTAAACCTTATTCGTCCTGTGTCGCAAGAGCCAATGGCACTGCGAAGAGAAGGATAACATGCTACCGTATACCCTACCTATCTGGTCAACGTGATTTAGAAGGCCAATATCTCATTTCTATTCTAAGTTTTCCTTGAGTTCAATAACGAACTGTCAAAGGTTGTTGAAGATAATAGAAGCACAAATTAAGTTATCTATATTATTATTATAAAGGTGAAGAGTTTGTTTGTTTCAACGCGCTAATCTCAAGAAATGCTGGTCCAATTTCAAAAATTCTTTCAGTGTTGAATAGTCCATTTATCGAGGAAGGCATATCATCAGGCTAATACTAATAGGAGCGGTGCACCAATGGAAAATGTTTCAAAACGGGGAATAATTTTCACGCTACGGGTAATAGAAGACGCAAACGAGGTTGCGCGGGTCAGCTAATATAGTATAACTGTTAAACGTCGGTAGGGGAGGGGTAAAAAAAAAAAAAAAACGGGGTGGGGTCACTCCATTCTTGATTTGAGTTCTTTTCTTTTGCAGGTCGTATATTCAACTGATAGTGCTGATAGCGAATCAGATCTCAGATCATAACACAAGCTCTGCTTAGCTTGGGACTAGATGGCGTTGTGTGTTAGATGTCCGGAATATTTATTAGTATTTGTGTGATCCACAAATTGTTGTTCTAAGTCAGGGTGTTCTTTGTGTCCGTTTCATGTATGTCTGTAACAGGAATTATTCCTAGTGCTGGAGTTGTCTATTTTTAAGAAAAAGAATGCTCCTCCAGTTTAAAGGCCCGCTTCTTTTTATTCTCTTCGTTTACCATCAAGGATGACCTGTCTGGTTGTTTCCTGTCAAAGAAGGCATCCAATAGCATCCAATTCAAATATAACTTGAAATAGCTGCGTTCTCTTACAGTCTAAAAGTGACAAGGTGGATGACCACAAAGACAAGAAGAGAATCGCCACGGGAGATGATGCTCAACCTTCTACATCGTATCAACGAGAAGATCATTCACAGAGTGAAGGAAGTGTTAGTAGGGTGCGAACAGTTAGAGAGAGAAGATTGCTTCAGAATGAATGGGCAGAAGTTCAGAAGAGTCCAGGGTATAAAGGACCAAAACTAGGTATGTATACATATATCTACATATCGCACACACGCATCTACACGAACTTACGCAAATCCACACATTACAACAGCTACAAGTACATATACGTACACACACACATCTACACAAACTTACGCAAATCCACACATTAATACAGCTACAAGCACTCACACATTCAAAAATTGTACATAAGTAGATATCGTAATTTGTAAATAAACTACTGTAAGAATCTAGTGCAAAATTGTGAATCAACTATTAAGTGATAACAGCATATCCTGTCTAACTGGAAGGAGACTGGTGCCTATTACGCAAGTTTTTCTTTTTAGGCACTACGTTGAACAAAATATACAGACTGTGACATGTAGCAGAAACTGTATAAGAAACTGTATAAAATGTAATTTTTATTAATAAATAAATATTAGAGACAAACTTCTTAGCACTCCATGGATTCACCGAGCGGGTGCCGGGTCCATCGTGTGGTAGAGGGAGAAACTCAAAGCAGTTCCCACGACTTACGACCTATGTGTAGGTTTAAGAAGGCCCCCTTTAAGATGCGCATCAACGCTCACCTTCACTGCTCGAGTTTCCCGCCCTACCTAGCCAAATTTGGTAGGAACCTGTTAGTGCAGCCTTGGATACTCGTTCTAAAATAGAACTTACTGCAGATCTCGACAGGCCAAGGTCCTTCAGAAGGTTATAGAGAGATTTAGCTGGTATACCTCTCGCTCCTACTTCTACCGCGTATAAATTAACCAGATATACACAATATATATATTAATAATATACGTAAAACAAACAAAAATCCACACATACATACTCACAGAAAGAAAGAAAGTTTGTGAGTATGTAACTCACAAACTTTCTCGTTTGTAATATTGGTAGGACTAGCTGACTAGGAGGACTAGCCGCGGTGCTTACATAAATGGGAGTACAAATCTAGGCGTTAAGAACACCTCTGCTTTCGCCTTGATGGTCGTAGTAGGTATGTATTTATTTCATACTCGTTTCTAGTTTCAGATTCAACCGCGATGAACGTTGGGTTGGCTGCACTTGATTTATTCGTTAAAAACACTGGAAATCCAGAGAACGAGGTTCTGCTGCCAAGTAGAGAAGATGGATACGTTGAGGTAAATCTTCGTATCTTCTTATCTTCTTCTTCTTCTATTATATAAAATTCTCGTGTCGTGTTGGTGCGTAATCGAACTCCTCCGAAACGGCTCGACCGATTTTGATGAATTTTTTTGTGATTATCCGGTATCTATGAGAATCGGTTCTTATCTATTTTTCATCCCCCTAAATGTTAGGGGGATGAAAATTTTTAAATTTTTTTTTTTATTTTTTTGACAAAATTTTTAATTTCTATTTTTTTATGATGCAACATTAGAAAATACATACAACCCTAGATTTTCAACCCTCTACGATCAACCCCTATTTTTCCATCGCGATTTTTATTGACCCACCTCTACAACATATATTCCCTTTTATGGCAAAGCAACGTTTGCCGGGACAGCTAGTATCTACCTATACTAATACTATATTTAACCGTGGGAGAGCCGCGCTTCGGCATGAATAGGTCGGCTCGACCGGAGTGATACCACGGCCTCACAGAAAACCGGTGTGAAATAGCGCTTGCGCTGTGTTTCACCGAGTGAGTGAGGATACCGGAGGCCCATACCCCAACCCCTCCCTCATTCCCCCTCCCCATCCCCCAAAGGTCGGCAACGCACTTGTGACACCTCTGGTGCTGCGGGTGTCCATGGGCGGCGGTAATTGCTTACCATCAGGTGATACGCCTGCTCGTTTGCCATCTATTACATAAAAAAAAAAAAAAAAAAAAAAAAATAGCTGACCCTCGCACCCTCGTTTACGTCTTTTTTTTTTTTTTTTATATTCAATAGTGGGCAAACGAGCAGGCGTATCACCTGAATCTTGAATCTTGAAACTCGCGGACTAGGTTTCCGCAATTCGACGACTTCATTGCGCCTATTTTGCGTGATGGGATGGCTTCATACGTGCCACCCCAGTTCTTCCAAGAAGCCTAGCAGACCCTTCACGTTGCCGAAGACTTCTGGGAGTGACCTCGGTGATCCGAGGTGTCTCGCCCGATATTCTGCCACCTCAGGACATGTCATAATGACATGGGCAGCTGTCTCCTCCTCCTCCATGCATGCCCTGCACAGAGGACTGTCTGTTACACCTAGACGTATCACCTGACGGTAAGCGATTACCGCCGCCCATGTACACCCGCAACACCAAGGGCGTCACAAGTGCGTTGCCGACCTTTGGGGGATGGGAAAGGGGATGGGGGGAGGGGTTGGGGTATGGGCCTCCGGTATCCTCACTCACTCGGAAAAACACAGCGCAAACGCTATTTCACATCGGTTTTCTGTGAGGCCGTGGTATCACTCCGGTCGAGCCGACCCATTCACGCCGAAGCATAGCTCTCCCACGGTATAATTTGCCCGTACATTCTACGGACATTCTATTCTTGATTTGTGTTCTTTTCTTTTGCAGGTCGTATATTCAACAGATAGTGCTGATAGCGAATCAGACCTCTACGCCTATGATAGCAAGACAAGCAAGGTAAGACTCCAAACATGTAAAGAATTACATAGTATAATAATAATAATAAATTCTATATTGCAGCAACTTACATTATTTCGTTTAGATACAAACTAGCGCTACCTGTATATTAATAATAAATAATAATAAATATACCGGACATCTAACACACAACACCATCTAGTCCCAAGCTAAGCAGAGCTTGTGTTATGGGTACTAGACAACTGATATAAATACATATATACTTATTTTTTGTAAATATATACATATTATACATAGAAAACACCCAAACTTCGAAACAAATATTTGCAGATCATACAAGTGTGATTAAGGTCTCGGGTTCGATTCCCTAGACACACCAAATGTTTGTATGATCTACGAACATTTGTTTCGGAGTTTGAGTGTTTTTTATGTATAATATGAATGTATTTATGTTGTATGTACCCATAGTACAAGCTCTGCATAGTGTGGGACTAGATGGCGTTGTGTGTCAGGTGTCCGAAATATTATTATCATTTTGTAGCTAAAAAAAATCAAGAAGAAACCTGAGCATAAACCTGTGCCGAAATCTGAGCTGTCACCTGAGCCGTCACCGCCAGACGCCTCTGTGTCAATCCATATAAGCAAATTGGAGACCGTTAAGCAACTTGATTTGGATCGAGAAATAGAAAGAGTGATCAATAATTTACAACAAGAAGGAAAAATCGTGAAGCCAGTGGATGAGGTAAGTTTCAAAATAATTCTAAATTGAATTGATTAATGAAATGAAATTTATTATCTAAAACAAATTATACACACACACATATATACGCATACACAATTTTTTTTTTTACGTGTGGAAACCCCTTCGGGCCGTCATCCCACCGGGGATTGCGGCGGGGTGGTGTGTCGGAATCGAACCGACTAAAACCACACGGTGTGCCAACTCTGCGCCTGAGAAGGGAGGGGTTCGGGAACTAAAAAAAAATCCTTCACTACCAGAACACTTTTGACCTATTTCCATCCTCCCCTTTCTATCTAAAGTACTCGAGGCCTGCGTATACCAGCAGCTTTCTGAATTTGTATATCGACACCGACACAGGCCCTCTGCAGTCCGACTTCAGGACCGGTCATAATACTGTTACCGCTCTCCTCAAAGTGACTGGCGATATTAGGAAAGGTCGTGGAAAACAAAAGTTACTGTTCTGGTCTGGAAAATCCACTAAGGATTTTCCTAATGCCTTCAATACCGTTTTTCACGAAATCCTACTACAAATCCTTGGGTATCTTGAGGTGTCACCTGAGGCACATGAATGGTTCTCTGCCTATCTTCAGAGACGTCAGCAGTGTGTCCGTATTCAAGACTCGTCATCGAACTGGCGCATCCTTTACACTGGCGGTACTCAAGGCGGAATTTTATCTACTCTTCTATTCTCTATTTTTATCAACCTCATTACTGATCACCTTCGGTGTTCGTATCACCTGTATGCCGATGATCTGCAGCTGTATTCACAGCCAAGGGTGGAGGATATATCGCAAGCCATCGACAACATCAACAGGGACCTGGAACTCATAAAGTCTTGGTCGATGAGGTTCGGGCTGGCAGCTGACCCTACTAAATGTCAAGGAATAGTAATAGGCAGCAATAACATGATAAATCGATTGGATACTACGTCAATCTCGCCGGTCGTCTTCAACGGCTTAGTCATACGTTGGAGCCACTTAGTCAAAGGCCTTGGCTGGTTTATCGACTCAACTCTTGATTGGCGGGCCCAGATTAGTCATGTGAGCCAGAAAGTGATGATGGTCTTCTAGCTGATAACGGCCACGGCGGCCAGTCTCAACAAAGACCAGCCAACTACGCAGGAGATAATATATTATAGTGCACAAGTGTGTGCGCAAACACAGGTCCACTCTCTGTTCCCTCTCTCTCATGATCCGATGGGACGGTTAAACGACACGACCGGGAAGAGATCAGACGCAGGACCGATAGTTTTACGTGCTCTCCGAGGCACGGGGGTTCGGCCCCAACTTCCGAACTCTGAGCTGTTATTAAGTACTTCTATGTAAAAAAAAAACTCAATAACACTTTTGGATTCGAACCCGAGACTTCTTGATTGGCAGTCACATACGTCAACCGTTAGACGAATGAGGGTTAAATCCCGTAAATCCCCTTAATCGACTATGGTGATGTGTGTTATTTTGCCCTGAATTCAGACCTCCTTGATAAATTTGAACGTCTTCTTAATAACTGCATTCAATTCATATTCAATCTCCGCAAGTATGAACACGTGTCTACTTTCCGTTCTCAATTGCAATGGTTACCTATTCGCCAGCACTGCAGTCAGCGAGCGTTGACCTATCTCTTTTCGTTCCTCATCTCCCCATCTTCACCTACCTACCTTGAACCCTACCTCCGCTTCTTATCTTCGAATCACGATAGAAATCTTCGCTCATCTAACAATTTGCTTCTCTTATGTCCCTCTCACAATTCCGACATCATGAACTCCTCGTTCTTTGTACAAGCTGTACTGCTATGGAACACGCTCCCACTTGAAATCAGGATGTCAACAAGTCGTGTCACATTCAAAATGAACGTCAAAAACCACCTCTTGACTAAATGGCAGGAAAACTATAATTAAGAAACAATTTAGTTCCTACTCACAGTGTACATATGTAAGATTTATGTATTAGTGTGTATGTATATCCATATATAGATATTTTATGTAAATGTATACAGGGTCTGTCGTAAATAATGGATAAGTCGTAAACTGGAGTTGGTCCGGCTATGAGACTATTAGAAAATCGTATCTTTTTGCCAGGGTTTCTAACCGTATGGAAATGGCGTAGACTTTTATGTTTTTTTATAAATTTCGCTACTCTTTGCATTCATTCCGTTGCCATTTCGTTAAATTTAGGTATTTCTGTGTCATTTTTTTTGTATTATAGTCTTGAAGATGTGTATTATTTAGTTTTAGTACTGTTTTAGGCGTTTTTAACGTTGGTCATTTTCAAAATTGTCATTTTAAGATTTTTTATGTTTTTGTTTTACTTAGGGTCAACTTTTGATCATTTACTGTGTAAAAAAAAAGTACGGCGCTATAGCTGCCCATGATCTTAATAAATTATCTAGTATGTGTAGATTCTAAAAAGGTATAACAATGCATACTTCACAAGTAATATTAAGCTACATGAGCGAGATCAATATCAAGGTGAGAAAATATTTTTTTCATGTAATGTTGTAAATGGTTATAAAACTTCGTCATAATGATTTATTTCTGCCAAGATTCTTTACACAAACACTATGGGGTCACTATTAAGGATATTCAAAAGAAAACTAGGTTGTTTTAGTACGTAAAAATATTTATTCAACAACTTAAACTAAATGTTCGAAGTGTCCTCCGCCGGCAGCTATGCACGCTCTACATCGCCTAATAAACGATCGCTTAATCCGGCGCACATAACCGGCTTCTTCAATTTTTCTCGCGTACCAGGGTCTTCTGCAACTATTTCCAGTACTTCGGCTGCACTGTGGCGTTGTGGTCGTCCTTCACTCGCCCCGCCTACGCCGGTCCCAGGAAATCGTCCTTCCAAAAATGTGTTGTGCACTCTTATGAAGACACGATAGTCAGGATGCCGGGCATTTGGATATTTTTCCCGATAAACTCTAGCAGCTCTATTGGCGTTGCCATCACATAAACCATAAATGTAATGCATGTTTACGTATTCGGCCGGCGTGTATTGTTGAGGCATGATATACAAAATTTTCCAAAATAACACGTGCAATCGATAGCACAACACGATGCCCATAAATGAGAGCTGAGTTGTCAATATCACCAGGTTAACAAGTCCAAATCACAAAGAAAATCTAAGTCCGATATTAGAAAGCAGTAACAAATTGACGACAGTAATGAAAACGAGAGCACATGCGATGGTCAAAATCACACTGAGAGATGTATCAGGAGTGCGCCCTAGCTAAACGCATGCTAACCTTTTCACACATCGTGAGTGTGAAAGGGACGGTGCATCATGCAGTGTGCCTAGTAACAATGTCCTTTTCACGCGGGGAGACCCTTTGTATTGCTGTCTTTGTTCATTTTTTTACCTGATGATCCTTTTTACGAATAAACTTGTAACATGTTTGTCGCATGTAACTATTAGAGCACATCAATTTTAAAATTAAACACCTTTATGAAATGAGGAGGCATGAAATTTTTTTGACAAAAATCTACCTAGTTTTCTTTGAATATCCTTAATAGTGGCCCCATAGTGTTTGTGTAAAGAATCTTGGCAGAAATAAATCATTCTGACGAAGTTTTATAACCATTTACAACATTACATGAAAAAAATATTTTCTCACCTTGATATTGATCTCGCTCATGTAGCTTAATATTACTTGTGAAGTATGCATTGTTATACCTTTTTAGAATCTACACATACTAGATAATTTATTAAGATCATGGGCAGCTATAGCGCCGTACTTTTTTTTTACACAGTAAATGATCAAAAGTTGACCCTAAGTAAAACAAAAACATAAAAAATCTTAAAATGACAATTTTGAAAATGACCAACGTTAAAAACGCCTAAAACAGTACTAAAACTAAATAATACACATCTTCAAGACTATAATACAAAAAAAATGACACAGAAATACCTAAATTTAACGAAATGGCAACGGAATGAATGCAAAGAGTAGCGAAATTTATAAAAAAACATAAAAGTCTACGCCATTTCCATACGGTTAGAAACCCTGGCAAAAAGATACGATTTTCTAATAGTCTCATAGCCGGACCAACTCCAGTTTACGACTTATCCATTATTTACGACAGACCCTGTATGTGTATTATGAATTATGTTAGTCTATCTTAGTCCATATATTGATAGCAATCATCAGCATAACATCCTCTTATTTCCACCACAATGCATCTACCTCACAAAATTTCCACATCTTCCAAAGGTTGGCTGGTAGAGAATGTCTTTGTTCATTAAGCCCGCCGTTGTACATGTGTGCATAAAGTTTTAAAATAAATAAATAAAACTGGTGTGATATAGCGCTTGCGCTGTGTTACACCGAGTGAGTGAGGATACCGGAGGCCTATACCCCATTTTTTTTTTTTTTTTTTTACGTGTGGAAACCCCCTCGGGCCGTCACCCCGCCGGGGTCTGCGGCGGGGCGGTGTGTCGGAATCGAACGCACTTGTAACGCCACTGGTGCTGCGGTCTCCATGGGCGATGGGATTGGCTTACCATCAGGCGATACGTCAGCTCGTATGCCACCTATACAAATAAAAAAAAAAACTAATTACATCAAGTACCGACAATCGAGAGTACAAATTGTTATTGTTGTTTACAGGGCGTATTAGACACGATAAAAGAAGACGGTATCATTGAACAACACAAGGTGAGTTTCGTTGTATATTATTTAAGTATATACAGTACATATACCAAAAAACAGTTTTTCTCAATTTTTGTCTGTCTGTCTAATATCTGGAACGACTGAACCGATTTTGACAGTACTTTCACTGGCAGATAGCTGATGATATAAGTGTTGCGCTGTATATGAACTAAAAAAATGGCGAATGTGCCTCGTCATGTAAAACTTTAAAACTTAATAAACGTATAAAATATATAAAAATCATCTCTCTTCAAGCCCTCATCTCATCAATAAGGAGTAACTTAAGTTATTTTATTAGACTATCTTTTGCCCCGGAGTGTTCAGCTATTAACGAACAAAACCGTTCTGTAGTAAATTAAAACATCATTTCTACGGCTTAAACCCAGCGGTGGACAGTTAAAAGCAGTTGATGTGATGTTTTCTTGAAAAAACCTTCTTAAATCTCTCGTTCGCAACCGTGGGAGAGCTATGCTTCGGCATGAATGGGTCGGCTCGACCGGAGTGATACCACGGCCTCACAGAAAACCGGTGTGAAATAGCGTTTGCGCTGTGTTTCACCGAGTGAGTGAGGATACTGGAGGCTCATACCTCAACCTCTCCCCCCATCCTCCAAAGGTCGGCAACGCACTTGTGACGCCTTTGGTGTTGCGGGTGTCCATGGGCGGCGGTAATCGCTTACCATCAGGTGATACGTCTGCTCGTTCGCCCACTATTCATTAAAAAAAAATAGTTAAAACTGTATATAGATTATTGAATTGACCGAAATATTTTATTGAAAATGGCTATTAGTTGTTCAAAGACAGTTTATTTCTCCTCCAGAGTGACGCGATCATAGCCAACGTGTACTATTACTTAAAGCAAGAGTACGAAACATTGACAAAGATACTAAACATAGAATACGACTTGGGGCCTCTGTCGGACCTTATAAACCGAACTGCAATTGCTACAGACGTCTCTCAAGATACTGTTATAACGGCATTACAAACGCACAAACTGCATATGGACATCCATTTCGATCATAACTACGCGAGCGAGTACTCCAGGTAAGTTGCATCATCAGCTCAGAAACATATCTTTTGCAGATAGGGAAAAATATCTTAACATCACCTTTTAACACCAGTATAAAAGTACTATTATTTATGTGGTGGAATACAATATTCATTTATTGCGCTATCGTACACAAACATGACAATTTATATTACATACACACACGAACATTCATGCAAGCGCCCTGCGCCGTGACGTCAGGTCACGTGACCTGACACGAGTTTATACCATCCGTCCTACAAATTTTCGATCAGGACACGTGACCCCCATTCCAAAAAAGTACAGAGCGCCGCTAAAGAAGTTTTAAAGTATATAAGTTTTTTTTTTTTTTTTTTTTTCCTTGGGGAAGGCCCGGGTCAGATCGCGCCGGCCCCCCACTCGCACGTTGGTATGCGCCCCCGAGAAACAACAGGGGCGCATTCCGCCACACCGCCAAGGGCGGCAGGTCCCCCGACCCGCCGCCCATGGCCAAAGTATATAAGTATTTATACCAGTTGTCTAGTATCCATAACACAGGCTCTGCTTAGCTTGGGACTAGATGGCGTTGTGTGCTAGATGTCCAGAATATTTATTTATAATATGAAAAAAAATAGATAATTAGTCAAGGCGACTAAATTTTGAATTAAGTAACAAATGTTGAACAACTCCTACTTTCAACTCTTGTGTAGCAATCACGACAGGAACCTCCGGTCCTCTGATAACACCTTCTTCTTTTTTGTCCGTCTCATACGTCTGAGTTTGTTGGCTCTTCCTTTGCTGTACAGTCTGTTCTTCTTTGTAATGAGCTCCCTCTCGAGATTAGGATGGCACCTAATACTTTAACGTTCAAGGCAAAAGTAAATAAGTATCTTTTAAAACAATTGGCAGAATCAACTGCCCCATGATTATCATCTACCAATAAAATTAATCTATATGTATGTGTATGTATTTATTTAAGTAAATATATGTATTTGGTTATATGTATAGGTTTAAGTATATGATGTTGTGGGGGAACGGATATCATGTTCCACCAACACAAAGGGAGGATCCTCCGACCAGGCGAGGTGATCATGCCTGCATGAGGTACATATGATAATCGACGCGAGAACTATTTATTGCGTGATTCAGGATTTGTAGTTACTCCGTGTAGAGCGTTACTTCGTAGTTTAGTGTATCTTGGGTAGATGGCGCTGTAGTAGGTTATTGTTGTGTTATATGTGGAAGTCGCCACAATGTCTATGTTTGTATCTATATACAATATATATATTATTCTCACAAACATAACAACCAAAATGCACCTACTTCCTGCCTTCTCTGCATCACCCATTGGTTGACTGGTAGAGAATGCCTTTACCCAGTTCCTATATTTGAAAAACAATCCGTTCTAGGTACGAATAGTAGTATATTATACGGGGCGTAACCTAAAATCGTTCCTATAAAAATAAATTGAGGCATGATATTTACGACTCGTAGTCGGTTGTAGAAATTTTTTACACGATGACGATTCGTTAAATTAGTAATTAAGTCCGCCAATGCACCAAATGTGCATGATGTATAAATAAATAAATAAATAAATGTTGTATTTTTCAGATTGAATTTAATTCTAAGACAGGCTCTTCAAGGTTCAACTAAAACCCGTTTCGGCAGAGGTGGTACAAAAAATAAACGGCTTTTAGACAAACAGTAAGTATTCATCGACTGCCTCGGTGGCGTAGTAGTAGCGTATGTGACTGCTGTGCTTGAAGTCTCGGGTTCGATTCCCGGGTCGGACCAAATGTTTGTATGATTTACAAATATTTGTTTCGGAGTTTGGGTGTGTTTTGATATGTATGTATTTACAAAAAAAAAAAATTTACTAACCCAGGTGTAGCGGTTAGCGTACGTTGGAAGGAGCGGCAATATTAATTTTTTGCCGCTCCTCCCAACTCCTGCATTTCAATACCCCTTTTTACGTGTGGAAACCATTTCAAGCCGTCATTCTATTGGGGTTTATGTGTAGTGTGTTGAAATCGTACCGAGTAAAGCTATACATACGTATGTATAATATGTATGTATTTACAAAACAAAGTATATATGTATTTATATCAGTTGTTTAGCACCCATAACACAAGCTCTGCTTAGCTTGGGACTGGATGGCGTTGTGTGTTAGATGTACAAAATATTTATTATATATAAATTATATTATTATAAATGTGAATGTAACTTTGTTTGTTACGTTTTCACGTGAAAACTACTTAACCGATCATCATGAAACTTTGTACACGTGTTCTTGGAGGTATTAGGAATAACATGGGATAGTTATTAAATGCGAGCGATGCCGCGGGCTATCATAAACTCGAAAGTAACTTTGTCTGTTTGTTACATTTCCACGTCTAAACCGCTGCACCAATTTCAATATAATTTGGCAAGGATATACTTTCATTCTTGAGAAACGAAATAGGATACTCTTTGCAGCTGTAACCGATATAAACACGGACGGAGCCGCAGGTAAAAACTACTTTGAAATAACCTACCTTTTTTTTACGTGTGGGAACCCCCACGGGTTTTGCGGCGCGTCGGTGTGTCGGAATCGAACCGACTAAAACTGCGCCTGAGAAGGGAGGGGGTCCCGGACCCCTCCCTTCTCTCTCTGGTCGTGTTAATCTGCTGTTATTAACACGACCGGACCCCACTTTGAAATAAACTATACCATCCCGTCTGGCCAGCGTGATGTAAGTAGTTGGACAAAACCTTTAATAACAGAGGTCTATGTTCAGCTGTGGACTAAAGGCTGTGATGATGATGATGATGTGTAACATTACAGAGTGGACCATGAGAGTGATGGCCCTAGCCCTTCCAAACGAAGAGTTGGTGTTAGCGGTGTTCCTTCAGCCAGTGGTAGCATACAAATGCCGTAAGTAGTTACAATTATATTACTAACCCAGGTGTAGCGGTTAGCTCATGTTGGGAGAAGCGGCAATATTAAATTTTTTGCCGCTCCTCCCAACTCCTGCATTTCAATCACCCTTTTTACGTGTAGAAATCATTTCAAGCCGTCATTCTATTGAGGTTTATGTGTAGTGTGTTGAAATCGTACCGAGTAAAGCTATGCACTGTTTAATGGGGAGGGTTTGGAGCGGATTGTATCTCAATTGTGAATCGGTCATTTATTATACTATTATATATTATCGTCAGCCGTGCCATCAAGCCCTCATTTTGGCGGCTGTTCAGTCCAGCTTCGTAACTGTTACTTTCAACTATTTTCTGGAGAAAGTGGTTGAAGGCGATTCTGTAAAACACCGTTCTTAGACCAAACGGCCCGTGTGTTAGTCCTAGGCATCGACCAGGCCTGCCAATAGTTGTTTGAGCGCCCCTATGCAAATCCAACGAAGCTGGTTTTCCGTGTTGATTGGAATACATTAAGGTACTCCCTACTGGACGACTGGTGATGTCTGACAGCGATGGCGCCCTGTCTGAGTCGCGTACAGAAGCTGACCCATTCACACCTGCTATACCAATGCTAAATGTTTCCCAGTCCCACCCCGCCCTCTCCATTACGAGTTCCACCTGAGTAAATGGT
The DNA here is from genome assembly GCA_916048165.1 of Spilarctia lutea. NCBI lineage: Eukaryota > Metazoa > Arthropoda > Insecta > Lepidoptera > Erebidae > Spilarctia > Spilarctia lutea. The sequence continues at coordinate 6,255,411 of OU696494.1, forward strand.
CGTCCTGATGGTTCGCCTCTACTTGTCCCGTGTTTCCTCCTGAGCCAAAAGGTAAAAAGTAAATTTCATATCAATCCGTTTATTAGTTTTTGCATGAAAAAGTAACAAACATCTATACATCCAGTCTCACAAATTTTCGTATTTATAATATTAACGGGTCTAAAACTATACAAGATATTTTAATCAAACGCACAGATTACCGCCAAGTAATGGGGTTTTTTTCTTTTTTCCCGTGGGGAATGCATTTACGCACTTCGCTCGCGTGTGTAAGTGTGGGACTCCTGGCCTCCGAGAGAGGAGGCCAGACTACCCACTAAACCCCACGTTGTTCCTCATCACCTAAGACCAAGCCACGGGATAGTTTGCTCACCGCGATTCGGCTAAGGATGCCCTTTCGAGCTCGCCTCGGGGGGCGAAATCGTTAGGGCCTCCCTCTCCTTAGTTTGTATGCGCCCCCGAAACAACAGGAGCGCATTCCGCCACACGGCTAAGGGCGGCAATTCAATTCTAATCATAGTAATTATGATTTAACCATAATTATCTGGTAATTTATGTTTTTTTTATTGAATAGTTGGCAAACGAACAGACGTATTACCTGATGTTAAGCGATTACCACCGCCCATAGACACCCGCAACACCAGAGGCGTCACAAGTGCAGTGCGTTGCAACCTTTGGGGGATGGGGGACCTCACTCACTTGGTGAAACACAGCGCAAGCGCTATTTCACACTGGTTTTCTGTGAAACCGTGGTATCACGCCGGTCGAGCCGGCCCATTCATGCCGAAGCGTGGCTCTCCCACGATATGTCATGTTTTGACAATGTGACTTAGGATTAAGGTGGGGTCATTTAACTGCCTCGGTGGCGCAGTGGTAGCGTATGTGCTTCCCATGGGGACCTATTTTTAATTGAGTCTAGTTCTTGAAGTCGATATTTTTTGTTAAAATTTGTGATTATTTCAGTGTAACTGGTGTCTGCAGTGGTAATTCAAAAAAAACTATCAAAAACGACAATGGTACAAAAAATAACAACGAAACAGACGACTATGGCGGGACATACGATGACGATGGGACATACGATGACAATAGGATATACTATGACGATGGGACATACTATGACGATGGGACATACTATGCCTATGGGACATACTATGACGATGAGACATTCGATGACGATGGGACGTATAACAACAACGATGGAATATACGACTCCTGCATAGATAACAACAATACAGGGAAAAGCAACAACAACAGTAAAAGAAACAACAACAACGGACCTAATAACAGTGACGAGTAAGTCTTACCTATACTAATATAATAAAGCTGAAGAGTTTGTTTGTTTTAACGCGCTAATCTCAGGAACCACTGGTCCGATTTGAAAAATTCTTCTAGTGTTGGATATTCCATTTATAGAGGAAGGCTATAGGCTATATATCATCACGCTACTACTAATAGGAGCGGAGCACCAATGAAGAATGTTCCAAAAACGGGGGAAAGCTTTCACGCTACGGGCAATATAAAACGCAAACGAGGTTGCGTGGCTCAGCTAGTATAACATAAATCAGGAGTGAATTTTTTTTTAAATTTAATCCTGCCACAGTGACTGCTCTGCCTGATGGAAAGCATTAGCAGAATCCAAGAGTAGTGGTCATTATACTGATTGCTAAAATGCAGCATTGTGACCCACACTATTGAGACTGCTTCGAAGGCGTAGTGGTAGCGTATGCGACTGCTAAGCTTGAAGTCTCAGGTTCGATTCCCGGGTCGGACCAAATGTTTGTATGATCTGCAAATATTTGTTTCGGAGTTTGGGTGTTTTCTATGTATAATATGTATGCATTTACAAAAAAAAAGTATATATGTATTTATATCAGTTGTCTAGTACCCATAACACAAGCTCTGCTTAGCTTGGGACTAGATGGCGTTGTGTGTTAGATGTCCGAAATATTTATTTATTTATTTACTTGTAATTAGGGAACCGAACCCACTACCCTACAACCACTTCAGCATATTCCTATCCACTACTAAACGAAGGCATCCCTAAAGAGCACTAACTATCCCAGTTCTGAGCAGTCCACATTCATTTCCTCCAAGTCGTCGCTTCATTGTCCACAATCCTGCTAATATCAAATTTATTTGTGACTCTGTTTGAATTCTTTTACGTAATTACTTGTAGACGTAACAAGTAGTAACAACTTATTTTATGTATGTTCATCATCATCTTCCTAGCCTTTATTATTCCCAATATTATTTGAGGTCGGCTACCAGTTCAACCGGTTTTACCTGAATATCAGTTTTTACACAGAGCGACTGGAATCTGACCTCCGCAACCCTGAGGGCGAACTGAATTCGAAGGTTGAACTAGTTGTCAGTATATTTGAGGGCACTGACTTCCCAATAACGATTGCCATAGATGTTCATGACAACCGGGACCGACGGCTTAACGTGCTCTCCGAAGCACGGGCGGGAAACACCGCCATCTTTCATACTCCGGGCTACTATTAAGAATTTCTTGTAGGAAAAACCCAACAGCAGTCCGACCCGGGAATTGAACCTGAGACCTCTTGATTTGCAGTCGCTTACGCTAACCACTAGCCAGGGTTTCCCAAACTTATTTTGCCTACTGCCCACTTTGAGAATAAATTATTTTTTAGCGCCCCCATTTTTTCACCTACTTAAAAACCACTGTAACTTCAAATTTAATTAATCAATTATTTTGAGCTATATTAGCGGAGATTAAACATTAATTCTAAACGAGACTTTTACTATAACTCGCAAGAGTTAACTTGAAACCTGAGCGCAGTAGGTAATACACAACGGCTCTCAGGTCTCAAGTTAACTCTTACACCTGCCAATGAGAATGATTATTGAAACGCAACTTTATAGTATTCAAACATAGTATCTTTTATTCAAAATAAAACAAACATAATCGATTCTTATATAAAAACTAATGTGAAGGATAAACCTGATGCTGTTTAATAAGTTTGTTGATATCAGGTTCCAATTTACTCAAGAACAGTCGCAAGTCGCCACGTTCGGTAACATGCAAACGATTTCTTTTAAGCAGTGTTGCCACAGCACTAAATCTAAGTTCACACAAATATGACGATGGGAATGTTATCAAGAATCGTTGAACGATTGACCACAATCCAGGGTACAATTGCGGGATCGGTATTTGTAGCCAAAATTCTTGGTAACCATTTTTGAACTTGATTTTTATTTCCTCGTTTGTTGTCAATTCTATAAGTTCTTCTTCCAGCTGAGGTGATATTGCTGTGTTGACATTTGAAAACGGATCCAACACCCAGTCTGGTATTTCCAAGTTCAAAATGTCCTGGTATCGTTCGGTGAAGTCAATGTGGAGGTTTTCCAAATGTTGTCAGTAGGCATACAAATCATCGTTACTGCAGGATACTGATAAATTCGGAAAATTATGAAACTTACTTCTGCCCATATTCTTTTTGTGTAGAAACAGTTTGGCTGCCAAAGCAGCAAGGACGTTTTTTGTTTTAATTAAATTTAGTTCATCGCCTTGCAGTTGGAGATTCATGACGTTGAACAATTTATACAGGTCTGTCGTGTAAGCTATATCATTCTTAGATGTAATGAGCTTGTTGTGCAATTCTGTATTTTTACTTTCCAAGAACTCTATCACAGAGTTAAACAGGTTGTAAAATCGAGTCAGACAATTGCCTCTTGATAGCCAACGAACTTCAGTATGAAACAACAAACGGTTAAAATCCTCGTCATTAGTAACACAAAGCTGATGAAATAATCTATCATTCAAAGAGCTGTTGCGGATTTTATTGACTGCTTTGATGACATATTGCAGTAATTGAAATAGTCGTTCACTTAAGTTTCTAGCAACCAAATGTTGTCTATGAATAACGCAATGTACAGCAAGGACACCTGGAATTTTATTTTTTAAGTACGCTACGAAGCCTTTATGGCACCCTGTCATAGCCGGAGCGCCATCCGTAGCAACTGATATAATATTTTTCAAGGGAATCTCTTTCTCATCACAAAACTTTTCCAATATATTGAATATGCTTTCGCCTTTTGTATCGGTCTCTAAATTTCTAGCAAACAATAGTTCTTCACATATTTTCTTATCTTTAATAAACCTCACGTAAGACAGCAACAATGCTTCATTAGTTGGTAAAGTGGACTCATCGAGCTGAATTGAGAATTGGCTTGTCCTCATGTGATCGCACAATGATCCTTCAATATCTTTAGCCATTTCATCAATTCGTCTTTGCACAGAATTATTACTCAAATGGTTTTTTCGGATAATATCTGCGGCCGGCGTATGACGCACAGTAGTTATTACTTCCTTTATTGCTGGAAAAATTAACTCTTCTCCGATGTTATGTGCTTTGCCTTTTTGAGCAATTAACAAAAAGATATTGTACGAAGCTCGAAGTCCGTCGTCATCTTGTTTAACAGCCGCCGAAAGTAGTTTTGCTACACTTGGCTGAGTATTATGCTTCTTCTCTAGGTCTTGAAAATATGCTACATTCTTGTCTTTCTTACCTGGAGCATTTTATTCAAATGATCTGGTAGTCTTGAAGGCTTCATGCTTAATAAGCAGCACGCACCGACAGGAATAAAACAAACATGCATAAACTCGTTTATCTCATTCGACGCTCAGTCGTACTCAACAAGTGAGAACAAGTATTATATGAACCAGCCGAATGACACAGGAATGTACAATTCGGGCTATTTAACAAAAACTTGTTAAAACATGATTGCCCGCGGTCTACTATCTACAAAAATTACCTATCTAGGAGTACTGATAACTATTAAAATGCGAAAATATGTCTGTTGCCTTTTTATTTGTTTGTTTGTGTCTACTTTCATTTCGAAACGGAGCGACCGATTGACATGATTTTTATTTTGTATATTCAATAAAACAGGACAGATATATGAACTACGCGGAGAGAAATATCGAACCGAGTTTGAGCAATCTCTTAACTAATATTAAATGATGTTCACAAGTTGTAGTTGAGAGTCGAGAGCTCATACTGTCGGTGTCTAAGAGGCCTCCTACCTAAATGAAATTACAAATCACCCCCTAGCCTCTACACAACGCCCCCATTTTTTTCTGGGTCTCTTAACCGCCCCCCTTTAGGCTTGCAGCGCCCACAAGGGGGCGTTATCGCCCACTTTGGGAAAGGCTGCACTAGACCAACGAGGCAGCTTATTTTATGTATGTTACAGAGAGAATAATAAAATTATGGACAAATGGCTGAAACCCCGCAAGGATTTGATGCCGAAGGACTTAATTTGGAAAACACCTTTTGTAAATCAACAAGTGCCGTCGTAAGTACATAATATCTATACTAATACTAGCTGTTCCGACAAACGTTGCTTTGCCATAAAAAGGAATATATATTTTAGGGGTGGGTCAATAAAAATTGCGATGGAAAAATAGGGGTTGATCGTAGAGGGTTGAAAATTCAGGGTTGTATGTATTTTCTAATGTTGTATCATAAAAAAATAAAAAAATATCGTAAAATAGAAAAAAAAATAGGGGTGGACTACCCTTAACATTTAGGGGATGAAAAATAGACGTTGGCCGATTCTCAGAGCTACCTAAAATGCTCACAAAATTTCATGAAAATCGGTCCAGCCATTTTGGAGGAGTATGGTAACTAACATTGTGACACGAGAATTTTTTTAGTGTAATTATAAGGTGACTGTGTACACTCTTTTTAAACATAACGCTTAATGCATAGAGGGGTAGGCAGATACAGACAGACAGACAGCATCTTTGATCTAGCATGGGGAATATTGGTGTTATTGGGTTTGGGAATAGACTTGAGTGCTTCTGAGAGCACGTTAAATTGTCGGTCCCGGTTGACATGAACACCTATGGCTATCGTTATTGAGAAGCCAGTGCCCATAAATATACTGACAACTCCATGGGAGAGCCACGCTTCGGCATGAATGGGCCGGCTCGACCGGAGTCACAGAAAACCGGTGTGAAATAGGGCTTGCATTCCACTGCTGCACATAAGCCTCTCCTTAGAAGGAGGCTTTGGTCTAATATACCATGCTGGTCAGACAGGTTGGGTATGTTTCAGGTTCTTTTCTTTCTGCAGTGCTGTTGTCCTGCGTAGTTTGCTCCCTTAGTTGTCTCTTACGACACCCATAGGATGACCAGAGAAAATTCTCATATTCAAATTCCTTTTTAGGTGTTCATCATCCTCCATTGAGTTTAAGCACCCAGGGTCGATAGCAGAAAATAAGATTGAACCAGCTGCCGCATATCCGACTGCAGAAAATCATCAACTTATAACAGAGTGAGTGTTTATATATAATAACTAGCTGACCCACGCAACCTCGTTTGCGTCTTATATTGCCTGTAGCGTAAAAAATTCCCCGTTTTTGAAACAGTCTTCATTTGTGCTCCGCTTCTATTAGTAGTAGCGTGATGATAAATAGCCTATAGCCTTCCTCGATAAATGGACTATCCAACACCGAAATAATTTTTCAAATCGGACCTGTGGTTACTGAGATTAGCGCTTTCAAACAAACAAACAAACAAACTCTTCAGCTTTATAATATTAGTATAGATAAAAAAATGTCTATAAACTTTAACTTATTATGTATGAAAATCCGTTCAGCAGTTTTTGCGCGAAAGAGTAACACACACCACACACACACACACTATAATAATAATAAGCCTCCTATCCTGAACTGCTTTCTTCTTTCTCTGAATTGTGGTTGTTTCTTAAGTTACAAAATATCTCTGAGTTCAGTGTGCTTCTTGGCAAAGGCCTCCTCTAATTATTTCCACTGTACTCTGTCTCTAGCAACCCTTCTCCATTTTGGGCCTACCGTCAGTTTTAGTTCATCTTCCCATCTCTTGCCCTGTCTTCCTCTGTTCCTTCTCCCATCTCTAGGGTACCAGTCTGTTATGATGTTGCTCCACTTCTCTTGTGTACCGCGCAGCATGTGCCCAGTCCATCTCCACTTCAAACTGTCTATTGTATTAAGCACGTCTGTGACCTTTATCCTACTTCTTATGATGTTGTTTCGTACCCTATCCTGTTTCTTAATACCTATCATACTTCGTTCCATAGCTCTTTGACAATGTTCCAACATGTTTCTGTCATGTTTCGTGAGCGCCCAGGTTTCACACCCATATGTAATACATGGGAGAACGCAGGTATTGAAGACCTTCTTTTTGATACCAGTACTAAGATCTGTGGATTTCATGATCTCTTTCAGCGACCAATATCTTTTCCATCCGTTGGCTATGCGTCTCTTGATTTCTTTTGTAGTTGTGTCTGTATGTGAGATGATTTGCCCTAAATATATATATTCGTCTACATATTCAACAGGTTGGTTGTTGATTTCTATATCATATTTGTTTGTATTAGTTAGTAGCTTCGTTTTGTTTATATTCATAGCTAAACCCACTTTTTCGCTTTCCCTATTTAGATCCTGTATCATTTTTTCTAGAATGCTTGGTTGTTCTTCAAACAAAACAATATCGTCGGCGAATCTAAGATGGTTTAATTTTTGGCCATTTATATTTAATCCATCCATGTCACACACACACACACATATCCTTACAAACTTTTGCCTTTATAATATTATTAGAAATATCGTAAGCGCCTGAACTTATGAGTTTAGTTGTGTGTGCATTAACTATGTATTCAAATGTTGTATAATTATTAACCGACTGCAAAATAAAAGAGGTTAACTGTTGGTTAGCCCTGAAAAGAACTGTTGGTTAGCCCTGAAAAGAACTGTTGTTTAGCTCTGAGAAGAACTGTTGTTTAGCTCTGAGAAGAACTGTTGTTTAGCTCTGAGAAGAACTGTTGTTTAGCTCTGAGAAGAACTTTTGCGTAGTTTTAAGAACGAAATCAAAAAAAAATCGCACGAAAATTATTAGACTTCACGCACGACCGCTATGTAGGGAGCCGACCTCGCATCTGAGCCGCGCGGGTACCTTACTCATAGATCTAAACTCCCCTCCTCCCTTCATAAGTAACACTTCCCAACGGGCCGTGCAGCTGAAATCGTAATATTTTAATTTTGCCATAACTTCAAAACCAAACGTCCAATTTTTATCATTCAAAGACCAAATATTATCTACATAAACTGTAGTTAGTGATGAAATAATTTATTTTGATAAGGATTGATAGCATGAGTAAAATAAACGCGTTTAAATGTAGTCCAAACAAAATTCAAGATTTTTAAATAAAAAAATGGTTGTTGTGCCTCACTCGACATAGATAGGTATAGTGTGTCGCGGACTTTTTTGTACATATTTATAAGATCTACGATTAATTAGAACATTTTATGGATCTATCTTTTTCCGTTTAGGCAGCGTACGCAAAATAAGTAACTTATCTGGTTGATTTTTTACACTTTGTGTCCGAAAAACCCAAATATCTTACGGAACCCTATTTTTTCCAAAATGAAATATAGCCTATGTTACTCGTGGGTAATGTAGCTTTCGAATGGTGAAAGAATTTTTAAAATCGGTCCAGTACTTTTTGAGCCTATTCATTACAAACAAACAAACAAACAAACAAACAAACAAACATACAAACAAAGTTTTCCTCTTTATAATATTAGTGTAGATAATAAATAAATTAATAAATATTTTGGACATCTAACACACAACGCCATCTAGTCCCCAAGCTAAGCTGAGCTTGTGTTATGGGACAACTGATATAAATACATATATACTTTTTTTTGTAAATACATACATATTATACATAGAAAACACCCAAACTCCGAAACAAATATTTGTAGATCATACAAACATTTGGTCCGACTAGAGAATCGAACCCAAGACCTCAAGAACAGCAGTCGCATACGCTACCACTGTGCCACAGAGGCAGTCAAATATTTATACAAAAAGCTCGGGCACCTCCGCCGGGCGAAGCTTGTCTTAAAAAGGAGTCAGTGAAAGTTCCTTCAAAATCATTCCAGCCGCAGTAGCACCCATAATACAAGTTCTGCTTGGTTTGGGACTAGACGGCGTTGTTTGTCAATGTCCGAAAATATTAATTTATTTAGGCACACTAAGATTAGTGCATTCAACCAACGAGACAAACCCGCAATACGGATATTACCTAAATCGCAGGCAGTGTTGGGCATTAATCAATTAGTTTTTCAATTAACTAATTAAATGATTAAAAAATAAATGTGATTAAATAAATTGCAATTGAATTAATCGTAATTAAACGTTTAATCGAGTTTTATAATTAAGTTATTTAAAATAATGTACATCAGTTGTAGAAAACAATTAATATAATTGTAATTAACATTTTAATTGATTAATGATGCAATTAAAATAAAATAAAAATGTGATTAAATAAATTGCAATTGAATTAATTGCAATTAAACGTTTAATCAGTTTTACAATTAAATTATTTAAATTTTTGTACATCAATTGTAAAAAACAAATACAATTAACTTTTTTAACAAGACTGGTGGTCACCTCACTGCGAATGTGGACAATGTAGCATGTTGACTTATAATATCGGGCCTATTGAGATGCTTTTCCTCTCCCCACTTAAAGGAAACTATCCTCGTGATCATCATCACCAACAGCATTTAACATTCCACTGCTGCACATAAGCCTCTCCTTAGAAGGAGGCTTTGGTCTAATATACCATGCTGGTCAGATGGGTTAGGTATGTTTCAAGTTTCCCTTCTCTCTGCTGTGCTAATTGATTAATGATGCAATTAAAATAAAAAATAAATGTGATTAAATAAATTGCAAATAGACGTTTAATCTGTTTTACAATTAAATTAATTAAAATATTTCTGTGTCGTGGGGGACACGTGGGTCATGAAACGGGCACAAAGAACACCTAGACTCAGAAAAACAATTTGTAGATCACACAAAGTGGGTTCAAAACTCAGTGTAATAATAAATGTAAAAAGAACTGATCAGCTGGTTTTATGTCTTTGTCTTATGACGACGGAAATGGTTTGCAGCACGTATACTAGTGGTTCATTCATCCACTCATCCTATACTTAACATACGCGCTTAGAAATACCCACACGCACACGCGCACACACACACACACACACACACACACACACACACACACACACGCGCACGCACACGCACACGAACACGAACACGCACGCACACGCGCACGCCCACGCACGCACACACGCAATTCTACAAGCAATTCTAGCTTAAAAGGAGGCTCAACACTAAATAGATATATGCTCACTTATATGTATTTATAAATAAATCAATCACACCCTTCTGTCTCTTACAGGTCAAGCGCAACAGCTGTGGGAGAGCCATCAGGACCACCTGACGCAGCTCAATCCTCCAGACAGAATTAGGTTTGTTTATCAGCAGCTTGGATACCATTATTTATTTATTTTTTATGGAATAGCAAATGAGCAGACGTATCGCCTGATGGTAAGCGATTACCACCGCCAATGGACACCCGCAACACCAAAAGTGTCACAAGTGCTTTGCAGGCCTTTGGGGGATGAGGAAGGGGATGGCGGAAGGAGTCTGGGTAGGGCCTCCGGTATCCTCATTCACTCGGTGAAACACAGTGCAATCGCTATTTCAAACTGGTTTTCTGTGAGGCCATGGTATCACTCCGGTCGAGCCGGCCCATGCATGCCGAAGCGTAGCTTCCCACGGTAGTACAGGCTATAGTTTAATGGTTTCTGGGTGCGTTTTATTCGTTCTGGGTTAATAATATAGAGTGTCACCAACCCCTTTCATCCCGTGGGTGTCATATAAGGCGACTAAGGACGCAGACTATGCAAGACAACATATACATAAGATAGCCTTATTATTCCGAGTCACACCAACAGACGATCACGGTACATGTTACTCATGAATTATACCGTGAGAAAGCCACGCTTCGGCATGAATGGGCCGGCTCGACCGGAGTGATACCACGGCCTCACAGAAAACCGGTGTGAAACAGCGCTTGCGCTGTATTTCACCGAGTAAGTGAGGATACCGGACTTGTGACGCCTCTGGTGTTGCGGGTGTCCATGGGCGGCGGTAATCGCTTACCATCAGGCGATACGTGTGCTCGCTTGCCCACAATTAAATAATAAAAAACACCAGTGTGCCGCGACACACACCTTGCGAGTACACAGGTCTAGATCGTTATTTTCAATATTGGTAACAATAAAATATTAACATGTATGCAGAACATGATTTAAAACTGTAACTCTGTTTATTTTCAGCGCGTTTATTACATATTATTCGATCTGTAACCCGAAGGCAGTGAAGAGACACAGCCTCTCTGTGTAGCATCTAAGATTCTCACCAGAGAGGGACTCCTCACAGTCTCAACAACTGAGCGGGCGATTCAAACGCTAGCGCCTCCCACTAGGTGGATGACTTTGGTTATATATTAGTGTATATATATATGTGTGTAGTGACCTGAAATGATCACATAATAGATTTGTAAATATGACAAATTGGACGATTTTTTGAGTCCACGGTCATAAATGACTCAGCTACTATAAAGGACCGTATTCACGGGCGAGAGAATCGCGGCGTTTCTATCGTCGGAACGCGCGAATGAGCGATTATTCCTTCAATGTTTCATCGCGACTTTGTAACTGAATTGAAGCAAACGTATAGAAATATGTGGTACGACGATAATATCGCCGCGATTCTGTCGCCCGTAAAGTTTGTGACCAAGATTATTGACAATTCTTGTATTCTGTTTTTTGCATGAAATACTTTCTGTATCATCCCACGCTATGCTGTGCACATTGATGAGAAATAATAAATAAATTAATTTTATTTTAATCAATGTAGAACTTTTGAGCCATTTTGTATATAATAAGTTAGATTTTTAACATGTACATAGTATAGATTGGAATAATAATACATTCTTTATACATGAATTTATATTGACAGATGTAGGGTACTACATAATCGCTCTATGGAGTAGACGATCATACAAAGCTGTGGTTTACTTACAAAAGGTGCTAAATGACTAAACATTTGAATGATTAAAATATTATACACACATTGTTTGTTGTTTTATTTAATTGACTACCTTACATCCATGGGTCTATGAGCTTTCAAATTATATAGTATATTGTCTACCGTCTGGAAATAGATTATTTTTTTGTAAATGAAAGGTCAAAAAAGAAGGAGGTTATCAATTCGGTTGTATTTTATTATATATTTTATTTATTATTTTTATTTTATTTTATTTTGACTGCCTCGGTGGCGCGAGTGGTAGCGTAAGCGACTGCCGTGCTTGAGGTCTCGGGTTCGATTCCCGGGTCGGACCAAATGTTTGTATGACCTGCAAATATTTGTTAAGTTAAGTTTGGGTGTTTTCTATGTATAATATGTATGTATTTACTAAAAAAAAAGTATATAAGTATTTATATCAGTTGTCTAGTACCCATAACACAAGCTCTGCTTAGCTTGGGACTAGATGGTGTTGTGTGTAAATGTGAAGTGAAATATTTATTTATATATTCTTTTGTTTTTGTTTTCTTTGTTACCTCATTACTTTCGACTGAGTGAACCGATTTAGATGTTTATTTTTTTATTTAAAAGCTGGCGCTGCCCGTGTCCCATTTTAATTTTGTCCAGTTCTTGAAGTTGGTTGGTTTTTCGTTAAAATTTGTGATTATCATAAGTCCAAAATTAAGTTTCATGACGAGCAGTTTTTTGTAAATACATACAATATAATACATAAAAAACACCCAAACTACGAAACATATATTTGCAGATTATGCAAACATTTGATCCGACCCGGGAATCGAACCCGATACCTCAAACACAGCACCCACAGTTGCATACACTTACCACTGCGCCGCCGGGGTAGTCAAGTAGTACCTAGTGTAACTGAATTACTTTCGTTTTAATAATATTAAGGTTTTTACTATTTTAAAAAGTTAAGGCAGCAACAAGCCGAGTGGCAAGACCTGTGGGTAGCTGAGCAGCCGGCCTTGTTGCATAAACTAGCTACCCATCGCAAACTAGTGCCGGCGGCAAAATCTCACCGATATAGTGTGTAGGAACCTTAAAGGGCGGCAAACGAGCAGATAATTAATATAATATAATATAATAAATCTTTATTTCTCTCACAAAGGTACAATTTAGTTACAGTTAATCTAATTAAAATTAAAAGGATTCTACATTTCCTTGGTGAGAGCTGGAGTCCGTACTAGGCTCTAGGCCTGTGTCACAGATCTCCAGGCCCCCCCCTACGGCCGACAAAATATTTATTTAATTGTATTAAATATACTTAGAAATTATTCAGAAACAATAAAAAATAAATATAAAAAAATGCAGCTGCACCTCCAAAAACAAGAAAAGAAGAAATACTAAGGTAGGTACTTAAATTCTATACAAAATTAAAATTAAAATTATCACTAATTTAACAAAAAAAATTAACAATACTTAAATGAGATCAAAATTCTAAGGTATTTAGGTTTGTGTGTAGTAGTGTAGTATGTGTATGTGTATGTGTGTGTGTGTGTGTGTGTGTGAGTTATAGTAAATTGTGCAAAATAAATGTGAGTTTAAATGGAGTTGAACGATTATAATTATTGGCGTCGCGTGTATGATGTGTGTATGGTGCAAGTTATGAAAGTTTGTTTTCAATTCAACTGATAAGTAACTTAGACACTGCGTGCGAAGCCAAAGAAGAAAAAAAAACTTATACATACACTGACCCAATGGTCGCAAGTGTTTCCAGCTTTTGATCATTTCCCAGGAGTCCCAGCCAGAAAAAGTAAATTAAAAATATCGTATCCAACTATACTTGGATCATGTTGAAAGGAAGCGCAAGAAGAGATTGAATTAAAGTCTATAAGTAGGCAAGTTTGAGCATGCGGACCCCGAAAAATTTATAAATAGATACTTAGACAGATAATTCTTTATTTGCACACCGTAATATTACTGACTTACAAGAGAGTTCATAAAATTTGAGATGTAAGGGCAAAAGCAATCTCTTACAGGCAATTTTGACTTCTACAAGCTCTTTAAAGTTAAAAACTACGACGGAGAAGATGGTGTAATAAATCAGATGTTTGGCATATTAATAATATTCCAAACATCTGTCAAACAAATATTATGTATTATTAAGTCAAATGAAATATCCGAACAAATCTCTTCATTGTCATCATCATAGTAATCGTATATTCATTAGAAAATATTTGAAAAGTTAAAATCTAACAACATCCTCTTAAAATTGTATTTCGCGTATTTGTACCGTCTGAGACTGCCTGCGTTCCCATTGAGGGACCACATTGGAATTTGAAGGTTTTGAATGCGCCAGGCTTTAGTAAAAGTTCTCAAACAATTGTAAATTAAGTAATTAATTTGTAAAAGCAGTAACTTAAAAGTTACAAACGGTCAAAGGTGGTCCCTCAATCGTGACCCATAGACATCCATATCTTGTAAACTAGTTAAAATTTACAACTGCACTAAGTGACTACTTTTAGTAAAAGATTTGTAAAAACCAATTGACTAAATATCTATCTTTCTTGTTCACTGTACAAAAAGATATAGCATGCGGAAGGTGGTCCCTCAATTGATCACCCTAGGTTCAGTTTGAGTGGAAACTACAACGAAATCTGGCATTCTGTGTGCTTCTAGTGTTAGTAAAAGTATCAGAACGATTGTAAATTCAACCTCTGGTTTGTAAAAGCAGGCTTTCAATAAGTTTTAATCCATTGAAGGTGGTCCCTCAATTGAAACGCTTGTCACAAAAGAAAGTCAATTTACAAATCATTCGGCAATTAAATAGGTTAAGGATGCAGTCTATTCGTTAGTAGTATGTTTTTACTAAAGCTTACTTTACTAAAACGTCTCAAATAATGAATAGTTTTGTTGCAAAATAATAATTAAATTCCTACGAAGAAATACGACGTCGAGGTGACCACACAGTAGGATTTCCTTGGATAAATAAAACTAGCGGCTGCTTAATTTCAATATTTTTGTACTATTTCATATCATCTACCAAATTTAAAACATACAACAAAATGTTTACTGTACTGTCAATGAACAATTTATAAAAAAAATAATAGTCCGATTTTATAACTTTTTTTTCTTGTCATTGTTTAATGTAAATTAGAACTAAGTAAATTATACAATTACTATATTAATTACGTTATAAAGAACGATCCATGAAATAACAACGATCAATAACATTTAAATCCTACTCCATTAAAAACCTAACGTCAGTAGGTACCATTGTTTCGTATTTATTTCAGAATATTGTCTTTGCCACTCAAAACACCCTAAAAATTGTGGCGCCCCCTATTTTTCTATGTAATTATTATTAGTGAATTCTTATTTTGAAGTAAAGTATTTTGAATTAATAATATTTTAAAAATGATATAACGCAAGAACATCATACTTTAGCCGCGATGAGTAATTTTTGGTAGATTTACTCGTATAATACAATGATTCGTGTTGACTTTCTTTGATGATCTTCAAATATTTATATATACAGGTTTACGCCAATTCCCTTTAGCTAGAGCGAGCGGAGTGAGCCCGATATCCACTGTAACTACTGTGATGATGCCTAATCGCGGTCTAAGCTAAAAATCCTGGTCACGGCACCATGTGTGATGTTGCCTCCTAGCGTGCTAACCTAAAGATCCTGGTCACGGCACCATATGTGATGCTGCCTCCTAGCGTGCTAACCTAAAGATCCTGGTCACGGCACCATATGTGATGATGCCTAATCGCGGTCTAAGCTAAAAATCCTGGTCACGGCACCATATGTGATGATGCCTAATCGCGTGCTAACCTAAAAATCCTGGTCACGGCACCATATGTGATGATGCCTCCTAGCGTGCTAGCCTAAATAACGGTCACGGAACCATATTCGGTGATGCCTCTTAGCGCCCTAGTCTGAGTACGTAATAGATCGGCTATCGGACAAGGCGTTATCGTTAAAACATCACCAGCAACTCTTATTTTGAAGAGTTGGAACTGCGCCCACGCCACCGCGCACTTCTATAAGACTCGTCACCAGACTCGTAGTCTTTCTACTGGATTAAACACCTCACGCGGAACAAAGGGAAAGATTATGGACAATTAAACACATTACAATTGGTTTGTTCTGATCACGCTTTCTCCCATTGTGTACCCAAGATTTAGATAGATTAACGCCCTTTTACTTTTGGCGATCTGCGCGGCAAATTAAATACTATATCAGTTGCGGTTTACATCCGGGTACATTACCATATGCTATACGTTACCCGATACAGAAATATCAAGGCGGCATTATCTGAACACCTTCACGCTCGGGACACGAACCCGGTTTCCCCCAGCTACACATCCTGCAATAGCACCGAATCAGCCTACAGAAAAGCCGAGTATCCAACCGTTAAACTCCCAGCACGTAGGTACACAGATAACCAGTTGTAATGCTTAGCAATATAATTATAAACAGTTGTATGAACTACATATAATTTACTAACGATCATCGCGTACTCAGACCCGGGTCACAAATGCCTATTTATCTTATAAAATACAACAGACTGTAGGGCTCACCTGAGTTTATCCAATGTTATATATCTTTAACTTACTCAATATATCGAAGATTCGCCCGGCTCGGACTCGGAGTTCTGTTTCTCCGCCAGCCTAAGAACAAGTCCTCACCCTTCTAAGCTTCTAAACTCACTGCTCTCTCCTCCGCTTCTCAAACCCAACTGCCTCATGCCCGTTTCGTATTTTCCCACAAAATCTCCGATAGAGCAGGTATAGACCTTTTTTTACTACGTTCAAGTGAGTCACAATTCTAAGTAGAATTTCTATTTTATCGCCACCAGATGTTGAAAGATTCTTACAATTGCGTTTAAAAGGTAATAACGTTTCTAATTTACGATCTATAACTTAAAATAGTTTATCAGCAATGTCAGACCCTTATGAGGAGACCTTTTGAGTGTAGTTATTGTATTTAGCCTATTGTTTCAATCTAACAAGGCAACCATTATTTGTAAGTTTAAATTACATGGAGCCGACCTCGTATCACACTACACTGCGATGCACCCCCACATCAGTTTGTAGAAAATATTCTCTAAGATTACCTCGCGATTGTGTAGGGTCTTGATATTTAGTAATACACGACCCCCTAACCTTTGCGGGATATACAATCTCATAACCGACGAACGTGTGTGGTGCATTCGGAATGCAGTTATCAATGTACGGACTCTCCTGTCAATAGCATCTAATTCAGTCTGAGTCCATCTAAGTACACCAAAGGAATACATCTGCACCGGCATAACCCAACCATTGCAGGCTCGTACCTTGTTACCGCCTGATAAAAGACTTTTAAGTAGGTACTTTTTTCAGGCGGCTAAAGAAGCGTTTCCGCAACGATTGTTTCTGATTCTGAATGATGTCAGATTCTGGTATTCCTCAGGACTGTAAAAACCTAGATATTTGTAGGTTTCGGTTGCAGACAGAGATCTGAGTTCTCTATACCTTCAGATTCCACAATCTCACCTTTTTTTACATACATAACTGCACACTTGTCTACACCAAATTCCGTTTTGATAGAATTACTAAAGTTTTCCGTAACCTTTAGTAATGCTGACAGTATTGTAATTTAGTGGGGGCAAGTAGTTTCAAATCATCCATGTGAAGGAGGTGAGATATAACTAGATCTTCTTTCTGCAACCTGTAGCCTAACCTTGAACCCTCTAATAGAATGCTGAGAGCTAGACAAAACCACAAGAGGCTCAGACTGTCACCTTGAAAGATGCCTCGCTCGATCTTTATAAGTACATCGTTCATCGCAGACTGCCGACATCCAGGAAAGCGAAGTACTGTTCTCCATTACCCCATACATAACTTTAAGAAACAAAGAAGAAAGATCACAGAGTTGTATCAATTTTATACAACTCAAGCACTTTCAAAAGGCATGTATGAGAAACGGAGTCAAAAGCCTTCTTGTAATCTATCCAGCATATCGCCAGGCTCTTACGATTACGACGCACCTGCTGGCTAATGGATGTCTATGATAAGGAGCTCTTTTGTGCCACAGGTCCCACTTCTACATCCATTCTGAGAAAGAGAAAGTGTCGAATTGTGATTAATATGTGTAATAATTTTGAGTCTTAGAATAGATGTCAGAACCTTGTACAAAGCTTGCTTATTTTTTTTTTTTGTTTTTATTATTATATATGTTCATGACAACTGGGACCGACGGTTTAACGAGCTCTACGAGGCACGGGCGGGAAACACCGCCATCTTCTATACTCCTGGTAACGGTTAAAATTTTCTTGTAAGAAATATCTAACAGCAGTCCAACTCGTGTATCGAACTCAAGACCTCTTGATATGCAGTCGGTTACGCCAACCACTATACCAACGAGGCAGTCTCCGACATGCTAATGTTGATAATTTTAATTAGTGCATTATAAAATATCTAATTTTACACATTAATTTTAAAATTAACATTCTAAGTTATCAGTTTTCACTTCTATCGGTGGTCAAATTCAAATACAAAGTCATTTATTCAATTAAGACAATAAGTAACATTTATGAACATTACGTTGACATAAATAGATTGACACAAACAGACGCCACAGCATGTGCTGGATTGCCAAGGTAAACATGGATCGATCGATCCATAACTTTCTCTTTCCAAAGTGCATAGGGTCTTATGAGAAGATTACTGGTAAAGAAACTTATGACCAATCCTTTTAATAGTCTGAAATTCAGGTACAATAGTATTAGTGTTAAATGAATGGTAAACAGTACGCAAGCTGTTGTCACCCGAATATTTTTTTTTCTAATGCTACAAAAGATAACGTAACCAACATAAGAAAAAAAAAATTATTCCTTTTAAGTTCAGTTAACATTTTGTTTTAAATTTGGTAGATGATATGAAATAAAAAAATATTGAAATTAAGCAGCCGCTAGTTTTATTTATCCAAGGAAATCCTACTGTTTGGTCACCTCGACGTCGTATTTCTTCGTAGGAATTTAATTATTATTTTGCAACAAAACTATACATTATTTGAGATGTTTTAGTAAAGTAAGCTTTAGTAAAAAAATACTACTAACGAATAGACTGCATCTTCAATCTATTTAATTGCCGAATGATTTGTAAATTGACTTTCTTTTGTGACAAGCGTTTCAATTGAGGGACCACCTTCAATGGATTAAAACTTATTGAAAGCCTGCTTTTACAAACCAGAGGTTGAATTTACAATCGTTCTGATACTTTTACTAACACTAGAAGCACACAGAATGCCAGATTTCGTTGTAGTTTCCACTCAAACTGAACCTAGGGTGTTCAATTGAGGGACCACCTTCCGCATGCTATATCTTTTTATACAGTGAACAAGAAAGATAGATATTTAGTCAATTGGTTTTTACAAATCTTTTACTAAAAGTAGTCACTTAGTGCAGTTGTAAATTTTAACTAGTTTACAAGATATGGATGTCTATGGGTCACGATTGAGGGACCACCTTTGACCGTTTGTAACTTTTAAGTTACTGCTTTTACAAATTAATTACTTAATTTACAATTGTTTGAGAACTTTTACTAAAGCCTGGCGCATTCAAAACCTTCAAATTCCAATGTGGTCCCTCAATGGGAACGCAGGCTCTGAGACTCAATACAGTCCCTAAACACAGAATTTTTACAAAATATTTATGTAACAAATTACAAATGTCAATTAAACTTAAACATCCAATTCTACCAGTTAATGGTAGGAATTTTGAAAACTGTTGTCTAAAATTCCATTCAAGTTTAATCCTCACTGTCTGTTTAATATTAGTGATACAAATATAATTACAAAAAAAATACGAGTAATTAACATTAATTACAAAATGGGTTAAATTATGTGGCATATTGTGAAATGGCAGCTGCAAACGCAAATCAATAAAACCCAGTTGACTCGCGCCGCTGTCAGACGTTTGACAAACGCAGTTTAGCAAGTATTTGACGGTCGTGAAATTATAAATGAAAATGGCTTGTTGTGCTATCAAACATTGTAAAAACTATTCAACAAGAAAAGATACACCTAAAAAGACATTTCATCTGTTAGTATTATCATATAATTTGATAAAGCAAACCCTTTTTTTTTTCAATAACGAAACAGCTATTTTGATCAGTGGTGCATCTGCCTGTATATTCAAAATAAACTCCTTTTATTTTACATAAATATTAATTTTACGTTGCCCGCCTTTTTATTGTGCATTTTTTTATATTATTAATTTTTCAACATTTTTTAAATATAACAGATGTCTTTCTGTATTTATATTTAACGTTCTATAAATATACTTTAGAAATATTACAAAGAAAATTCTTAAAATTGATTTTTGCTGTTAAATAGGTTTCCTAGAGACACAAATCTCTCAAATCGATGGGCAGACATAGTGAGGGAAAGTAGAAATGAATCTTGCTGGCAACCAAATACGTGGTCGTGTATTTGTTCCGATCATTTTTCTATAAGTGACAAGTATGTAACCAAAATCGGTCATCAAAGAATAAAACCAGGAGCCGTGCCTTGTCAGGTATTTTTTTTAAATAAGTTACTTTAAGAGACTTGATTTACAAAGCTAATCAGACGCGCGATTAGGTCGCTTTGAAGTTAAATTCTTGGCTTTTTAAATTCTTATGGCGGCCGGTATTCTTTTTGTGCTGTTTCAATTTTCATTTGTTCATATAAATTAAATTAATTAAAAGGTAATTATAATGAGTCGGCTTAATATCTGATTATGAGAAAAAATTTAATTATAAATTTTATCAAATAAAACCTACTTCAAGAACTGGACTCAATTGAACAAAGAACACCTGGGAAAAAAGAATTATCAAAATTGGTTCACCCAGTTGAAAGTTCTGAGGTAACAAAAATAAAATAAATACAGTTGAATTAGAACCTCCTCTTTTTTCGAAGTCGGTTAAAGTTTCACAACGCGTGACTTTAAACACAGCAACAATCGCGGCGCGTTTACGCTTTGGATATCAAGACCCAAACTAAATAAAAAAAAAATATTTAAATTAAAATGGCGTCGTTTACAGGCTTTAGTTTTGTCTTCGAAAAGTGATGACACGGAAGGATCTGAAGGCGTTGAGGATCATGACAGCAGTGACAACATACCAACAACTAAGAAAAAAAGATCTCGCCCTGTACGTTATAGCTATTTATTAATTATTCGATTGGTTTTATTTTATGTAGCTTTGTATGAAAAGTTCGAGTGTTATTGTCAGATAGTATTTATCGTCTTACGAGACGTGACTCTAGAAAACTATGATTGAAAAAAAAGTGATACAAATGTTAAAAAAAAATAAAAAAAAATAGTAGAACTCATTTTGACCATTGAAAAGTTTGTCAAAGTCAAAAAAAAATGTCAAAAGTAATTTTGACGTAAGAGAACAAAAAATGATGAAATTTCGAAAATATTCTAGATTTATCCCAGATTATACAAAATATTACACGACCATCGAATTATTGATTTAAAATATAAATTGATTAAATTTACCGTAAAGAATAGCAAGTTTTCCTCTAGTGGCCGTGCGCCTCTAGTGTTCGAAATTCAAACTTTTTTTTTGAATAACGTATCTTAAAATGCATGTTTGTCTGCGCTTATAAAAAAGCGTCTCTGACTTTTTTTTTTACTTTTTACAATATAATTCTGTTATTTGAAATTAAGATTTTAGACCTTATAATATTGTGTTACA
This sequence comes from Spilarctia lutea, assembly GCA_916048165.1. Taxonomy (NCBI): domain Eukaryota; kingdom Metazoa; phylum Arthropoda; class Insecta; order Lepidoptera; family Erebidae; genus Spilarctia; species Spilarctia lutea. Next base: position 6,277,057 of record OU696494.1, read on the forward strand.
GGCTGGTAAGAGGTCGAAACCAGATGAAAATAGTGACACAATACAACTGCCGGAGGTAATTCTTTTAATAATGATAATTAAAGTTCTCCTAACCGATTTTGCCTCGACGGCCAGTATCATCGGAGACTAGGCAACAGGAAATATCATAGTGCATAAGTGTGTTCGCAAACACAGGTTCACTCTCTGTTCGCTCACTCTCATAATCCAATGGGACGGCTCGGACACAAACAAAAGAGGTCAGGCACAGGATCGACAGCTTTACGTGCTCTTCGAGACCCGGGGGTTAAGACCCCAACTTCGAAACTCCATACAGTTATTGAATATTAGAAAAACACAATTATCGTTTTAACTCGACCTGAGATTCGAACCCGATGCCGTAACTATCGAATACCGTTTAGTAAAATTATTAGGTAGAATCATTCATTTCTACCTAATAATTTTACTGAACGGTCCGAGTGACTGAGGATACCGGAGGCCCATATCCCAACCCCTCCCCCATCCCCCAAAGGTCGGCAACGCACTTGTGACGCCTCTGGTGTTGCGGGTGTCCATGGGCGGCGGTAATCGCTTACCATCAGGTGATACGTCTGCTCATTTGCCCACTATTCAATAAAAAAAAAAAACTTGAAATGAAGTTTAGAATACTTGTCAACTGACATGCGATGTCCATAAAAGTTAAAAAAAATCTTGTCTCCGACACCTTTGGTCATAAGCTGTAATTACGGCATAAGGCTGCCAGACTTAAAAATACAACTACCCACAGATTGTACACCATGATGAATGTTAATTCTTTACAAAAAAATTAGCTAGAGTGAATTTTTTTTTTGTGTTTTTTTATGAAATACGGGCAAATAAGCGGACGTATCACCTGACATCAGAGGCGTCACAAGTGCGTTGCCTACCGTTGGGGAATGGGGAGGGGTTCGGTTTCATGGGCCTCAATCACTCGGTGAAACACAGTGCAAGCGCTATTTCACACCGGTTTTCCGGCCTATTCATGCCGAAGCGTGGCTCTCCCACTGTTTCTTAAATATTGACAAATTTATTATTTCTCCAGGCCAAAGATATCATCACCAGCGTGTACAAATATCTTCAAACAGAGTTCGAGAACTTAAGGGATAATGTCAGCAGTGATTGCGACCTGACTCCTTTGGGCAACATTCTGAAGCGTGCTGCAGAGGCCACTGGCGTCAGTGAGGAGACTGTCTCAACACTCCTGGATAAGAAAGAGCCTCCCTTGAAGTCCACACATAAGACCGATAAAAGAAAACGTACTAAATCCAGTCACTGCTTCGAGAATGTGAGGTAAGTCAATGTTTATGTATTACTATAATGTAGATATTAGTAATTTGACTGATATCCGGATGCTGGACATCCGTATACCGGATCCAGATGCCAGAATTAACAGATACGGTAACAAACCAAATCATTGGTTTATAAAACAAAAATAAATATAAAAAAAACTTGAGAGGTGTCAAGGGACACCCGGATGGAACGAAGTTCGAAATAGAAAGACGAAACGAAAATATCTGTGTGTGTCGTCGTCGTGTCGTGACAGCAAATTGTGTCGTGACAACAAATTGTGTCGTGTCAACAAATTGTGTCGTGACAATTTTTCCGTCTAGCCCCCTTACACAACGCGCCATAAGGAACTTCGTTCCAATAATCAGTGTAAATAAATAAACATTGTTGAACAAACACTAACACTATCATTTAAATTGCAATAATGTTTTGTTTCTGTATTAGATTGCTCGATTAGCCTAGAGGTTTAAGCGGTCGTCACGCCACTTTCCACTGCGCTAAGTATTGTGCATTTAAATCCCGCATAGGACAACACTTTGTGTGATCTACAAATTGTTGTTCTGAGTCTTCGTGTCCTTATCATTATGTTTGTAAAGTCTCCCGCGACACAAGATGTGTATATGTAGGCATGGGCGTACCCAGGGTAGGGCAGGGGAGGGCAGCTGCCCCCCCCTAGGTGTTGACGTTCCTACTATCTTCCTCTCTCTATTATATATAAAGCACACTCAGACGCGTAAAAACGTGACTAAGATCGACTATGGACAAAGACAGATTTATTTTTTGTGTTGCTGTAAGATCGGCAATCGGCATCGGCATCAGTCCTAGGGCTATGTGATGTACGAGCGCAGAGACTATCAGAGCGTGCTCTCAAGCGAGGAGAACTACTCATCATAGTCCTAAGAAAGTAAATCTTCTGAGTCGTTTTATGTAGTATTTTATGGTCAGCTGACATGCCCGTTCAATAGGAATGTATTTTAGTCAGTACAAATAATTCTCGGAGGTATGTCGTATTTTCTTTCTCACTTTTTCCACTGAGAGCTGTTGATGCAGTTCCGCATTGGTAACAAACCACGATACATTTACTATCGACCTTAGGATATTGTTCTGAGCTCTCTGTATGACATTTATATTGGAGTCTTTTTCGGAGTCCCACAAGTGTATGCCGTACATCCAGGTATAATTATCGTCTGATATATCAGAAGTTTGTTGTCTAGTAATACTCGTAATTTGTAGTTTCATATATATATCCTCTCATTTTGCTTTGATATGGTTTATAAACCGGTCTATATGTAAGCCCAAATTGGACTCGCACTCGAAGGCCGATGGGACACCATTTCCGAAGTCTGATTCCCAAGCTGGCGCAGCGCGTGCTTGGCTCGGTTACTGCCAAATATGAGGGGATTCGATGACTCCTGCAGGAGACCATACGCGGGAGTTGTGCGGTTCCCAGTATGGGCGGAGGTCCTGAAGGCCAGCAATATCGGGCTATTGAGACGTACGCAACAAGTGCTGACTTTCAGGTAGGAGTCTTAAGACTCGAAAAATGAAAGACCAGAAATTTCAATTCCACCAGGTCCTTGTGCAGGAATGGAAGGAACGACTTGGGCAACCGAGTGCTGAGCACGCCGTTATTGCGGCGGTAAGACCCGTTATGGAGGATTGGCTCGAGAGGCATCACGGGACCCTCTCATACCGGCTGACACAGGTGATCACTGGGAAAGGAGGCTTCGAAGAGCACCTGTATCTGATTCGCAAGGAGCCAACGCCTGAGTGCCACCACTGCTATGACCACACACCTCACACGCTGGCAAAATGTCCGGAGTAGGGCGAGTCAAGGCGGCCATCGGAGTGGGGATTTCTCTCGCTTGGTAACATTATTGCGGCCATGTTGCGTAGCGAGAGCGCGTAAAACTCTGCCGTCTTTTTCTGCGAGCAAGTTATGTTTGTGAAGGAGATGGCGGAGCGGGACCGTGCGAGGTTTAGAACTCTTCCTGTCCGCCAGGCCCGGAAACGGGCCAGGTACCGCAGACGACTTGGGCGCCGGAGATCGCTTAATAATCTCCGTCCTCCATAAGCGCCAGCTTGGGGGTGACAGGGGATCTCTCTAGCAGAAGCAAGCCGGGGTAGCGGCACGAGCTCCACAAAGTGCTCGCGCCCCTTTTTAAAATAGAAAAGGATCATCAGGGTTCCTACACAGGAGGGGACCACCTACAAACCATAGGTGGCCCGAGGTACGTCGGGGTTCCAGGGATTTCCTTCCTAGGGTGCACCTGATATCCCGGTTTCTAATATCCATAACGGTGTGCGGTTTTCAGTCGGTTCGAGTCCGACATAACCACCAGATGGTGACTTGATTGTTTTACCGGGCCATTTCCGCACTTAGCCTCTTGATTGGGCCATTGTACGTAAGTTTGTCATCATCCTACTCCAGCCAACCTAGTTTGTCCCAGAAGCTCAGCGGCCCCTTCAGGTTACTGCATGCTTCCGGGAGTGTTGCCGATTGGAGGATGTCCGCCCATTGGTCTGCCACACTTTTACATTCTGTGAGAACGTGCTGCGGCGTTTCTTCTGCCGCCATGCATCCCCTACACAGAGGGCTGTCTGTTACGCCTATAGTGAATAGGTGCTTGTTTAGGAGACAATGCACTGTCAGGATACCTGTGACCTTCCTGAGATCGTCTCTTTTTAGTCTAATCAGGTTGCGGGCAAATCTTTTTGATGCTACCGGAACTGCACTTTTTGTTTGTCTGCATCTTTCAATGCTTTTCCACGTTGTTTTGTTTTGTTTTTTCATCTGAAAGAATTTCCGCACAAAAAAACAAAACGATTCACACACGTTGCGATAAGATATTTTCTACGACTTTTACTTGCGAGTTACCCTTTTCTCTGTACGGAAATCCCCCGGATATCACTGACTGATCCTGCACCGCACGCCGTCTTGGTTACTAGAAGTCGGAGAACCAGGTGCACCCTGAAAAGGAAAACCCTCCAACCTGCTCAAAAATAAGCGCTTATGCTGCCACCTCGGCCTGATTGCGGACAGTTACCCTGACGAAGAGTGAATGTTATTTGGGTTGATTTAGCGGCACTTGCTTTTATCCTCCAGTCCTGTAGGCAATTGTGGACTTTAAGAAGAAAATCTGAGACTCGCTTTGGATTTTTGCAGTTCACAAGTACCGCTGTGAATGTTGCTATACCAGACCAGACAAAGATAGAACAAATGGATTTCTTTGCTCAGTGTACATAGAACTATTTGTTAACGATAACGTTTATGTTTCATCTTAAACTGTTTTGCCGAAGACTTATGAAAATTTCTTTTAAATGAGATCGAACCAAGTGGCGTGCAATTAATTGGAGAAGTCTATGTCTAGTAGTGGACTGCGAAAAGGTTTTTAAAATACCTATTCTATAATAAAATAATTTATTTAAAAAATGTCTTTTTCATATTCATTTATTTGACGAGGTGCTTTTGAAAAACCTGATTTGCCCCCCCCTGGCCCAGAACCTGGGTACGCCCATGTATGTAGGTAATGCGGGGATTGTCTTTTGTTAAAAAAAAATTTTACCTTATGGCAGATCTTGACCAGATTTTTCAGAAATGATTGCTTAACACTTTTTTTATGAGCCCTGTCGAACGCCCGTACATAATAAAAAAAAACCGACTTCAAGAACTGGATCAAATTTAAATGGGCAATCTCGGGGAACACCCGCTTTTAAAATAAAAAAGGAAAGACGAAATCGGTTCACCCAGTTGAAAGTTCTGAAAGGTAACAAACATAAAAAAAACAGTCGATTTGATACCGTCCTCCTTTTCTTGAATCGGTTAAAAATAAATAATAATAATAATAAATATTCCAAACATCTAACGCACAACGCCATCTAGTCCCAAACTAAGCAGAGCTTGTGTTATGGGTACTAGACAACCGATATAAATACTTATATACGTTTTTTTGTAAATACATACATATTATACATAGAAAACACCCAAACTTCGAAACAAATGTTTGCAGATCATACAAACATTAGGTCTGACCCGGGAATCGAACCCGAGACCTCAAGCTTAGCAGTCGCATACGCTACCACTGCGCCACTGAGGCAGTCGAATTGAATAAATATAATTTATTCAATCAGCATTTCTCCCTTTGAACTAATCTTAAAGATATTTCTACTTAATTCTTTTCAAGGATCAAGAAAGAGTCAATTTCCGAAGAGGAGACTAAAGGTCATCAAACAGACGCTGGGTGAGTGTAATCGTCATCATTAACAGCTCTGATTAGTCCACTGCTGGACATACGCATCTCCTTGGGATAGGATTTGGTTTACCATAGTACATTTGAGATGAGACAGATGAGTTGGTGTAGTGTTTGTGTCAAGTTTATAGTCCATTCGCTTAGATAGTGTCAGTGTACCCGCGCGAAATTGTGGTTTTTGTTGTGAAATACGAATTTTTTATACACAAAACGCCGTCCAGTCCCAAACTAAGTAGAGCTTGTGTTACGGGTACCAGACAACTGAATACATATTTACTTTTTTTTTGTAAATACATACATATTATAAATAGAAAACATCCAAACTCCGAAAAAGACTTTTGCAGATCATACAAACATTTGGTCCGACTCGGGATTTGAACCCGAGACCTCAAGCACAGCAGTCGGATACGATACCACTGCGCCACCGAGGCAGTCATATTAATTCATACAACGGCTTAAACTGTTAAATCATGCTGGCATGTGGGTGTATGCACACCGCAGGCGGGCCTTTTGATTTTGTGGCGTCTTGCCGCACTTATCTGTAGAATTAAATAAAAATAATATGTCTATTCGTAATTTCAAGTTAAAAGCTTTTTACTAAATACATATATGAAAGTTTATGCGGTACTTACAAAACAATAACATTTTGAAATGATAACTTCTTATGGGAGGGTAAGCCGCTTCGTTACGTAACGCGTTACGGCACCAGTCTGTCTAGTTTCCCTTTCTCTCACGCATACGGCAGCAGTAGGCAGACTCCTCCTCTCTCTCGCTCTAACCCACAGCGCTAGTTGTCAACCTCAGCTTTCCTCGAGTTAAATAATTTCAATATTCAATAGTTCCGTTGCCGACCTTTGGGGGACGGATTGGGAAGGGTGATGAAAGATGGGTTTGGATATGGGCCTCCGGTATCTTCACTCACTCAGTAAAACACAGCGCAAACGCTATTTCACAACAGTTTTCTGTGAGGCCGTGGTATCACTCCGGTCGAGCCGGCCCATTCATGCCGAAGCGTGGTTCTTCCACGAATACTTTTTCATGATTACCCTTCCTTTGCCAAAAGCTGGTAATGCCAATGTCTCCTTTAATATATAATTATTACAGCTTTTCATTTCAATTACAAATTTTAATCAAATAAACATTTAAATATACCTATTGCTCAATTCAGTCTAAAATAGTGACGTCACAAGTTTGTATTTCGTACATTTTCCATACAAAGTTATCGTTTTGACAGATGACAATAGTTATTTTCAACTACCCTATTGACAGAATTTTCAACCAAATCCTAAGAAATGTTGATTTCAGTCAAACAGCGGAGAGTAGTCAGCAGTTGCTGACAGTGAAAGTGGAAATCGATGAAGAAGACGAAGAGGACAAGAGGAATGCTGTACAGGAAAAGTTGAAAGTAAACATTGAAGTTATACCTTGCGAGTGAGTGGAAATTGTTATTTTTATAATAATAATAATAAATATTCCGGACATCTAACTCACAACGCCATCTTGTCCCAAGCTAAGCACAGCTTGTGTTATGGATACTAGACAACTGATATAAATACATGTATGCTTTTTTTTGTAAATACATGCATATTATACATAGAAAACACCCAAACTTCGAAACAAATATTTGTAAATTACACAAACATTTAGTCCAACCCAGGATTTGAACCCGAGACCTCAAACACAGCAGTCACAACCACTGCGCCACCGAGGCAGCTAATGTACTATTGACAAATTTGAATCATGACCCACCATGAGCTTACGTTTTTACAGACATTCAAATAAAATTAGATCGACATTCGCGTAAATTTGCAATGTTCTTCGCCATTATCTGATGCAGTAATATGTGAGGGATTACTCTTGATTTGTTTTGAGTTATTGATAATTTTTTAACACTTAACGCCATCTGGGACTAGCTAAGCAGAGCTTGAGTTATGGGTACTAGACAACTGATATAAATACTTATATTTTTTTTTTGTAAATACATACATATTATACATAGAAAACACCCAAACTACGATACAAATATTTGCAGATCATACAAACATTTGGTCCGACCCGAGAATCGAACCCGAGACCTCACGCTTAGCAGTCGCATACGCTACCACTACGCCACCGAGGCAATTAAAATTTCAAAGAGCATGGATTCAAAATATGATTATTGCCGTTTTATCTACTTTACTTTATCATTACTGTCTTACTGCAGCTGCAAAATGACGACAAAATGGGTCATGATTCAAGCTTGTCAATAGTAATATACATAGTTGAAGTTTGTTTTAGACCTAAAAAGAAGGATTGTTGTAATTTTAGGATGTGTATCTTTTCTGTGAGATCAAGGCTCATAAACCAACCTATCGATTATAATGGTGACTTGATTAAGACTTTTTGGACAAAATTCAAGCAATTGTTTCTCGTACATTCGACAAGTATGAGAACCTTGTGGATGAACCTGACGATGATCATGCCTTCTGTTATATAACACAACGCTTAATTTAAAAAATATAACTTTATCTACTAAATATCATTTGCGCGATACAGAATTAGTAGTTCACCTTAAGCTCGCTAGATGGCGTTGTAGCATTTTTTTTGTCTATTTAACTACTTCACTACGTACTCGGATACAAAAAGCAATAATTTGTTTAATTTAAAATATGTATTTAATTATAATTGTTGCTGTCGTCAGAACGGAGTCTGCAGTTCTACATTTATTGTCAACACACGATGAAACCGATGAGCCTATGGACTCCGACTATCAACAGTAAGTAGATTAAATCTAGATTTTCCCAGACAAACTTTACCTTATACTACCTACAGTACAGGGAATCTACGAAATGAATCAGCTGAAGATAAGTGGTTACCATTGGCCATGGACCTGAGATTCGAGAGAAGGTACCTTCCTTCCTCTCGAAGGTGAAGTTCTGACCTACTGATTGACATCATATGCGCGTATTGCCACATTTTCGCAACAATTTTCTTTGATGCCCGGCTCCTTTTAGTCATACCGTGATGTTATATATTCTTCCTAAATAAATCGTCTATCGAATACTACATTTTATCCATTTAATTCGATCCAATAGCTCCTGAAATTAGAGTATTTAAATAAACTTTGTTTGCACGAATGACATAGTGGTGTGGCGACCTCCACATACAAAGTTGTACTTATGATAATCGGCGCGAGAACTTCTATTGCGCGATTCAGGATTGGCAGTTTCTTCGTATGGTACGTTACTCCGTAGTTCAGTGCAACTTCGGTAGATGGCGCTGTAGTATATTATGGTGTATGTGGAGGTCACCACAGTGGTTTAAGCGGTCACCTCGCCGACTTCTGCTGCACTGAGTGTTGTGAGTTCAAAACCCACATGGTGATCTACAATTTGTCGTTCTGAGTCTGTGTATTGTTTATGTCCCTTTTAATTATATTTGTAAAGTCCCACGCAATATATTACTAGTGCACGAGTTACAAAAAATTTTGGCACATTAGAAGATTTACTTACTTTCAGAACGAACTCCGCCGTTCAACACTTGCTGTCGTCGGAACTGAGTGATATAAAGGAAGAGTCCAACGATGCCGAATACTGGCAGTGAGTATAATGTGTCAGCGTGTTTTTTTATTCGTGTCTGTGTACCTGTGTTTATACTTTAACTCGCGCACACACATGCATGACCATTTGTTTTATTAATGACACTTGAAGCTTAAAGTTTGGCCAAATTTAATCTACCACACACTGCAACACGGTAAGGCCATAGCCATATGCAAACGTTCACCTCTGTCAAAGTATAAGCACAAATAGGCCTACGCGTAAAGCTTTGGTCTGGTGATCATGACGCACAACGCTGCGGTATGCGCCGCAACACAGCGTCACGTCGCAGCATTTAGCGTCCCTGCGGAGAGGTGGTCAGTTGATTATGCCGCAGCTACCAAGGTAGATGTGAACATGAACAATTTTTCTGTAATTTGTGTGTAACGCACACCGCAGTGTTGAACCGAGAATGACGCCGCGCTGTGCGGCAGTACACCTCCCCACTTCACCGCGCTTGCCCCTCGCCGCTGACGCATACTGCGATGGAACAAGAGAACATTCTCGACGTTTTTCATATGATTGAGTGTCCGGCAACGCATACCGCATACCGCAGCGTTGTGCGTCATGATCACTAATAACACACACATGTGCGCGTGAAATTGTGAATGTGTGAGTTCGTAGTGACAGGCAATTGTTTAGTGTATGTGTGAAGATTAAATTCAGGGTTTTGTGGTGTTTGGGCAAAATAAAACATCTCACGACTTTTGTTCAGGTCTACTTCTGCTGTGCACCATACCCCACCTGACGCAGTATACCACCCCGTGAAGACGGAACTCTACGATGATGATTAAGAGCATCTGTGAAGTTTACTGTGTGTGACTGTATATACTTTTGGAGGGGCTTCCATAAATTACGTCACACGTTAGGGGTTGAAGTTCCCGGATCCTTCCCTTCTCAGGCGCAGAGTGGTACACTGTGTGATTTTAGTCGTTCCGATTCAAACAAACCACCCCGCCGCAAACCCCGCAGGTGTGACCACCCGTGGGGGTTTACACACGTAAAAAAGAGGGGGTGTGCAGATGTGGGAACGGAATGTTTGTTTTGTGACAACTAAAACCCTAAGTATTAAACCAGAGTTTTGTAAAAATTAAGTTTGAAAATGGAATGTATATAAAAGCGTCGCCACACTACGTTTCGAACACTAAACATACCTATTGGCGACGCGTCATGTTGGTCGCATATTTATATCAAAAATAGTTGCAATGGAAATGTTACTAAAATGAGGGTAGTCTCAAAATGAGACCAGTTCCATTGACCAACACTACAACTCGTCTATTCTCTTGACTTGGAGATGTTTTGTTTTAACCGCTTGACTTGAGCGTTGAAATAATGTCATTCCCATAAATTTTTAGTTTTCTAATACGTTTACTATTGAATAATGTCAACTTAGCTATGGGAACAGGTGTGACGGTTAGAAGTGGAGTTAATAAACTATGAAATTCATGTGACGTGCTTTATGGATGGACCCTTGAGACGTTTTGATAAGTGAATACATGTGTACTTAACTACAATTTAGATTGAAATTACTTTTAACTACCTATAAACATACACTATGTACGTCCAGTAGTGGACAAGCTGTAGATATTATACTTACACCTTTATCTCTAAAGAGGTCGGCAATTATATATAAAGTGTCCACATTTTAGACATATTTGTACGCATTGCTAACTGTAGCAACACAATGTCCCTATGTTTTGTAATTCGCGATATATCAAGGGGCCAGACTGATCACTTCAGGTTGAACCGGCCCATAACAAGTGCCTCTAATTTTGTTACAAAAGAGGTACATTGAATACGTCCCTTTGTGTAAATATGAGTGTATGTACTTTTATGTACACGCGTTAGAAGTTATACTTCTTTGGCGTATGGAAAAAAATAACTAAAATGCAGTAGTGATTAACGATAAATATTAAAATTAATCAAAAAGATTTTATTTAAATAGATAATATTTATTTATTCACACTGTTTAATTGTACTGTTACGAAACACGTGTTCTAAATATAAAAATACTAGAATATACAACTTGAACATTCGATGTTCATGCCACCTAGAACTAACTTCACGATGTACAATTCAGGTGTCGGTGTGCGCGCGCTAAGTAATAATTTACTGTCATCATTTTTCTCCATCGCACCAATAGAAGTATTACTTCAAAAATATCATGTGTTCTCTACACTATCTGAAGAGTGATTCGCAAAATCCCCCTCTAGCTACGCCCATGTAAGTTCGTATATTTGTATTATATATTATATAATGTACTCGTATTAATAGAAATTAATACAAATATCGTGACCAAATTTTTTTTTTTTTTTTATTGAGTAGAGGGCAAACGAGTAGACGTATCACCTGATAGTAAGCGATTACCGCCGCCCATGGACACCCGCAACACCAAAGGCGTCACAAGTGCGTTGACGACCTTAGGGGGATGGGGGAGGGGTTGGGGTATGGGCCTCCGGTATCCTCACTCACTCGGTGAAACACAGCGCAAACGCTATTTCACACCGGTTTTCTGTGAGGCCGTGGTATCACTCCGGTCGAGCCGACCCATTCATGCCGAAGCATAGCTCTCCCACGGTGTGAACTTGAAATTCTGGAACTGGAAATTCCATCTGGTCGGGTCAGCCTGATGAACACATTATTGTATCTTTGAACATTTTTAGATTTGGCAACACTAAACTCATACTTCAATGAGATGAATCAGTAAAAAGAGTCTGTAATATATTTTATATCTATTCTAGTCATGTCCTAATATGTATGTGCAATAAAAACATAGAAAATTAGAAGTTTTAAAATATAGTTTCATCTTTGTGACAGGTAGATATGAAACCGGTGGAGTAACATTGACAGATTTTACCTACATTTTCATTCTATAAGCGCCAATTTTGTCTTAGATGAAGTAAAAATACAAAAATTGTAACTTCCCTTTTCTTATTTTGCTTTTTTTTTTGATGAAATGGCAACCAGCCGGATCACTCGGATCAGCTATTTGTGCCAATGTCGAGTGTTTATAGTCTTCAATTATAATCAAGTCTTCAAGTCTGCGTCGTGATGAAATTAATGATATAAAATGTGGATGACATGAAATGATCCGCAACTTACCTTACCAATTTTTCAAGCTATTGCATAGCTTCTATCGCGGGCCTTGAGCGTGGAGACCGAATCCAGAAATTCCGTAACGAAAAAACCTAACACCCCCCACTCCGAGCGGCACAGCGGTGATGCTTTTTAGTTTTTCCATCTATCGATAAATACCAGAACTTTTAATGACTTTTTGAAATATCACGCTTGTCTCTTTAGTTCAGCTACCGCCTTTAGGTGGCATTGGTTGTATCGGCGTTATAATCTCCGCGCGTTGATATTGGGATTGACAGCTAAGAGCTGTTGTTGCTGTATTGCTTTAGTACATGTGAAATTTACAAGAATTATCAACTGAAATCAATCAATCAAACTATCAAATTAAATTTCTTAAAAATAAACTTTTAGATTGTGTTACTAGCGTTACTATTTTGCGATGGATGACGTCACGCGGCTCTTATTATGACAAGGTTCAATCCCAATGTCAATTGCGCGGGGGTTATACTGCGCTTGATAAAAAATGCTATGCAATAGCTTTACCGCAGCAGTCTCCGAGTGCCACACGTCTTTTTTTTACATATCTAATTGTAGCAGTCACAGAGATCAATCTATATTTTACGACTTAGCCGCAAATGTACTTGATATTTAGTTACAATTTAAATGTTTACTGTCAGTTTAACTTTAGTGGTTTAATAACCTGATCTGCATGTCGTGATCTCTGTGTGTAAGATATGTGAAACGTCTATCAATAAGAGTTTATAAAGTATTTTTTTTGTTTTACTTATTATAATATTTAACTTTACAATTACAGAGCAACACGCCAAACCGCAAGTAGCCATAGGGCTTTTATTCGATACAAAACAGTCTGTCATTTGTTGCGGGGAGGAGGAGAGGGGGGGATCTTCATACACACACACATACACACACTTTACACTCGTATACAAAAGCAATCGCCTGTCACTACGAACTGACACATAACAATGTCTTGTAAATTTCATTTGTTGATGTGACCGGAGTGATACCACGGCCTCACAGAAAACCGGTGTGAAATAGCGTTTGCGCTGTGTTTCACCGAGTGAGTGAGAACACCGGAGGCCCATACCCCAACCCCTCCCCCCATTCCCTTTCCCATCCCCCAAAGGTCGGCAACGCACTTGTGACGCCTTTGGTGTTGCGGGTGTCCATGGGCGGCGGTAATCGCTTACCATCAGGTGATACGTCTGCTCGTTTGCCCACTATTCAATAAAAAATACATTATGTGTAATGCGTAGGCTCATTTGGGTTCTTATACTATTCTAAAACGCTAATATATAATTTAAAAGACTAAATGGCGGTTGTGTTCCGCCATTTTGAAATAAAACAATATTTCAGTCAAGATTTCGTCATTTTATTCAATATTTAGTAATTTTGTTCGCCATTTTGTACAACTAGTACTTAAAATTAAACTAAAAATTTAATAAAAACAACGACTACAGTACTATATTAAAATTAAAAAGGTTTTCTAATATAAAATAATTATCAAAACCTGTTCACTTAGAGTAAAAACACAAATAAACAAAAAAAAAAATTTAAAAAAATTTAAAAAAAAATCAAATTGACAACATCCTCCATATTTGGAGTGAGTCACTAGAGGAGACAATACAATGTTTTCGTCATACATCTAATCGGTGAGTCGGTCAAGGATCGGTAACTCAAGAAATTAGCAGCTGTGTTAACGTCTTAGGTTCAATCAATAAAGTCCATATTTAAAAAGTAGAAGTACCATTCGCTGACCGACCGCACCGTTGGCACTGACCGCACCGCCACACGGTCTAAGGACGTACACTAAAACAACACTGATTTTACAGTTCACGACTTTGTATCAATTTATATGTTCTTATTTCACTACACTATCCAAACAACTTATAGGCACTGTAATTGAATCTCGGACAGATGGGTCGCGGAAGCGGTTCTTCAAGGTTTTTGTTGAGTATAAACAGTTGACTGGTTCTTCAACATTGCGACCATGGCCCTTGTCGCTCTGAAAACATATTTTGTTATTTTCCTATTTCATGCAGAGGTTCTGTTTTATTGGTAAATGAGCTAACGTAAGCGAGGTTGCGAGGGTCAGCTACTCAGTATAGATAGCTATGTTCAGATTACATACATTTGTCAAATCATGCGTTAACCTATCCGAAATTTATATGAAACCAGTGAAACAGGGACCTAAGACTGTTAGTTGTTAAAATTGAAATAATAATTATTGGAACGAAGTTCCTTATCGCGCTAAGGGGGCTAGACGGAATTGTAACGACACTTTCGACATATGTCAACGACACATTTTGTCAAGACGAATTTATTATACCATATTGTGTGTTTATTTATCTAGCGTAGCACCCCCAATCCATTCACCCCACCACCCTCACCACCCGCGCCCCCTAAGGTCATCCCTTAAGGAAGATCCCCTCGATCTCCGAAACTATCGCTCGGAGACATTTTTTAGTCCCCCCTTGCACACCCTGAAATTGTCAGGAATCATTACCCTTTGTCTGTCTCTCTCTCTCTCTCTCTCTCTTATAGAAAGCAAGCCAGATATTTTCGTTTCGTCTTTCTATTTCGAACTTCGTTCCATCCGGGTGTGCCTTGACACCTCTCAATTTTTTTTTATATTTCGGACTTTAACACACAAGCTAAGCAGAGCTAATATTATGGGTACTACATAACTGATATTAAAACATAAGTACTATTCTTTTTTAACACACAACGCCATCTAGTCCCAAACTAAGCAGAGCTTGTGTTATGGGTACTAGACAACTGATATTAATGCATATATACTTTGTTTTGTAAATACATACATAGAAAACACCCAAACTTCGAAATACAAATATTTGCAGATCATACAAACATTTGGTCCGACCCGGGAAACGAACCCGAGACCTCAACAAGCAAGCACAACAGCACAGCAACAGCAACAAGCACACATACGCTACCACTGAGCCAACGAAGCAGGCATTTCTTTAAATCTAATCTAATGTTCAGCAGTGGCTAATGATTAATGTATAGATTTACTTACTCATCTGGCTCCAGTAGATTATCGTCATTTTCATAACGTTCAAGTACTGCGTCGCGACGCTGGCGCTCCCAAGCCCTAGGGCAGAGTACCAAATGATTATATTAAGCTCACATATTCCACTCACGGCTGTCTGAAACATAACTAGGCCGAGCTTGTACTTTAATAATTGGACTACCGTTAAACACACATATATTTGTAAATACTGCGGTTGAGTCCATTCGTTTAGATAGTGTCAGGTGCACCCCCGCACGCAATCGTGGTTATTGTTGTGAAATACGAATATTTTAATTCATACAACGGCGTAAACTGACACTAAACACACTTGCTTGTGGTGTACGCCGCAGGCGAGCTTTTGTGGTGGCTTGCCCCACGTGGGACGGCGGCGCGATCATTGTGACCGTATCTAAGCGAATCGACTATTCATTTTTTTTTAAATATGTACATTATTATATGGACCAAACTCCAAAACAAATATTTGCAAGATCATACAAACATTCGATCCGACCCGGGAATCGAACCGGAGACTAAAAGCACAGCACTCGCGCACGCTACCACTGCGCCGAGACATGTACGCGTACGTCAGTCAATAACAATTGGCAGGTAGCCAATCGAATTAGAATCTCCTTCAATGTTAAGTCTGCTTATTTTTAAGCACAAGTTCCAAATACTTACGTTTCGTGTACATATTGAAACGACACTTCAATCTGTGACAAGTCCCAGTGCAACGGCGAAGGCGGTTGATACAATCTGCAGAAAGAAGAAGATTAATTATATGGAGTGGCACCCCTATTCATCCCCTGGGGGGAAGAGCTGACTGAGGGAATACAGAACTAAGCAGGACAGCAGCATTGCAAAGAGAAGGAAAACTTGATACAAACATGAAACCGTTCATGTCACGTGCCTTCCGCCGCGTGGAGCCGCCATAGAATAGCTCCACCCCATCTCCTCCCGTGGGTGTCGTAAAAGGCGACTAAGGGAAAGTAGCAGGGCCGACATCGCCTCGTTCACTTGCTAGGAGTGGCGAGAGCGAGGTGGTGACGGTCAAGGAGAGGCCTGCGGGACCGGGATTGAGCTGGCCTCGCCCGCTCTCCCGCCCTGCGGGTCCCCAGCGAGAGGTCGTCGGCGACAGGGAGTCGCCCGCGGCCCCCAACGAGAGTGGCCACAAGCGGCCACTCCTGGCCTCCTCTCTCGGAGGCCAGGAGTCCCACACGAAGCGAACCCATCGCCCCCGCGGTGGGCGAGCGAAGTGCGTAAATGCATTCTCCGCAGCAAAAAAAAAAAAATGTCACGTGTCTTAATTGAATAAATGAATTTGAATTATATAATAAACTAGCTGAACCTCGCGGTGTTACCTGCAGTTATTAGTTTTCATTTTTTTTTTCTTACAATTAAAATAGCCTATATTAATTAGTGATAATGTAGCATTCAAATGGTGAAAGAATTTTTAAAATCCGTCCAGTACTTTTTGAGCCAATTCGTAACAAACATACTTACATACAAACCTTTCCTCTTTATAATATTAGTATAGATAAATAAATATTTCGGACATCTAACACACAACGCCATCTAGTCCCAAGCTGAGCACAGCTTGTGTTATGGGTACTAGACAACTGATATGAATACTTATATACTTCTTTTTTTTGTAAATACATACATATTATACATAGAAAACACCCAAACTCCGAAACAAATATTTGTAGATCATATAATGTTAAGCAGTGGATTACGATAGGTTAATGTTTATGATTAATGTTTAGATTTGCTTACCTCTCCAGTCGATCTGATTCAGCATAATATTCTGTGAGCGTATCCAACATTTTTTGTTCTGATTCTTCTTCTGTTTCTGGTACTGAATCTGGTACGCAATAATTGCGAAACCATTCCCTAGGGCAGAGTAACAAATAATACCATTAAACACCACTTCCACACACGGCTGTCTGAACCCAAACTAGGCTGAGCCGGTACTTATATTTTCACACACACATTCCCCACGACACAGGGGACCAGAGATATTTAAATAAAAAAAACTTGAGAGGTGTCAAGGGAAACCCGGATGGAACGAAGTTCGAAATAGAAAGACGAAACGAAAATATCTGTGTGTGTCGTCGTCGTGTCGTGACAACAAATTGTGTCGTGACAATTTTTCCGTCCCTTACACAACGCGCCATAAGGAACTTCGTTCCAATAATTAAATATTTCGGACATCTAACACAAAACGCCATCTAGTCCCAAGCTAAGCAGAGCTTGTGTTATGGGTACTAGTGGGTACTAGACAACTGATATAAATACTTTTAAATACATACATATTATACATAGAAAGCACCCAAACTTCGAAATACAAATATTTGCAGATCATACAAACATTTGGTTCGACCCGGGAATCGAACCCGAGACCTCATGCTTAGCAGTCGCATACGCTACCACTAGGCCATCGAGGCAGTCAATTTGGTTCAATAGTTATATGTACTGATAAATTAATGTACATTATTTTGCAAACAAATCTTTGTATGAAAAAATATTATTATTATCTCATATATTATATTTCTAAACTAGCTGAACCCCGCGGTGTTACCCGCGGTTATTGTCGTAACGTGGGTAACGCCGCGGGGCGAAGCTAGTCTAAAAAATGTAAGCCTCAGTTACTCCTTGTACAATCGGCTACCTACCAGTGAAAGTCCCGTCCAAATCGGTCCAGCCGTTCCAGAGATTAGCCGGACAGATTAAACAGACAGACAAAAATTTTAAAAATATATATTTTGGTATGTGTACCGTATATACATTCATATGCATGTAGTAGAAAGCGGTTATTTTAATATTACAAACAGACACTCCTATTTTATTTATTCGTATAGATAGGTACACTAAGAGCTTGTGTTATGGTACTAGTGTTCAAGCGCTTGCCAAATTGTTGATGGCAGCGTTGATAGGACTATAGGCCGACCGTTTATCTGAGTCCTCGCCTGCGCGGTAACAGGGCCGGTTCTTTACTATGTCGTCACATATCTTAGGAACTATCTTGGCGCATTTCATCTCGTGTGTATCTCACTAAGCGCACCCGCCCCCCGCCCCCCGCCGCCCGCACCTTTACCTTTTTATAAATAAAATTAAACTCGACATAGGCTGAATGCACAAAACGTTCGAAGCGAGAAAAAAAAAATTAATGGCGGTAAAAAATGGGCGGTAATTTTCGACTCACGATCAACTGTTTTTAAAAGATATATTCTCGCTCTATCGCTTTAAAAGTGTACTAAAACCATTATCAATGTATGTTTTTGGGTCTAATTTACTAAAAAAAAAATATCCTATATTCTTACTTTGAATATCATGTTGTGTGATTACGGAAGGGTACCAATCAGTACTGAACCTGCATTTATCCTAAAAATGGTTTGTTACCTGTTGTAATTAGCCTAATAAATAAATAAACGAAGTTGCGTGGGTCAGCTAGTATTAATATACTTACAATTGTTCTTCCTCGTGGCTGCTAGCTGTATAGGTCGGTTTTCGTTTAGCAGGTAACGTAGCCTCGTCATCACTCATTTCGTCGTCTCTGAAAATTACCAATTAAACTATGAAATAATCCAAACAAAAAAAAATCATTATTAAAAATATAAAAAAAGAAAAATTATATAATTCGAAGTTTGAACTAGTTATATAGATGCCATAGATGTTCATGACAACCGGGACCGACGGCTTAACGTGTTCTCCAAGAGACGGACGTGGAACACCGCTTAACTTCCAAACTTCGGGCTGACTGTTATTAAGAATTTCTTATAAGAAACTCCACACTCCCTTTGGCCCGAATTGAAGCGGAGAACTGTTGATTGGCAGTCTTATACGCAAACCGCTAGTCCAACATTCATTCATTCAATCTATAATCTGCACGTTTGGCCGAGTGGTTTCAGCGGTCGCCATGCCGCTTGCTACTGCGCCAAGTGTCTTGGGTTCAAATCCCACGCGGTACAACACTTTGTGTGATCCACGAATTGTTGTCCCGAGTCTGGATGTTCTTTGTGTCCGTTTCTTTTTTTTTTTTTTTTATTGAATAGTGGGCAAACGAGCTGGCGTATCACCTAATGGTAAGCGATTACCGCCGCCCATGGACACCCGCAACACCAAAGGCGTCACAAGTGCGTTGCCGACCTTTGGGGGGATGGGAAAGGGGATGGGGGGAGGGGTTGGGGTATGGGCCTCCGGTATCCTCACTCACTCGGTGAAACACAGCGCAAGCGCTATTTTACACCGGTTTTCTGTGAGGCCGTGGTATCACTCCGGTCGAGCAAACCCATTCACGCCGAAGCATAGCTCTCCCACGGTAAATGTATGTTTGTAAAGTCCCCCACGACACAGGATGTTTATTCCTAATGTGGGAGTTGTCTTTTAAAAAGAAAAAAGAAAGATAATCGAGGCCTAAGTCCATAAAGTCATATAAATTGAATAAATACTTACTGATCGATGTCCATTTGACGTTTACGACTGCTGCTGGACTGCTCTTCTGACCTGCAAATATAATTGATGTGTTTTATAATGTTAACTAATTGTCCCTGGATATCTATATATTCTAAGGTCTATAAACATTATAATTATTACATATTATATACACCCGTGTATAACATAATAAAATAAATGAAGAATTGATACATATGTACATGACTTTTTATTATTTCGGATATAGAGACCTCCGCATATAGCGACGGCATTACAGAGGTCCTTCCGCTGTCGTTATTACCAAAATTCACTGTATATTGAATAAATACTTACTCATTATTGTTCACCAGATCATTATAACTCGTTGATGCACCGCTGCTAGTCGGCTGCATGTTATTTAAACTGAAAATATAATAAACATTTCTTGTAATGTGAACTAATTGTCCCTGAAAATCACATATTCTAGGGTCTATAAACATTATAATTATTACATATTAATATACACCCGTGTATAACATAATAAAATAAATGAAGAATTGATACATATGTACATAACTTTTTATTATTTCGGATATAGAGACCTCCGGATATAGCGACGGCCTTCCGCTGTCGTTATTACCAAAATTCACTGTATATTCTTTGTTTTTTTTCTTTTTAAAAAAAAGACAACTCCCGCATTAGGAATATACATCCGGTGTCGCGGGGGACTTTACAAGCATACATGTAACGGACACAAAGAACACCCAGACTCAAAACAACATTTTGTGGATCACACAAAGTGATGTTCCACGTGGGATTTGAATCCACGACACTTGGCGTAGCAAGCGGCGTAGTGACCGCTTAAACCTCTAGGCCAACCGTGCAGTCAATAATAATAAATCGTGCGGTAATATTAAATAAATACTTACTCATTATTGTTCACCAGATCATTATGACTCGTTGATGCACCGCTGCTAGTCGGCTGCATGTTATTTAAACTGAAAATATAATAACATTTCTTGTAATGTTAACTCATATTCTCTGGAGATCACATATTCTAAGGTCTATAAACATTATAATTACTAGTTGTGGGACTATTTTCATATATAGGCCGACCGTTTAACTGAGTCCCTGCTCGGTATCGACAAAGGGGACTGAGACAGGTGCGGGCGGCGGGGGCGCTTAGTGAGATATAGGCCGACCGTTTATCTGAGTCCTCGCCTGCGCGGTAACAGGGGCGCGGGGTATGACGACAAAGGTGACTCAGATAAACGGTCGGCCTATAGATATGAGCCTGCTGAGTCCATTCTGCCTGATGGAGAGTAAGAGCAGAATCCAAGAGTGGTAGTCATCATACTCAATGCGTATATGCTACAATGCAGCAAGGTGACCCACACTATGGCGGTATTTTGAAATGCCCTTTTTTCATCGGACTTGAAATAGAGTACTAAAAGCCGAGAAACCAGGTGCCCTCTAGGAAGGAAAACCCTGGAACCCCCATGTTACGGTTTGTAGATGGCCCCCGACTGTGTGGGAACCATTCTTTTGAGATGCTTCTGCATCATTCGGCCCCAGGACTCGCACTTACCAACGGAAAAGACAACACGAATGCTGTCATAACAGTTTGAAATGTTGTATATTTTATGATGAAGCATAAAATGTACTGTAAGAAATACATAAATTTACCAAATCAACAGCCCGCAATAGTCACTATACTGGACTGGACATAGGGCTTCTCCTTAGCAAGAAGCCCAATGATGCAGATTCATCACAAACCCGCCGTAGTGTGGATCACCATGCTGCATTGTCTGCATTCGCAATGAGTATGGTGACCACCACTCTTGATTTCTGCTCAGGCTTTCCATCAAGCAGAGTAAAGTCATTATGGCAGAGTCATACATTAAACCAGGTTGTAGAGTGGTTATGCTGTCACATATAAGCCTTCGTCATAACGTCAGGTCCTCTTTAAAAGGCATCGATGTCATGCAGTCAACATAATTGTAGTTTTGTAATATTCGTTTTAATGAAGGAGACATCCCAACCCTTCCCCCATCCCTCTCCCCTTCCCCAAAGGTCGGAAGCGCACTTGTGACGCCTCTGGTATTGCGAGTGTCCATGAGCGGCGGTAATCGCCTACCATCAGGTGATACGTCTGCTCGTTTGCCCACTATTCAATAAAAAATAATAATAATAACATATTGTACCCCTGTGGTCACAAATAAAGATTGATTTAATATCAGTCAATCCAGCTCTCTTAGTACAGACTCTGTTTAGTTTGAAGATAGATGGATTAATATACTCACTCCAATTGTTCCTCGCCGCTAGTTTGAGCAGCACAGACGACTCTCTTTTTCGTTTTTATTTTAAAAGGTAATTCAACCTCAACATCACTAGAACTGTCGTCGTCACTGAAACTGACCAATTAAAATATTAAATGATTGAAATGGTAAACTGAATTCGAAGGTAGAACTAGCTAACAGTATATTTGAGGGCACTGTCTTCTCAATAACGATTGACATAGATGTTCATGACAACCGGGACAGAAGGCTTAACGTGTTCTCCGAGAGACGGATGTGAAACACCGTTAAATTTCCATACTCTGGGCTGACTGTTTTTAAGAATTTCTTATAAGAAAACCCACACTCCCCCCTTTGGCCAGAATTGAAGCGGAGAATTCTTGATTGGCAGTCTTATACGCAAACCGCTAGTCCAACATTCATCATTCATTCATCATTCATTCATTCATTCAATCTATAATCGAGACCTAAGTCCATAAAGTGAAACCTGGATAAGCGAGAGTTCAAGAGAGCACAATCTCATTCTCACTAACCCGAGTTTCTCGCTAATGCAGGTACATGGGTAGCGTTTCTCTCTTATAGAGGTACGCAGCAATAACAACTTTATAAGGGTAGGTATAAAAATCCGTCAATTTCGTTTGGGTTTCTGTTTTTGTATTTTGAATGTTTTGCTCTAACTCATAAATTTTGTCGAATATTGCTTGATCAACAACCGCCGCGTATTCAAAGTACTGATGGACCGTCTTCCAACGCATTTAAAGTTAGCTGTATGTATTTTTATTGTACCTAGTTCCTCCTAAATAATATGAATAAATAAAGCTCGACTGTCGCTTATAGAGGTGTAGATAAGTAGCAATCTTACTTACGGAGATCCATGAGGGAAAAATGACTCTCTCTTACAGATGTTTCTGTTTCTCGCTAATAGAGGTTTTGGGAGCTTAAAATGACGGGTCCTGGCTATTACTCTCACTTGTGGGGGAACGGATGTCATGTTTCACCCAACACAAAGGGAGGATCCTCCGACCAGGCGAGGTGATCATGCCTGGCGGGCTACTGCCCAACAGTTGATGTTGGGATGTTGTATGTATGATAATCGGCGCGGGAACTTTATTTGCGCGATTCAGGATTGGTAGTTACTCCGTGTAGTGTAGTTTGTAGGTACAGTGCGTTACTTCGTAGTTCAGTGTATCTTCGGTAGATGGCGCTGTATGTGGAGGTCGCCACACACTTATAGAGTTTTCTCACTTATCCAGTTCTCACTTACCCAAGTTTGACTGTATATTGAATAAATACTTACTGTTCGCTGATGATCAGACCATTATAACTCGTTGATGCACCGCTGCTAGTCGGCTGCATGTTATTTAAACTGAAAATATAATAAACGTTTCTTGTAATATTAACTAATTTTCTGTGGAGATCACATATTCTAGGGTCTTAATATTATAATTATTAGTTGTGGGACTATTTTCATATACATATGAGCCTGCTCAAGTGAGTCCACTCTGCCCGATGCCTCCACACTATGGCGGTATTTTGAAAATCTCTCGGATACCACCTCCTGGTGACATGACGGACTTGAAATAGGGTACTAGAAGCCGAGAAACCAAGTGCCCTCTAGGAAGGAAAACCCTGGAACCCCCATGTTACGGTTTGTAGATGGCCCCCGACTGTGTGGGAACCATTCTTTTGAGATGCTTCTACATCATTCGGCCCCTGGACTCGCAAGACAACACGAATGCTGTCATTACAGTATATTTTATGGTGAAGCATAAAATGTACTGTAAGAAATACATAAATTTACCAAATCAACAGCCCACAATAGTCACTATATGCCCGCTATAGTGTGGGTCACCACGCTGCATTGTCTGCATTCGCAATGAGCATGGTGACCACCACCCTTGAATTCTGCTGGAGCTTCCCATCAGGCAATGGGCAGGCGAAAAACGAAAATTGATGGTTATAAGGAAGGCGAAAAAACCAAGGTGTTTCAAGAATGTAAAAACTTTGCCAGTTGATTATGAAGCCAACAAAAAAGAATGGATGACATCGGAAACTTTTGAAAAAGTTTTACAGAAACGGGACTGAGTTAAGAGGAAACAATAAGATCATTTTGTTTATTGATAATTGTCCAGCTCACCGACAAATTCAAAATTTAACTAACATCAAACTGGCATTTTTGCCACCAAATACCACATCAGTTATCCAGCCTATTGATCAAGGTGTAATTAACACTCTTAAACACCATTATCGAAGGCTTCTTGTGCAGAAAATGGTAAACGACACTGAAAAATGTTCTACCCCATTTGCTGTCAATCTCCTGGATGCCATTGAAATGATTAAAACAGCATGGACACGAGTTAGTCCAGATACGATTAAAAAATGTTTTTCACACGCTGGGTTTGGTAAATTTTCAACTTTAAATATACAGCTGATGACGATTCTGATGATGAATTGGACAATTTGCCATTGGGAGACTATCATTAATGATTGACGACCAAGTTATTACAACTGATAACTTGACTGATAATGAAATTATTGAGTCTGTGCTTCAAACAAGAAAAGGAGGATTAAGAAGAGAAAGAAGACTGCAATCTACGTGAGATTCCAACAACCAGAGATGCATTAAGTGCTTTAACAACGCTCAAACAGTACTGTTTATTTGGTGAAGGCCAAAATAATTTAGATGTAGAAGGAATTATGAAAATGGAATACACCTTACAGCGTGCACAAAATACTAAACTTAAACAGTGCTCTATAACACGTTTTTTCACTTACACCCGTGTATAACATAATAAAATAAATGAAGAATTGATACATATGTACATGACTTTTTATTATTTCGGAGACCGCCGGATATAGCGACGGCATCAAAGAGGTCCTTCCGCTGTCGTTATTACCAAAATTCACTGTATATTGAATAAATACTTACTAATTATTGTTCACCAAACCATTATGACTCGTTGATGCACCGCTGCTGGTCGGTTGCATGTTATTTAAACTGAAAATATAATAAACATTTCTTGTAATGTTAACTCATTTTCTCTGGCGATCACATATTCTAGGGTCTACAAACATTATAATTATTAGTTGTGGGACTATTTTCATATACATGATACCCCCCCCCCCCCCCACACTATGGCGGTATTTTAAAATCCCCTCGGATAAAACCTCCTGGTGGCATGTCGGTATTGAAATCGGGTGGTACTAGAAGCTGGGGAACCAGATACACTCTAGTAAGGAAATCCCTGGAACCCCGATGTACCTCAAGCCAATTAACATAATTCATTAAAAATTTGCATAAAATAACTTTATAGAATAGGGACCAATTTCACCTGATGGTGAGCGATTACCGCCGCCCATGGACACCCCGCAACACAAGACGCGTTAGAAATGCGTTGCCGGCCTATGGGGGATGGGGAAAGGGTTGAGATGTCTCCTTCATTAAAACGAATATTACAAAACATCTCGGGAAATATTACCATTATAGCTTTTTAATTCTATTATACATTTTAATCAAATAAACATTGAAATGTATTGCTCAATCGAGTAGTCTAAAGAAATGACGTCATAACTGTATATTTATCTTTCAGTTATCATTTTGACAGATGATTTAAAGTCACCAATTTAATCAAGGTATCATCTACCCTATTATAAGCGAGCGTAGCCTCAGCCAAAAGTTTGTAAATAATATTTTTAACTATACTTGTGTTACCAAAAGGAATTTGACGATGGCAACACTACCAGTGTTGAAAGTGGGAGATATAATATTATTGACAACTGACCTCGAAGCTTCGTTGTTGTAGGTGTGGTGAGCCGCATTGAGAATGTTCTCATTGCGTAAAGTGAGTTCGACATCCTCCTTTGGAACTCCGGTCGCGATTGCAGTACGACTAATGATACGGGACAGGTCTTTCGAAGCCTTCGCACGCAATAACGGTCCCCTCAATGACTCGTATTCATTCCGAAAGTAGTTGAACACTTTGGCTATGACCGAGTAATCCTGGGGGTAGATAAACTATCATTAGATAACAACAACGGCCTTTAACAAAGAAACTATGGCCGACTATGTCTCAACACATGTACGCGTTTTTTTCAGGGTTCCGTACGTCAAAAGGAAAAAACGGAATCCTTATAGAATCACTTTGTTGTCTGTCTGTTATGATAAAAGCACCCAACCCATCTGGTTAGAGCGGTATAAACAATAAAATGATAAAGCTTTACAGATATTTTTACACGCAGAGGATTTTACAGCTGGACGAGGCCGGCATTTCCTAAGACTCACTCTGGGATGAAATGTCGAAACAAACCACAGAGGTGTATTTTTTTAAGTCCGTATACATTGAATAATTACAAAATAATAATAATCTATGCGAGTACAGTATATGATCTGGGTTGTCCTTTTGAAGAAAGGACCATAGTATTGAGTCGGCCTGTGCATACAGAAGGCATGCGAGCATACTATGTCAAAACAATAGAGCAATGTACTATTAATTAAATGTCGTAATTATAGGCCGACCGTTTATCTGAGTCCTCGCCACTTTAATAATCACTATTTCTTTACTATGACGTCACATATCTTAGGAACTATCTTGGCGCAATTCATCTCGTGTGTATCTCACTAAGCGCACCCTTGTCGTCGTACCCCCGCGCCCCTGTTACCGCGCAGGCGAGGACTCAGATAAATGGTCGGCCTATAATACATAAACTCAACAATAATTTGATCAACCACTAATATGGCAGATTACTGTTACGTAAATAAATACAGATGTCACACAAAAAACGAATACTTATTACAAATTTTGAACAAATAATCGTCGAAATATATGCGCTCAATTGAGTAGTTCAAAACAGTGACGTCACAAGTGTGTATTTAGTACATTTTCCATACAAAGTTATCGTTTTGACAGATGATAAAATATAACTGATTTGACTTGTGTCATCCACACTATTGTTACGAAAGTTAATACATACCTCAGAATTATCTCCGTCATTCGTTGCGATTTGCATTTTGTCAAGAATGTCAGTAATCTTAAACAAAAAATATTTATTATTATAAATTCAATAGTTATCACGCTGTTACGCTTCAAAAGTACATAAAAAACACCAAGAGTCAGAACAACAATTTGTGAATCACAAAAGGTTGTCCCATGTGGGATTTGATCCCACACTTGGCGTATTAGAGGGCGGCGTAGCGACTGCTTTAACCACTAGGCCAAACGTGCAGTCATTTTAATGTTTGATTACTCTTGAACACGATAACCGACATACAACCAGACGGATCCATAGGCAAAAGCGAGTATCAAAGGTTGTTTGGAAGAGATCGTCGTGAGCGATAAGACCATCATCATCTTCCTAGCCTTAATTATTCCCAATATTATTTGGGGTCGGCTACCAGTTCAACCGGTTTTACCTGAATATCAGTTTTTACACAGAGCGACTGGCATCTGACATCCGCAACCCTGAGGGCGAACTGAATTCGAAGGTTGAACTAATTGTCAGTATATTTGAGGGCACTGACTTCCCAATAACGATTGCCACAGCTGTTCATGACAACCGGGACCGACGGCTTAACGTGCTCTCCGAAGCACGGGCGGGAAACATCGCCATCTTCCATACTCCGGGCTGCTATTAGAAATTTATTGTAGGAAAATCCCAACAGCAGTCCGACCCGGGAATTGAACCCGAGACCTCTTGATTTGCAGTCACTTACGCTAACCACTAGACCAACGAGGCAGTCGTGAGCGATAAGACCACCTATTGTAATACCGTATATGAATCACTGTACACATGTTTACTGTAGTGGTGTGCAATAAAGTTTATAAATAAATAAATAAAATAAATAAAAAATACTGATAACGAGTGTGAAAATGGCAATGCTGATCACAAAAGGTTGTGTTCCTACAAAACGCTGAAAATTCATTTGAATGTGTGAAAGTTACTAGCCGAACATCAAATTATTTAGACGAAAATTTAAAAGTGTGAAAGTTACTAGCCGAACATCAAATTATTTAGACGAAAATTTAAATGTGTGAAAGTTGCTAGCCAAACATCAAATTATTTAGACGAAAATTTAAAAGTGTGAAAGTTACTAGCCAAACATCAAATTATTTAGACGAAAATTTAAAAGTGTGAAAGTTACTAGCCAAACATCAAATTATTTAGACGAAAATTTAAAAGTGTGAAAGTTACTAGCCGAACATCAAATTATTTAGACGAAAATTTAAATGTGTGAAAGTTACTAGTCGAACATCAAATTATTTAGACGAAAATTTGAATGTGAGAAAGTTACTCGTCGGACATCAAATTCTTTAGACGAAAATAGCATTCTGCTTATAAAAACGTAATCTTATAAAGTAAGAAGAGGGGACTAGTAAATTTGATAGACAAAAATATTATTCCAAATTGTTATCGTCAGTTTTACGAGGGGTTGTCTAAAATAAAAGGTTTATTTTACTGTACTTGTAGAAGTCTTTTATTTTTAAATGTCAACCATAATACTATTGTATTTTATAATTATAAAACTACTAGCTGAACACCGCAGTGCCAACCGCGGGCAACGCCGCGAGGCGAAGCTAGTATCTTTATAAATTTTAGCATATGTGCTATTCTGATGTATAAAATAAATTATTGTAAAGTTTCATTAAAATCCATGCAGTAGTGTTTGAGTAAAAGAGCAACAAACATCCTCACATACATACTCACAAACTTTCGCGATTATAATATTATAGTCCGGCCGCTCAGAGAATGCGTTTCTGACACTTGTAAATTCGTCATGAGTAGTGATGTACAGTCGACCAAATTGAATCATGACCCCCCTTAAAGTCATTTTCCTACAATTATTCTATACCATTAGGTTGAAATCAGCTTGAACATACATTTCATAAGTAACGAACCGTTATCATTCTACTAGACACTGACAAAGCCATGACATAGACGTATACTCGTACTATGGACTATGATAAGTATCGCACGAAAAAGTTGTTAGCCAGTGAACGTCCTTATCTATAGTTATATTAGGAAAGATTTGATTGTCTGTTTGTTTGAGACATAGGGATTGACTTTATTTGGAATAATGGGTAGACTTGATGTAGGAGGGTAGAGGTACCGTAAAGGTAGCGTAGGGTAGGTGTAGAATAAAAATAGAAAAGCATTTATTTGACAGAACGAAGTCTGTCGAGACAGCTAGTCATACATATTAATAAAATAAAACAGTAAAATTAGAGACCTTTGTTTATTTCATATTATTAAATTTTAAAAAATGTTCACTTCGTAAAGCGAATATAAAAGAAAACTTCTCAATAGTTAATTTGTGGGTTATAAT
Source organism: Spilarctia lutea (assembly GCA_916048165.1). NCBI lineage: Eukaryota > Metazoa > Arthropoda > Insecta > Lepidoptera > Erebidae > Spilarctia > Spilarctia lutea. The sequence continues at coordinate 6,306,336 of OU696494.1, forward strand.
GGTTCCAATGGTTTGGGTCTGTAGAATTACTGGTTAAACCTAAAACCGAGTGTAAGCGCCATGGTTTTCAATAACGTCTAATAATCGATTACGCATAGACCCGATTAGACTGCAAATGTCAATTCCCCTCATGAAATCCCAGATTTCGTTACAATGCAGTTCGATTGTTTCTTTAGTCCTCTCGTTCCTGTTATCCCACATTTGAACCATCAAACCCCATAAATGTTCTATTGGGTTAAGATCAATTTGAGACAATTCTGGCAGTATGCACTCGACAGTTATCATGAACATAGGAGAACACTGGCACATCTTCACGGGGGTAAACTGTTCGCAAAGTCGGTAACGTTGATTCTTCCAATAAATCGACATAGTTGATAGCGTTATGACGAGGCGAAATAGGAACAAGTTCGCCTATGTTTCCAGCATCCATCCATGCCCACAACAAAGGATGTTCTTCGTAATGGTGTTGCATTTCCGTTCTCTGTTGGTTTGTGACTCGACGAACCCCATGAATATGTCGTCGTCGGTCTACAAGGATACCCTCTTCAGCGTGCCGTCTGATCCAGGTTCTGACCGTGTTACGACTTATATTTAACTCACGTGATATTTCTCTAACGCCGCAACCTTGCTCACTGAGCACTAAATCCGAGCTCTTTGTTCTACCAAATTGGCCATTATACGATTCGTTTATAGATATAAATATATTCTTAGATTTTTATTTTAATATTTTCAGATTGACTACTACTTGACATCTCACACATAATGTCATTTCATTCTAAAAATTATAATACTTTTTCTCCGCATTTATGTTTATATCTAAAACGCACTATGTGCAAATAGCGAAGAAAACCTAACTACATTTGTGATTACAAAGGAATAATTGGCAAAGTGGGTCATGATTCAATTTGGTCGACTGTACCATGAATGACATTAATAATATTTGGTAACAGTATTTATAGCATTCATTATGCATAATTATTCAATTTATATATATTTTATTATATTTCAAACACAATGTTAACAAAATTAATGATAGATGAATTAAATTTAATCATAATTTCTGAATGAAAAACGGAGGGAAAGAAAAGACCGCCAATTGTTATACATCCTTACATACCTTGTAACTCATTTTGTTTTACTGTTTTTTTATGTATACAAGATAAATAAATCTTAATATATATATCTTAATATATATAAATCTCGTGTCACAATGTTTGTCCTCAATGGACTCCTAAACCACTTAACCGATTATAATAAAATTCGCACACCATGTGCAGTTCGATCCAACTTGAGAGATAGGATAGTTTAAATCTCAAATTATAGTCGCAATTTTAATTTATTGCTAATTATTTGTCTGTTATTATTTGACAATCACAATTATCTGTTAACTCCAAATGATTCTAACAGATGTCGATACCTTTCGACTGGGTTGAGTAAGTAATCAATAGATGGCGCTGCTATGGTAAATCTATAGGCTATATTTTATTTTGGAAAAAAATAGGGTTCGGTAAGATATTGGGGTTTTTCGGACACAAGGTGTAAAAAATCAACCCTATACGGGGGAAAATGTTTCGCTACGGGCAATAAAAGACGCAAACTAGGTTGCGTCGGTCAGCTAGTATATTATAAAATTAGAACGTTTTATTTAACAATATACCGACCGACAGAATACATTACGATTCCAAAAATTCTCAGTTACAATTGCCTCGTTATTTTGTCTCATCACTACAAAAACAAACGGTTGACATAAACTTGAAACAGCGCAGTTTGACGTCGTTAGACTTTTAAAAATGACTGTTCTTAAATTAATTAATTAATTAATTGTTGATAACTTTAGCCCAAAACGAAACGTTTATTGTAAGTTGGCATATTTATTAAATTTTTAATGTTATTACTCATTATTAAGGTTAATAAAAGATTTTTAAATTTTTGCAATTAATTGCACGCCAGTTCAAAGTTACATCCGCCCATTCGATCACGACCTGTCAAAAACGCAATCTCTCAGCGGCCAAACAATAACTGTCATAATGCAAGCTTTGTTCAGTTTGACGCTAGATGTCGTTGTGTGTCAGATGTCTGAAATATTTGTTTGGTAGTTTCTATTTTATTTTATACCAGCTGAACCCCGCGGTGTTACCCGCGGTTATTGTCGTATCGTGGATAACGCCGCGAGGCGAAGCTAGTCTAAAAAACGTAAGCCTATGTTACTCCTTGTACCATCAGCTACCTACCAGTGAAAGTCCCATCCAAATCGGTCCAGCCGTTCCAGAGATTAGCCGGCACAAACAGACAGACAGACAAAAATTTAAAAAATATATATTTTGGTATGTGTACCGTATATACATTCATATGCATGTATGTAGTAGAAAGCGGTTATTTTAATATTACAAACAGACACTCCAATTTTATTTATTTGTATAGTTATGAGCCCGCCATAGTGACTATCTGATGGAAAGTAGAATTTAAGAGCGGTGGTCACTATACTCACAGTAGATACAGACAATGCATCATGGTGACTTCTTTTTTTTTTTTATTGAATAGTGGGCAAACGAGCAGACGTATCACCTGATGGTAAGCAATTACCGCCGCCCATGGACACTCGCGACACCAAAGGCGTCACAAGTGCGTTGCCGACCTTTGGGGGATGGGAGGAGGGGTTGGGGTATGGGCCTCCGGTATCCTCACTCACTCGGTGAAACACAGCGCAAACGCTATTTCACACCGGTTTTCTGTGAGGCCGTGGTATCGCTGCGGTCGAACCGACCCATTCATGCCGAAGCATAGCTCTCCCACGGTGATGACCTTACACTATGGCGGTTTATTGTGAAGATTTTTCACACCCTGCTTTATTTGTGTGTAGAGTGAGAGCCTCGCAGTTACTCACCTCATCCATATTGGGGATAGGCCCGTCTTCTTCGTCTTCTTCGTCTCCTTCGTCTCCTTCACTGACGACACTCTCTGTAGACGAGTTATAACAACTCTGCAAAATAAACAATTTTTTTTTTTTTTTAAAAAGACATCTCCCGCTTTAGGAATATACATCCTGTGTCGCGGGGGACTTTACAAACATACATGTAACGGACACAAAGAACACCCAGACTCAGGACAACATTTTGTGGATCACACAAAGTGATGTCCCACGTGGGATTTGAACCCACGGCACTTGGTGCAGTAGCAAGCGGAGTAGTGACCGCTTAAACCACTAGGCCAACCGTGCAGTCTATGAAACAATATAATAATAAATATTCCGGACATCTAACTCACAACGCCATCTAGTCCCAAGCTAAGCAGAACTTGTGTTATGGGTACTAGACAACTGATATAAATACTTATATACTTTTTTTTGTAAATACATACATATTATACTTACATAGAAAACACCCAAACTCCGAAACAAATATTTGCAGATCATACAAACATTTGGTCCGACCCGGGAATCGAACCCGAGACCTCTTGCTTAGCAGTAGCATACGCTACCACTACGCCACCGAGGCAGTCAATGGTTTTTATATCTTGCCAGACACATCGAAAGTCCGCTGTAACAGAGGAATTGAAATATATTGAGAGTATTTTACAGCAGTCAGTCGGTACCCGCTTAAGTGCGGGCTGGCGCTGGGAGGGGTCCGGTCGTGTTAATAACTGCAGTTCCCTGACCCCCTCCTTCTCAGGCGCAGAATGGCACACCGTGTGGTTTTAGTCGATTCCGACACACCGCACCTCCGCAAACCTTGGCGGGGGTAACCAAACACAAAAAGAAAAAAAAAAAAAAAAAAAAAGGCCTGTTTGTTTCAAGTTTTCCTTGTCTATGCAGTGAATTTGTTCCACAAAGATTGCTCCCTTCGTATGTTACGAAATGAACAGCTGTAGTGACAATCCATATCCTACTAACAACTACTAACTTCTGAACTGACAAATCATATTATATTTGTGGGTGTACGCCACAGGCAGCTCGTTTGATTTTCCTTTGACAATAAACCGCACATGTGGCGCGATCAAAGCGACCTTATCTGAGCGAATGTACTATATATAAAAATAAAAAAAATGTCTATACCTCAGTTGTTGAATTCGAATCAGTTCCCGATTCCATGTCGATCGATATGTCATCCAAACCACTGTGATCATCTGTTGGAGATGAAACAATATTAAAATATGTACATTAAATATAAGATATTGATCTTTTTTTGTGTATTTGTACTTATTGTACTACAAGACATTTTAAAAGGATAGCTGAACTTTAAATGAGACGATAATGCATAAGTTTGTCTTCTCAGGGTTAATCCAGCTAGGATAGGTTGAACTCATCGGCTCAAAAAAAGTTTAAACTTACAAAAGTGTTTTGTTACTTAATTGGAGAATAAATGTTATAATTTCAATAACTAATTGTTGTAGAAATAACTAGTTTTCTTTGTTGGCTAAATGTAAGCAATACTACTATAAAGCTACATACATATACGTTCAATAGTTTTTGCTTCAATTAGTAACAAACATACATATATATTACTAGTTGAACCCCGCTGTGTTACCCACGGTTATTGTCGTATCGTGGGTAACGCCGCGGGGCGAAGCTAATCTAAAAAATGTAAGCCTAAGTTACTCCTTGTACCATCAGCTACACAATACACAGACACTCCAATTTTATTTATTTGTATATAGAAAATAGAATGAGTATATAAATTAGGGTTAGTTGTTAAAGAAACTCTAGCGCTAGGAAAGATTCCAGTGTTGCGGGGGACTTTTTTTTTTTTTTGGTTAAAAAGACAACTCTCACATTAGGAATAAACATCCTGTGTCGTGGGGGACCTTACCAAACATACAAGAAACGGACACAAAGAACATCCAAACTCGGGACAACAATTCGTGGATCACACAAAGTGTTGTACCGCGTGGGATTTGAACCCAAGACACTTGGCGCAGTAGCAAGTGGCATGGTGACCGCTGAAACCACTCGGCCAACCGTGCAGTCTCTCGGCCAACTTTACAAACATACATGAAACAAACACAAAGAACACTCAAGACTCAAAACAACAATTTGTAGATCCCATGTAAGAAAGTAGTCCTGCTCTGGTCAAGATGGCCCGTCCGTGATCAAAGTCTTGGTTTTATAAAATATACTGTAGGAGCCCTACATCGTCTACATATCTCGGACAACCTGGGCACCTCAGAATGTATATTACATAATTTTTCTTTACTGTTAACCAAAAATAAATAATAATGGTGATGTCAATATAACTGCAATAAGTGGTTAACATACTGCGTTTGTTACTATAATCATATTTTGAATATGTGTATTTCTATATATTTAAGACTATCAAAACACAGACACACACACACACACACACACACACACACACACACACACACACACAAACACACAAACACACACACACACAGACATTATTTTTAATTATAAGAACACAACATAGTCTGCCGCTAATAATAATATACCTAATAATGGCTGCCTTAAACTAAAAGTGTATGGAAACGGTCAAGATATAAGCAGTATATAAGAAGAAAGAAATAGCAAGAATAATTTGGCAAGATACTACTTCTTGCATCCTGATAAGCTACAGGATCATATGCTTTTGTCTTCTATACTGCCAGATAGTCCACATGCTCGTAGATGTGCTTGTCACCAGCACATTCTTCAAATGGCTAGTGCCGTTCGTTCCATTTTTAACTGTATGAAAGAAAAATATTGCACATGTATTTGGTAGGAGGAGCATGTCCTCGTGCTTATGTCGGCTATCAAGACAATAAGTTCTAATATATCTCTATACCAAAGTTGATCCAAATTGGCTCAGCGGTTTAGCTGTGAAAGTGTAACATACAGACAGATACAGTTATTATTGATAAGAATTACAATTTTAATTGACAACCTCAGTGGCGCAGCGATTATGTATGCATCTGCTGTGAATATACTATCACTTGGGACAGACCAAATTGTGAAAAAAGTGGATTGTGTTTCAGATCAAGTGAATGCTGTATCTTACATCTGTACTTATATGTTATGTCGGTTTGTGTACGCTTCAAAAACTCAAAAAGTTCTGCACTGATCGAGCTGAAATTTTAGAATGATATATAATCCGTATCAAGGATTGTTTTTATCAAATTTTTGCATCAGTCACAAAAAACCGACATAAACGCGGGCGGAGCCGCGGGCAACAGCTAATATATTAAAAAGCTGAATAGTTTGTTTGGTTAAATGTGCTAATCACAGGAGGGAACGCTTTGGTTTGAAATAATAGTTCAGTATTAGATAGCTCTTTCATTTACGAAGGCTATATAACATCACATTAGGATCAATAGGTCCATACAAATGAATATCCACATAAAAAAAAAAAAATATATCAAAAGGTTCAGAATAAAAAAATCCTTTTAAGAGCTTCCTTTGTGTAAGCTGCATAGACAGTTCAAAGATGCACAATTTAGGAAAGAATTGTTCTCTTTGAAAGTTGTAAAAGAAATTCCGCGAAACCATATGTAAATTAAAAAAAAAAATTCTATCTATGGTAAACGTACAACATCACGATTCACACAAAAGGAGACGAAGCTCCGCCATCCAGGTATATTACTTACTTGTAGAGGAAAGTTCCACTCAGTAAAAGTATCACATATGCCTCTATCAAGTTCACAGGTTCGTCTCGGAGTAATGGAGATTGCACTGCTAAGAGCGACCACAATAAAAGTATACATGACTATGGCCCACTCGGACACGATCAACAGTGCCTGATTGTATTAAGTGTGTAAGGCCTCTAGCTAATAGATAACAAGAAATATTTCATCCGACACGTAACCTAAAACCAATCACATTAGTTTAGTCAACTCAAATATTTCGTGTCGGTTTATAATTAATCAAAACGTATAATTATACTAAAAACCTTACCGATCGAAGAGTCGAAAAACATTGTAACAGATCGCACTTCGCTCTATTCTTAGTCGAGTCTCCGAACGTGTTTAACTGATAAACCGCAGTTCACAAAACTTTTGGTGGTTCACCGACTTCACCGTGTCGGGTACCTAGTACTAGCCGTGACAATTAGCGATGCTAAATTCAAAAAGCGCATGGCATTCAATCGGGCGAGAACAAGAAGTCGCAACTACCACACGAGAACACTATTCGAACCATACTAAAACTGTTATAATGCGGCATGCGCTCAGCCGCTCACTGTGCACCAACATAACCGCAGAAACAGTGTTGCCAACCGAGTTTTCTCAGGATCTACCTAAAATATTCAAAAATTTCACACTAAAACTGTTATAATGTCGCCAATTGTTTGAAAACTTTCCCCCTAATGCAATTTCAAAAACCACTAAATTCAAAACAAAACTTCCCAACGACGGACCAAGTATTTATTCATTACAATATCAGTAAAGAAATAAATAAAATCAGTAAATAATTAGTTAATAACAATAGTTATTTAGTATTTTTAAGTATTTTTCTTCTTCCCTTTGGCATTTTAAGCCTGGTATTTTATATTTGGTATTTGTTTTTAAAAAAAGATAGAGCACAATGCAAAAACTAACAATAAAATTTTATCCCTAAAAATATCCCCAAAAAATTTCATCCCCTAAAAAAATCCCTGTATAGATTTTTTTCCCCTAAATTTGGGGGGAAAACCCCGGAGTTGGCATCACTGCTGTGCACCAACATAACCGCAGAACCAGTGTTGCCAACCGAGTTTTCTCAGGATCTACCTAAAATGTTCAAAAAGTTACCTTTTTGTGTAAAAAGTAACCTTCCATTTTATTTTATTCTGGCAAAATCTTGATTTTTTGAAACATCAATTCTCTGAATCGATTTAATGCTACAGTTTGATTGAGAACAAAAATTTTTACCATTAAAAATACATACATTCTTCGAGTAATCGATTTCAGATTGCCATCCTCCCTAGTTTGACTAAAAAAACTCTTAGAATATTCACCTAGCCAAACTAGATCGGCGTTAGGTTAGTAGTCCTAAGAAGGGTTTGAAAAAAATTATAAAAATTTAATACTAATTAATCTAAGTGGTTCTTCTCGTAGACCCCAGCTAGGGTCTCAGGGAAACTTTTCCAGGCCATGGCCTGTTTAAGTAGTGCTCCGCGCAGCCTGCGACTACAGGCGGGTCACTGGGTTGGGCCCTGGTGAGCCTTTTGGTAGTTCAAGGGTCTTAGTCCAGGTTCAGGCGTAATTAGCCAGGTGACCCACCAACCCTTCCGACCTGTGCTTAGCGAGATCGAGCTCCTAGGGGTGTAGCCCAAAGGAGCGCCCGTCAGCCGGCACTAGGTCGGGGGTAGAGGATGGTCCGGTGGGTATTGACGATGGTTCGGGGGGACTACGACGGAGACTAGATCTCGTGGCAGACCATATCTGTCTGGCGGTCACCGATGGTAGGGTGCGAACTCCCGCAGGTGGCAAACTTGCGATGCGTCTGCACGCACAAATAGTTTGGTCCTCAGGCGTCCCACGAACTCATCCAGGTTCTCCATGCGGAGATCCCTGGAGATCGTCCTGTTTCGTACAAAGCGGGGGGCGTTTCTAAGGGTGCGTAGTACGAGTGACTGCTGCGCACGGAGCCGGCGGCGGTTCGTCTCGGAGACGAATGCGAACCAGGCCGGGGAACCATAGGTAAGTCGAGTGCAAATTTACGCCTTGTACACACCGAGCTTTGCACGGAGCGGCAATCGGGATGTTAGTACGGGCCGCAGAAGGGAACGTGCGGCATGAACCTGGGCAACGACATTGTTAACATGAGGCTTCATGGACAGGGTGCGGTCGATAGTCACGCCGAGGTATTTCACCATCGCGTACCACTCGACATTCTGCCCCATGAGCTTCAGCTGTGGCGGTATCTTAGTCCCTATAGATATCGCCTGCGTCTTCGCCACGTTGACCGTCAGTCTCCAGTTCTTCAGCCAGCTGGGAAGTGCGTCTAGCGTGCGCTGCATGTTGGTGACAGCGTGGGCTCTATCTTTTGACGTCGTGATGTAGGCTGCGTCGTCAGCGTACAAAGCAAGATGCACGTCTTCAGTGACGGAGATGTCGTCTGTGTACCAGGGGTAGCACACTGGAGATAGGCAGCTTCCCTGTGGCACACCGGCATGGATGAGTCGCTCTGTGGACAAGGCACTTTCAACCGCCACTTGAAAGCGCCTGTCTTGCAGAAAGGTGGCCACAATCTTCACTACTCGACGAGGAGTAGTAGATGTGGACAGCTTGTAAAAGAGGCCGGCGTGCCAGACGCGGTCGAACGCTTCCTCTATATCAAGGAAGACTGCAACGATCCGCTTGTGCTTCCGCGATCTCATGCAGAACCCTCGCGAGCTGGTGTGTCGTGGAGTGTTCGGCACGAAAGCCGAACCGTTCGTCGCGTGACTGAAGATGTGCCGTCATGTGCAGCAGCAGCAGTTTCTCGAACAACTTCGACGTCGTCGAGAGAAGCGTGATAGAGCGATAGCTTCCTGGTTGGAGAATGTTCTTCCACGGTTTGGGCAGCATGATGACTCTGCCAAGTCGCCATGTGGTAGGAAAGTGCCCGGTGCGTTGGATGCCGTTGAAAAGACGCGTCAGCGTCGCTATTGCTGTGGGGGGTAGGTGCCGCAAGGCTTCATAGGTCACCTAGTCGGGTCCAGGCGCTTTCCGGAGAGGCATTCAGCGAATCATTCGCTGGATTTGGCCAGGGGAGAGGACGATGTGGTCCTCGGTCGGGGCTATCGGCTGTTCAAAGTATTTCTGGAGCTTCTTCTTAACATCTGCTACGTACTGCACGTTACAGGCAGGATTCCGACGGAACTGCGCTTCCAGGAAGTCGGCGAAAATCTCCGCTCGATCCTTGGCACGATAACATATTAGTAGGTTTAGGAACTACGTTTGCAACGTCAATACCATAATTTAAAGATGATATTGTTTTGAGATTGTCACACACAAATATGGCGTGAGAGACTTGTTGAAGTTTCTCTTGACTGTCTTCAGTACAAAAGAGCACATTTTCACCACATCGAAAATGTTGAGGCTACATTTTGTTCGTAAAATCAGTGTTAAAGTCCTTTAGAGTTCAAAAATGCATATAAATATCTTCAGGGTTGTCAGTAGGCACGATCGCACGTATTTGTGTTAAGTGAAATTTATTTATTTATTTATAAGCTTTATTGCACACCACTACAGTAAACAATTGAACAGAGATCCAAATACGGACACAAACATCAGGTATCACAATAGGCGGTCTTATCGCTCACGGCGATCTCTTCCAGACATCCTTTGGAAAATCAGTGTAAAAATCAGAAACTACATGTAAAGTGTCATATCAGTAATTCAATTCAATGTATACGCAAACTGCGTTTTAATCAGAGCATCAATACTGAAACGAATCATACATCAGGAAAAAAGGCCACCACGTTGGATTAACAAATAGATCGCGATTCGAACCCGCGAGATCTGAAGTCGACATGCGCCGAAGTGAGGGAAGTCATCTCCTAAACATATGGTGGCCCAAGGAGACTCCCGAACATGGGCCACCAATATTATATTTACAACAAACAATAAAACTAACAAATCCCGTTCCCTTACAAACGAACAAGAAGTATTGAAATCTTATAACTTTCCACTTCATGTTGCTTTTAAATTGTTCCACGAATGTAATAAATAAGTTAATTCAACAAATTTCGAAAAGTCAGCTAAAAGTAACCTTTTCATTAGTATATGTAGTTACTAAAAGTAACCAACAGAGTTGAAAAAACACCTAAAAGGCTAAAAGGAACCTTCTGGCAACACAGATAAAAATATGTTACCATTCTTTGATTCAATATATAAATATTATTGTTATTATTTTCAAAAGACGATCCCCATTTCATGTCATCCACATTTTACATATTTTTAGCATAAACTTCATCACGGCGAGGATTTAGAATTATAGACTATAAATACTTGATATTGGCAGAAATAGTTCATCCGAGTGTATGGAGGGTAGAGACCTCTACCCTCCATATCCGAGTGATCCGGCTTCGATACGAGTAACAAAGAAAAAAAATTATAAATAAATATAAACTTTTACTAAACGATAATGGAACAAAGGAATAATGATGATTCCTTTACTACTTTTTAGCTTAAATTTGCTACATAATTTATAAAACGTTATTCAGTATTCAAGTACGATAGGTATTAGTATAGTAGGTCTCCTAACTAACAATTTCTACCTCCCGTACATCAATTTAGCGCTGGCAACATAAAATATGGCGTTTAAATGTATCTGAAAATTTAAAGTTATATGATAAAGAGTACAAAGTTGCTTTTTAAACACGTGCTCTATTTTGATGATTGAACAAGCGAAGGATTCTAAAATTGAAAAATTCTAAATTCATAAATTAGAGTACAAAGCGCTATAATATATACATAGTAGGTACTCTGTGACAAAGCGTTAGCGAGGGAATCAAAAGAGCACGTGGTAAAAAATCTCTGCACTCGAATGCAACTCGGTAACTTTTCATCCCACCTCAAGGAGGAAATTACTAAATGCAAAAAAGAAAGGGCGCGGGCAAAGCTTAAAAAAATCTACAACAAGGAGGATCGGAGTCTGAGTTTATAACAAAATAAAAAAGGTTATATGATAAATTCGGCACCATAAACGTAAAAGTAATTAGGTTTAACGATGTTTTGAATTCACAAACCGACTGCACACGATATTCTAAATTGAATTTACTTTATCCTCTAGCGGATAAAAACGGCTTTTGCACTCATATACCGAAGGGCAAAAATAGTATTTCCCAGATGTAGGAATGAGAAATATTTTATGGATTTTCATGTAATTTATCTATACTAATATTATAAAGAGGAAAGATTTGTATCTATTTTTGTATGTTTGTAATGAATAGGCTCAAAAACTACTGGACCGATTTTAAAAATTCTTTCACCATTCGAAAGCTACATTATCCACGAGTAACATAGGCTATATTTTATTTTGGAAAAAAATAGGGTTCCGTAAGATATTTGGGTTTTTCGGACACAAGGTGTAAAAATCAACCAGAAAAGTTACTTATTTTGCGAAAATTTTCATGCCCACTAGCTGATCCACGCAAACGAGGTTGCGTGGGTCAGCTAGTACGTTATAATCTCGGATTACAAAAAAAAAGCCAGATGGAAATAATTTATAAAATAATATGAAGCTGTTTATTGTTGTGTGCGTGACAACTGGGCAGCGACAGTAAAAAAAGTCCTATTTTTATGATGAAGTGTAGGTACCTACTCAAAAAAGAGAAAGTCAATGACTCTGTCAAATGTCGCTTGAAAAATCATTATTAAACACGTTAAAAACCTTGAACTAAATTATTAAAAAATATTATTGATACCTATGCAAATAAAGTTTCGTAATACTAGCTTTAGCTTGTCTCCGCCCGCTTTTATGTTGGTTAACGTGATAAAAGAGTACCCTATGTTCCACAAGAATCTCAAAGTACCCATCTTCATGCTATAGTACATTAAAATCTGTGCTGCGGTTTAGCCGTGAAAGTGTGACAGACAGACAAAGCTACTTTTATATTTAAAATATTAGTACCTAAGCACTTACGCATATTTTTATCTACACTAATATTATAAAGAGGAAAGATTTGTATTTTTGTATGTAACGAATAAACTCAAAAAGTACTGGACCGATTTTAAAAATTCTTTCACCATTCGAAAGCTACATTATCCACGAGTAACATAGGCTATATTTTATTTTGGAAAAAATAGAGTTCCGTAAGATATTTGCGTTTTTCAAGAAACAAGGTGTAAAAAATCAACCAGAAAAGTTACTTATTTTACAATTTACAATAATATAGCTTATACATCAGAATAACACGTAGGCTATAATTTATAAAGATACTAGCTTCGCCTCGCGACGTTGCCTGTGATTATTGTCGTACCACGGGTAGCACCGTGAGGCTCAGCTAGTGCATAATAAAATTTAAAAAATATTTTTAAGGCCAATTGACAAGAGCACTACAAATGATTATGCCGTAGTCTCACATTGAGAAGACTTATTTAAGTTGTAGAGCCACGTGGATTTCAGCAGTAATGGGCCAACTTGAGTAGGGCGATACTACCTTCTCACAAAAGATCAACCAAAAATGCAGTATTTGTGCTGTTGTGTCTCGTTGGTGAGTGCGAGACCGGACGTCCAATGATGCAGAGGCATCACTAGGCTGGCATGGTGTGGATCACCATGCTGGATTGTTTCATTATTATATACGTGACTAGCTGACCCACGCAACCTCGTTTGCGTCTTATATTGCCCGTAGCGTGAAAATTTTCCCCCATTTTTGAAACATTCTTCATTGGTGCTCCGCTCCTATTAGTAGTAGCGTGATGATATATAGCCTATTGCCTTCCTCGATAAATGGACTATCCAACACTGAAAGAGTTTTTCAAATCGGACCAGCGGTTTCTGAGATTAGCGCGTTCAAACTAACAAACAAACTCTTCAGCTTTATAATATTAGTATAGATTATTGCTTTTTATGGGTACAAGTAAGCCAAATATTGACTGCACGGTTGGCCGAGTGGTTTCAGCGGTCGCCATGCCGCTTGCTACTGCGCCAAGTGTCTTGGGTTCAAATCCCACGCGGTACAACACTTTGTGTGATCCACGAATTGTTGTCCCGAGTCTGGATGTTCTTTGTGTCCGTTTCATGTATGTTTGTAAAGTCCCCCACGACACAGGATGTTTATTCCTAATGTGGGAGTTGTCTTTTTTAAAAAAAAAAAATATAAAAAAAAAAAAAATTAAAGTATTTAGGTAGGTAGGTATTAATATTTTGAGTTAACTTATGTCTTCATTAGAAATCATGATTTCCATTTAATATGAACAATTATTTTTAATTTCTTTCTCTCAATTACACCGTGGGAGAGCTATGCTTCGGCATGAATGGGTCGGCTCGACCGGAGTGATACCACGGCCTCACAGAAAACCGGTGTGTAACAACGCACTTGTGACGCGTTTGGTATTGCGGGTGTCCATGGGCGGCGGTAATCGCTTACCATCAGGTGATACGTCTGCTCGTTTGCCCACTATTCAATAAAAAAAAAAAAAAAAAAAATCTGAAATTATTAATCAAACTCGTACCTGGTGTTTTTTCAACAATCTCAAGAATTTCAATTCGTTTTCTGTTGATTACAGGTGATCTAAGCTCCATTGGCAACATTCTATTTTGAGGTACCATATTCTTTTTTAGAAAAAGATTTACACAAATTTTACACTTTATCCAATTTTCAAAGTCTTTCTCCAGCTGGTAAAGTACAAATAAACAACTTGAGTAAATTGGTAGGTATAATTTCTTCACACTAAGTTTAAAACCTGATACGTTTACAGACTTACATCAAAATGATTGAAGACTTACGTCAAATGACAGTTTTTAGAGAATAATTGTCTACCCTCTTTTTAACTTGGAACCACTTATTTCGCAATTTCGGATAAGAAGGTTCAGTTAAGAATCTTTTGTTTGGGAACTCCGTTGAAGTCGATGGACATGCGGCGAATTTCACATATAACGCAACAGCAACATACTACAGCGCCATCTACCGCAGATACACTAAACTACGGAGCAACGTACAACATAAAGAAACTACCAACCCTGAATCGCGCAGTAGAAGTTCGCGCGCCGATTATCATATGTATAACATCCCAACAGTTGATGATGCCATCACCTCGCCTGGTCGGAGGATCCGCCCTTTGTGTTGGTGGGACATGACACTCTTTCCTCCACAGACACATAGGCACAAAACATGAAACAACACTACTTTTTTTCGGAATACTAGTAGCATATTTAACTGATGTTGATGGATAATCCACACGTGCGTAGCCAGCCATGGGCTCAGTGTGGGGTAGCAGTCTAAAATAATATGTAATTACCCAACTACTTAGTCTTGCCGTAAATATCGTTACAACGAAAAACTTTTTTTTTATTGTACACAACATTTATTACTTTTAAAATATGTTACTTTTATAAAATAATATTAAATCATGAAAAAATTATAAAGCTTTTTAGAATTGGTTTCCATAGGCTGCAATATAGTCCTTTAAAGTTGAGTTGAGGCAAGTTATCAACATAGTGCAGCATATATAATCAGGTGATACGTTGGCTCGATTGCCCATTATTCAAAACAAAAAATACTCTATCTATGGAAAAAATCTTCACTCCCAATCGAATGGATTGTTTTAGGAAATCGAAATTATCATGGCGTTTAAAGCGAGCCTTTCTCTCTAAAACTGACCAAAAATCATAATCCAGGTGTCTAATATCTGGACTAGGAGACGGCCAGTCTTCAGCTCTGATGAAGTTCGGAACGTTTGTCTCTAACCAAGATCTGGATCGAGTTTTATAACCCGGTGCCGAGTCTTGTTGAAAGGACCATTTTTGGTTATTGAACATGGTGTAGTTAAGGGGTGTTTTGATACCTATTTCACAAAAATATGCCTCAGTGATCAGTCACTCCTTCATAGCTAACACCCCACTATGGAGGGTAGAGATAAGGAGTATCATCTGTGTACATGAAAAGTGTCCGTTGAAATGCATTAAATTAGGGTGGCGCCACATTAGCATCAGAGTAAACTTCTTAAAATCAATACACACACTTTTTCATAAAATTGAATGATAAAAAATCAATAAACGTACTATTCACAGTTCAGAAAATAAAATATATTTACTACATTATTTTGTAATACGCAAGTAGTGACAATAATGTTAAATTTTTTACCTCGGCGTACTTCAATTCGTTCACAATTGCTACATTCATACCATAACCTGTGTCTACACCAGCGCCATTCTGGAAGGTTTTTGAACTGTTATTTACAGCTTATGCTGGACACTTTTTTCAATTTTCTTCCATATAAGATAACACTCCTTGTCTCTACCCTCCATACACCCCACCAAACCATCATTGAAGTTGGATAATGCTCACATTGTACTTTGTTGACTAAATAGAAAGCTTCTTCAGAGCTTTCAGCATAAATACGGTCACTTTGTTTGTTAAAATATTGCTCAATTTAAAAAAAAATCTCTTACGTAAGCAATCCACCACCCTGTCCCACAGTGGCTATAATCATGAGTCCATATTTATAGTAGCTTGATGCATTCATTTAATGAAAAAAAATCATGAAAGTGACAGACAGGAGTGACGTCATAGAAAATTGTAACTGTCAGTTTAAAACCGCAATTTTTGACAATAAACTATAGTTTTTTTAAAAAAAAAAATCATATACATTATAACACACACACACAAATCTATATACGGGTATATAAAACAAAGTCGAGTAAGTTACAGTAGGTACTTATAACTTAAGAATGGCTGGACAATTTTTTTTGATATTTGTGCTTTTGAATTTGTCTTCATCCGGAATAGGAATAATAAGCATTAAAATATAGTATTTATCGATAAAAAAAATATTTACAAAACATGATGTGCTACCCTCATCTATTGACGGTTAAGCGGATCGAAGTTTGCCGGGTCTGCTAGTCTTCTATAATATAAAAATGAATCGTTCAATGTGTTGGTAAGCGCATAACTCAACAACGCCTGGACCAATTTGGCCAATTTTTTTTTAATGTTCGTTGAAGTTCAAAGATGGTTTTTACGGCGAGAAAAATTCGAATAATGGCCGGAAAATCCCTAAAAACAGCCCTTTTCTTTTTCCCATACAAACGTTATCTAACTAAAACGTAAAGTCAATTTGAGCTTTATTGCTATTGTATAAAGTTCATATATTAGAAGCACTCATTGTTGTCTAAGCAATGTAGGTGTGTTCCTAACGTCAATGAGTCAATTTGCACTTTATTACCGCTGTGCAAAGTTCAAATTCAATCATATCTATCAAAACAGTGTGCGTATGTGCGTAAGACTATAGGCTATATGTCATCACGCTACTACTAATAGGAGCGGAGCACCAATGAAGAATGTTTCAAAAACGAGGGAAGATTTTCACGCTACGGGCAATAGAAGACGCAAACGAGGTTGTGTGGGTCAGTTAGTTTTTAGTAATAATAAATAAATAAAAAAAATACAAATATAGTACATCTAATTTATGATTAAATATAAAGAGGCAAAAATGAAATTAATGAACATCAGGTACATCCATAGTATTTTTATTAAATCTGTCCCAAAATATGGACGTAATGAATTTTTACATTGATATTATATTTCGTGGATACTTCAGTCGAGCCTCTCAGCTTGTCGTTGATTTTGAAAGGAATTCCATACTGTAACAGATATTTAATCAGTATTAGGTAGAATAGTAAATAATGGACGGAGTAACGGATGGCTACGCGGGACGTGCCCTGCTGGCCGTGCCGCGCGCTCGCACGAACTTACTGCGCGAGGCACCTGTGACGCGCGCGCTGCGCACACTTAACCTCATAGCTGAAGAGGTAGATATATTTTATTGTACTCTGAATTCAATACTGTGAATTCACATTGATAGCTCTGTGCAAAATTTGTTATTGTTAGGATTAATTAGTTTTAAAAATTATATAACTACTGTAAGGATATTGTAAGTAAGAAATAAATAAATAAATATAAATAAATAAATATTCCGGACATCTAACACACAACGCCATCTAGTCCCAAGGGGGGAGGGGTTGGGGTATGGGCCTCCGGTATCCTCACTCACTCGGTGAAACACAGCGCAAATGCTATTTCACACCGGTTTTCTGTGAGGCCGTGGTATCACTCCGGTCGAGCCGACCCATTCATGCCGAAGCATAGCTCTCCCACGAAACGAATTATTAGTATAGATGAGTATGCTAAAGGCACGCTGTGGTCTTTGAGTACAACTATATAAATACTAGCTAACCCACGCAACCTCGTTTGCATCTTCTATTACCCGTAGCGTACCGTACCTAATTCTTCAAACGAGTCGTCTTTCTAGTGGGTTCATAACCCCACATGGGACAATACTTTGTGTAATCTACAAATTGTTGTTCTGAGTTTAGGTGTTCTTTGTACCAGTTTCATATCCCACGTGTCCTCCACGACACAGAAATATTTGAGATTTATGTTGTAAATATCTTTGGTACATTAATATAGATTTATTTTGTTACTATCTGACCCACGGAACCTTGTTCGAGTCTTCTATTACCCGTAGCGTGAAAATTTTTCCAGTTTTTGAAATATTCTCCATTAGTGCTCCGCTCCTATTAGTATTAGCGTGATGATATATACCCTATAACTTTCTTCGATAAATGGACTTGTTTTTATTGAATAGTGGGCAAACGAGCAAACGTATCACCTGATGGTAAGCGACTACCGCCGTCCATGGACACCCGCAACACCAAAGGCGTCACAAGTGCGTTGCCAGCCTTTGGGGGATGGGAAAGAGGATGGGGGGTTTGGGGTATGGGCCTCCGGTATCCTCACTCACTCCGTGAAACACAGCGCAAACGCTATTTCACACCGGTTTTCTGTGAGGCCGTGGTACCACTCCGGTCGAGCCGAGCCATTCATGCCGAAGCATAGATACTCGTAACTGTTCAACACTGAAATATTTTTTCAAATTGGACTAACGGTTCCTGAGAATAGCGTGTTAAAACAAAAAACTCTTAAGCTTTCTAATTTTGGCCTTTATTGTTCTCAAGTTATATTGGGTTTGCCTACTTTTACAATTGGTGTTACCTGAATTTCTCGGAAGAAGTACATTGTATTATGTATGAATATACAATGGGTTTTTTAAATTAAGAATGTTTTTGTTCACAAACCGTCTCGTCTCGGAAACGAAACAAAAAAACAATAATTACAATTGTAAGTACGGTGTTACCATTTGCACATAAAATTTTTTCACAATTCTTTTACTTTGAAAGCGGCTTGGCTTTGGAACAACCTGCCTGATAATATTCGACGAGCAAAAACTTAGACTATGTTTATAAAGCTGGTGAGGGATTACTTCTTGTCATTGTGAATACTTTTGGTTTCTTTTTATATAATACTAGCTGACCGACGCAACCTCGTTTGCGTCTTTTATTGCCCGTAGCGAAAAATTTTCCCCCGTATAGGGTTGATTTTTTACACCTTGTGTCCGAAAAACCTCAATATCTTACGGAACCCTATTTTTTTCCAAAATAAAATATAGCCTATGTTACTCGTGGATAATGTAGTCTTCGAATGGTGAAAGAATTTTTAAAATCGGTCCAGTAGTTTTAGAGCCTATTCATTACAAACAAACATACAAACAAAGTTTTCCTCTTTATAATATTAGTATAGATAGTATAGACTAGTTGACCCACGCAACCTCGTTTGCGTCTTCTATTGCCCGTAGCGTGAAAATTTTCCCCTATTTTTGAAACATTCTTCATTTATGCTCAGCTCCTATTGGTCTTAGCGTGATGATATATAGCCTATAGCCTTCCTCGATAAATGGACTATTCAACACTGAAAGAATTTTTCAAATCGGACCAACGGTTCCTGAGATTAGCACGTTCAAACAAACAAACGAACTCTTCAGCTTTATAATATTAGTATCTATATATATCACTCTGTATATATACATATATATTTCTGTGTATATATATTAGTGAGGGTATAGGTGTGTATGTGTGGTGTGAATAGTGTATAACATTTATGTATGGATCTCTATTGATTTTTTAAATATTAATGTGTTACCTGTGTGTGAGGTACTCTAAATTTTGAAATGCCCAATGTCCGTGCTATGGTTGTCTGGAAGAAATCCTCGTGAGTGATAAGACCACCAATTGTTATACATCCTTACATACTTTTAATCATTTACAATAAAAATAAATAAATAAATAAAATATTTTTTTGTCCCAAATTAGTAGAATATGTATCTGCTTAAATAATTTTGTTTTATTCATGAGAATGAAGATACTTTAGATAATAATAATAAATGTATTGAAAAAACTTCACAAGTGGAAGAGCTATGCTTCGACATGAATGGGTCGGCTTGACCGTAGTGATACCACGGCCTCACAGAAAACAGGTGTGAAATAGCGTTTGCGCTGTGTTTCACCGAGTGAGTGAGGACACCGGAGGGCCATACCCCAACCCCTCCCCCCATCCCCTTTCCCATCCCCCAAAGGTCGGCAACGCACTTGTGAGGCCTTTGGTGTTGCGGGTGTCCATGGGCGGCGGTAATCTCTTACCATCAGGTGATACGTCTGGTCATTTGCCCACTATTCAAAAAAAAAAATGCACCAGGCACCGATCGCATTCACAACTACTGGTATAACAAGTTCACAGCTTTACATCCTCTGTTAAATAAACATATTAACACATTCATTCAAATCCCAGACCTCATGCCGCATTACATTACTGAAGGCCTCACCTACACGATACCAAAAGACACTGATTATTAGAACCCTGCTAAATATCGCCCTATTACATGCTTACAAACAATTTACAAAATACAGCATGCTACACGGAAATAATTCATCATCACGCTAGCGAAAATAGTATACTTGCAGAAGAACAAAAGCGATGTTGTAAATATAGACAAGGTTCCAAAGAACAGTTATAGATTCAGTGGCAATAAAACTAGCAATCTCAAATAAGAAAAATACAAGCACCATGTACATAGATTACAAGAAAGCCTTTGATTTCGTTCCGCAGAGCTGGCTACTTCATGTCCTGCAACTTTATAAAATTCATTCGAAAATAATTGAATTCGTACAAAACTCGATGCAGCATTGGAATACGACATTAAATATTAATGGGTACTCTTACACAGAAATACCTAAATATGTACTTATATTTCTATACAAAGAATAATTTAAATAAAATATACCAATAATTTTAAAAAACATATTTTGGTACATTTTGTTTGTTATTGTTTGTTATTACTAAGGTTTATTGAGGTCGTCTTTTAATACAACCGATGTTACCTGAACGCATGGTTGATTGGAAGAGACTGCCTTTGGGCGACAAGGCCGCCAATTGTACCTTCTAGTTACCTGTTACCTTTTGAAAGTAATGTAATGTACAATAAAGAAATTCTTATTATTATTATAACAATGTTTTTTTTTACTGAGAATGTTAGTGAACACAATTAAGGTTGCCAACCGTACTTTATAATAAAGTCTTGTACGTTATTTCCCGGTAATTATACTTTATGTGAACAACGTAAACGAAATTATTTAGCATGATTTGGTTTCTTTGGAATTTTGAAAAGTTTATTTATATGTATTTTTTCGTTAAGTTTAATATATCGATTGTTTAATCGATGTCGCCACTCGCCTAAGCACTCGTTTCTTTAACAAATATTTCTGAACGCAACTCAGTGGTTTTACATCGATGGTCAATGAAATTGAGAATGATACGAGTATGATTGAAATTTATTTGCATTTTTGTATTCACTTTTTAAATCTATACTAATAATAAAGCTAAAGAGTTTGTTTGTTGTTCAGCTGAAAAATTATTTCAGTGTTGAATAGTCCATTTATCGAGGATGGCTATAGGCTATATGTCATCACGCTACTACTAATAGGAGCGGAGCACCAATGAAGAATATTTCAAAAACGGGGGAAAATTTTCACGCTACGGGCAATATAAGACGCAAACGAGGTTGCGTGGGTCAGCTAGTTTACTTAACAAAGCTGTTAAATGTCTAGAACAATTTGAGATATGGTTAGCCTTAGAGATGGGTTAACTCAAAGAAAACAAGATTTCTATTTTGGCTATGAAACAAGCAAATCAATAAACTGTTATCTTCACCAGAAATGACTAGAAAAATTCATAAGATTTTTTTATTATTTATCGATGAAGCCCTAGAGTACCTAAATAAATGGTTTGATTTTAATAACACCAACTGGTTATGTATACTTGATAAAATAAATTCAAAGAGCAATATAGAATCTGATAATATTGTTAAGATAATTGAAAATTTAAATCTACATGGAGAAATTTCTTTATCAAACCAGCTTTATAATGAGTTATGTACTTCTAAGGTTTTTACTGAACTGTCAACTGCACAAAAATGGCGCCAATTGTTTAATAAGAGCAATGATAATTTTTTAAAGTTATATGTCATTTAATTTTTATTATCTACTAGCTGAAACCCAACGCAACGGCGCGAGTCGAAGCTTGTATCTTTATAAATTGTAGCATGTGTGTTATTTTGATGTATAAGCTATATTATTGTAAAGTTTCATCAAAATCCATTCAGTAGCCTTTGCGTGAAAGAGAACAAACATACTCACTTCCATACTCACAAACTTTCGCGTTTATAATATTAGTAGGATTCCCGCCATGTCAGCTTTCATAGAGATAGTTTTTTTCTGTGACGAATAGCAAATTGCGAGAGGAAAAAAATAAAGCGTCTCTGAATTCGTTTATAAACGAATTACTTATTTATTTTATCTGTACAAGTAAATAAAATTGGAGTGTCGGTTTGTAATATTAAAATAACCACTTTCTACTTCATGCATATGAAATTATGAATGTACATATATACGGTACACATACCAAAATATACACGTATATTTTTACAATTTTTGTCTGTCTGTTTGTTTGTTCCGGCTAATCTCTGGAACGGCTGGACCGATTTGGACGGGACTTTCACTGGTAGGTAGCTGATGGTACAAGGAGTAACTTGGGCTTTCACTTTTTAGACTAGCTTCGCCCCGCGGCGTTACCCACGATACGACAATAACTGCAAGTAACACCGCGGGGTTCAGCTATTTTTAAATATAGACTGTAAAGATGCTAAGCAATTGTTTATTAGATATACTAATTTGATACAAATCGCAAAAAGTAATAAAGAGTATGTATTTAAACATAACAATAATTAAAAAAAAAGTACTTTATTTTAATACCATGTATTTTTTTTTCCTACCTGTAAAGTAAAGTACATTCTGCAAAAAAAGGTGCAACCCTAATCACAACCCGTCTAGTCCAGCGCCCGCTGTGAAGCACAACTCTAAAGTTAAATATTATAATAACGGACCCACTCTATTATGTCTTGGGGATTATGTTGACTGTCGGTGGAATTTGACAAATGGAGAATAGCTGCAGCTAATTTGAAAGGAAATGAAACAATTTAGTATCACAAAAAATATTATTGAAAGTTTAACTGTACATGTATTCTCTACTGGTCGGCGACCCACATGGGACAAAACTTGGTGTGTTCAAATTGTATATTGACACTTTTAAACGTAATAAAATCAACAAATAGTGATGGATATTTTCGGATATCCGTAGATATGTTTTCGGATATATGTACGCGGATGTGTTTTCGGATATACGCGGATATATATTCGGATATTCACGGTTATATATTCTGATTAGTATCAGATATTCGCGGATACGGAAATAGGTAGATATTCAGCACCTAACTTCTTATATTATCCATCACATTTACTCGCTACCTCCATGCTGATCTTCAGTTATGCCCTAAAAAACCCGTCTCTTGTTTCACGGGCCTGAAAAGAATATAATAATTGTAAAAAAATAGCTACTCTTTCAACATTCCAATAATATATTTCTCCGTTTTGTACTGTTTTTATAAAACCTACAAAAACTTGTTATAATTAACAATGGTAATAAGCTGTCTATTCATTGCGGATGCAGACAATGCAACAATGCAGCATGGTGACGCATATGGCGGCCTTATGTTGCTTGTGCATCGTTGTGACAAACATTCTTTGATTCTGTTTTAGCTTTCCATCAGGCTGATTCGTTTAATATACATGAGCATCTGTCCTAGCTGTCTCCTCTACAGCATCACCTCCTTCCAATTGCATAAAAATATGTAGGTACCATAAAAAATGAATTAGAAAAGCTAAAATCTTCCGCTTAATGAAAAAAGTTAGTAGTGCCAATTGTGAACAATGTGGAATTGTTGAAGATGTCCATCACTTGTTAGTGGAATGTGTCCGGTACGGAAAAGAAAGGGAAGCATTACTGTCAAGTTTAGAGAATAATGTATTGGATGTTGGTACGTTCCAGTCCATCCTATCCAAGCCGTATAGTGAGGACGCAATCAAAATTTACAAATTTATTAATAACTAGCTGAACCCCGCGGTTATTGTCGTATCGTGGATAACGCCGCGGGGCGAAGCCAGTCTAAAAAATGTAAGCCTAAGTTACTCCTTGTACCATCAGCTACCTACCAGTGAAAGTCCCGTCCAAATCGGTCCAGCCATTCCAGAGATTAGCCGGAACAAACAGACAGACAAAAATTTTAATAATATATACTTTGGTATGTGTACCGTATATACATTCATATGCATGTAGTAGAAAGCGGTTATTTTAATATTACAAACAGACACTCCAATTTTATTTATTTGTATAGATTTAAAGAGAATATTACTGTCAATATTATGTGTTTTGATTTAGTCCTTACTTTATGGCATTATGTATTTATAACTTTTTTTTAAACTTTTTATGTGTTGGTAGTTATTATAGGTTACAATGAGGCTGGCATAATCATTATTGATTAAAAGCCTCTACATTAATAATGTAAACAATAAAGATAATAATAAAAAAAAAGATAATCACCGAGGGGAGGGAGAAAATGGAGAGGTCGGTCCCCTGTTTAACAAAGGCCTCATCTTAAAAATAATGTTGTCATTTACAGTACTGTCCAGCGTAGTTTGCTCCGTTTCTAGCATACTCACTGATGGTCATCGACATCTACTGGCTCTTACTTATCCTCGGTGCTTGTTGAAGCCGTTAGTGATGGCCGTATTTTAGTCTCAAACTCAACATCTTTATTACTCTAGTTCAAAACACACATAATATTGACAGTTATATTCTCTTTAAATGTATATTTATATAAAATGTTATGTTGGTTTGTGTACGCTTCAAAAACTCAAAAAGTTCTGCACCGATCGAGCTGAAATTTTAGAATGATATATAATCCGCATCGAGGATTGTTTTTATCTATTTTTTGCATCAGTCAACATAAACGCGGGCGGAACCGCGGGCAACAGCTAATTATTAATAAATTTGTAAATTTTGATTGCGTCCTCACTATACGGCTTGGATAGGATGGACTGGAACGTATCAACATCCAATACATTTTTCTCTAAACTTGACAGTAATGCTTCCCTTTCTTTTCCTTACCGGACACGTTCCACTAACAAGTGATGGACATCTTCAACAATTCCACATTGTTCACAATTGGCACTACTAACTTTTTTCATTAAGCGGAAGATTTTAGCTTTTCTAATTCATTTTTTATGGTACCTACATATTTTTATGCAATCGGAAGGAGGTGATGCTGTAGAGGAGACAGATAGGACAGATGCTCATGTATATTAAATAATAATAATAATAAATAAATATTCCGGACATCTAACACACAACGCCATCTAGTCCCAAGCTAAGCAGAGCTTGTGTTATGGGTACTTGACAACTGATATAAATACTTACATAGTTCTTTTTGTAAATACATACATATTATACATAGAAAACACCCAAACTCCGAAACAAATATTTGCAAATCATACAAACATTTGGTCCGACCCGGGAATCGAACCCGAGACCTCAAGCTTAGCAGTCGCATACGTTACCACTACGCCACCGAGGCAGTCTAAATGAATCGGCCTGATAGAAAGCAAAAGCAGAATCAAAGAATGTTTTGTCCCAACGATGCACAAGCAACACAAGGCCGCCATATGCGGGTCACCATGCTGCATTGTTGCATTGTCTGCATCCGCAATGAATAGACAGCTCAGACTGTTGTTAATTATTACATAACGGAAAAATAAATTATTGGAATGTTGAAGGAGTAGCTACTTTTTTATAGTTATTACATTCTTTTCTTTCGATGACGAGTTGAGAGTGGGGCAATTTGGATGTGGGCGGAGGAATCCCAGGGGCCAGAGGTTGGCCGACTTTCTGGAGAAGGAGGAACTCTTTATGATGAACTCCTTCTTCAAGAAACCACCTCATAGAAAATGGACCTGGATGAGTCCCGACGGGTCCACGAGGAATGAGATCGATTTCATTATGTCTACAAAGAGACGAATATTCAATGATGTCTCCGTGATCCACAGAGTAAAAACCGGAAGCGATCACAGAATGGTTAGAGGCACATTGAATATCAATGTCCGACTGGAAAGGACGCGACTGATGAAATCCACGCTCCGACCTACTACAGCCTATTTACAAAACCCCGAGAGCTTTCAACTCGAGCTCGCAAATCGCTTCTCTGACCTGGAGGATTGCGTTTCAGTGGATGAGGTCAACAACAGGCTGGTAGAAACTGTCTACAAGGTAGGGAAAGCCTTCTTTAGACCCCGCCGGAAAGATAGACCTCTAAAGCTAACAGATCACACCCTCGACCTTATGGCAGAACGACGCTCATTGATACTGCAGACGTCCAAGGACGCTGAAGCATATCGGCATCTCAATAGACGGATCTCAAAGTCCCTGCGGCATGATATCCGTGTCTTTAATACGAACCATATTAAAGATACGATAGAGCGAAATAAGGGCTCCAAAGTGTTCGCAAGAGACTTGTCTATCGGACAAAGCCAGTTGACGAAGCTGAAGATGGAGGACGGCAGTATAGCGTCTACTAAGCCAGAGGTACTGAGGGAGATCGAAAGGTTCTATGGACAGTTATATACCTCGACTGTTAAGCCTGTTGACGATTTGGATAAAGATCCAAGAGCCAAATTAACCCGACATTACACAGAAGACATCCCGGACATCAACCTGTGTGAGATTGGGATGGCCCTCAAACAGTTCAAAAACAACAAGGCGGCGGGTGAGGACGGAATTACAACTGAACTTCTGAAAGCGGGTGGAACACCGATACTGAAAGTCCTTCAGAAGCTCTTCAATTCCATCCTACTCGGTGGTACTACGCCCGATGCGTGGAACAGAGGCGTAGTGGTTCTCTTTTTTAAGAAGGGCGATAAAACCCTGTTAAGGAACTACAGGCCCATTTCGCTTCTAAGCCATATTTATAAGCTTTTTTCGAGGGTCATCACGAATCGTCTCGCACACAGATTTGATGACTTCCAGCCTCCTAAACAAGCTGGTTTCCGTAAAGGCTATAGTACCATAGACCATATTCATACGCTGCGGCAAATTATACAGAAGACCGAGGAGTATAACTTGCCACTATGCTTAGCGTTCGTGGATTATGAGAAAGCTTTCGATTCGATCGAGACTTGGGCGGTGCTGCAGTCTCTTCAGAGATGTCACATTGACTATCGGTATATTGAAGTGTTGAAGTGCTTGTATAAAAACGCCACCATGTCGGTTCGAGTACAGGACAGCAGCACAGACGATATTCCGTTGCGGAGGGGAGTTAGGCAGGGTGATGTCATCTCGCCTAAACTCTTTACCAATGCATTGGAAGACGCCTTCAAGCTTCTGGATTGGGAAGGATTGGGCATCAATATTAATGGCGAATGCATCACTCACCTTCGGTTTGCCGACGACATCGTAGTCATGGCAAAATCTTTAGAGGAGCTCAGTACGATGCTCGAAGGCCTCAATAGAGTTTCACAGCGGGTGGGCCTGAGGGTGAATATGGACAAGACGAAAGTCATGTCAAATGTCCATGCTTCGCCCACCCCCGTATCAATGGGAGGCTCGGCTCTCGAGGTTGTCGATGATTATGTCTACCTGGGGCAAACGGTCCAACTAGGCAAATCCAACTTCGAGAAAGAGGTAAATCGACGAATCCAACTCGGCTGGGCCGCGTTCGGGAAATTACGCAGCATCTTCACGTCAAAAATACCACAGTCCTTAAAGACGAAGGTCTTCAATCAGTGCGTGTTACCAGTAATGACCTACGGTGCCGAGACGTGGTCTCTAACTATGGGCCTCATAAGGAAGCTCGGGGTCACACAGCGAGCTATGGAACGGGCTATGCTTGGGGTCTCTCTACGAGATCGAATCAGAAATGAGGAGATCCGTAGACGAACTAAAGTTACCGACATAGCAGAGCGAGTCAGCAAGCTGAAGTGGCAGTGGGCAGGGCACATAGCCCGGAGAACCGATGGCCGATGGGGCAGAAAGGTTCTTGAGTGGAGACCACGTGACGGTAAACGCAGCGTAGGAAGACCTCCCGCGAGGTGGACGGACGACCTGGTTAAGATCGCGGGGACTCGTTGGATGCGGGCCACTACCGACCGGTCAATATGGAAGTCAATGGGGGAGGCCTATGTTCAGCAGTGGACTTCTTGTGGCTGAGATGATGATGATGATGATATTCTTTTCAGGCCCGTGAAACAAGAGACGAGTTTTAAGGACATAACTGAAGATCAGCATGAAGATAGCTAGTGATGGATAATATAGGAAGTTAGGTGCTGGATATCTACCAGTATTCGTATCCGCGGATATATAATACTAATCAGAATATAAAACCATTAATATCCGAATATATATCCGCGTATATCCGAAAACACATCCGCGTACATATATCCGAAAACATATCTGCGGATATCCGAAAGTATCCATCACTAATTGTTAATTTTATTACATTTAAAAGTGTCAATATATAATTTGAACACACCAAGTTTTGTCCCATGTGGGTCCCAGACCAGTAGAGAATACGTGTAGGTACAGTTAAACTTTCAATATTTTTTGTGATACTAAATTGTTTTATTTCCTTTCAGTTTAGCTGCAGCTATTCTCCATTTGTCAAATTCCACCGACAGTCAACATAATCCCCAAGACATAATAGAGTGGGTCCGTTATTATAATTTAACTTTAGAGTTGTGCTTCACAGCGGGCGGGACGAGACGGGTTGTGATTAGGATTGCACCTTTTTTTGCAGAATGTACTTTACATTGGTTAAAACAGGTAGGAAAAAAAGTACATGGTATTAAAATAAAGTACAATTTTTTAGATAGGGATTTTTGTGCATAGTTCGTTAAATTCTTGAGTACATTGACTAAATTAATACGACAATAGTTAAAGACGTCAGAAAATATTAAGCCGCGCTATTATAAATCTACTCACGAGTAATGTAGGCTATATTACATTTTCATTAATTTTGACTGCCTCGTTGGCGCAGTGGTAGTCTATGCGACTGCTGTGCTTGAGGTCTCGGGTTCGATTCCCGGTTCGGACCAAATACTTGTTTGACCAAGAGTTTGGTTGTTTTCTATGTATAATATGTATGTATTTACAAAAAATAAGTATATATGTATGTCATATCAGTTGTCTAGTACCCATAACACAAGCTTTGCTTAGCTTGGGACTAGATGGCGTTGTGTGTTGTGTTGGCGTTGTCCGAAAATATTTATTTATTTATTAATAAACCCGTGCGAAGCCTGGGCGGGGAGCTAGTAAACAATAATAATAAAACACAACAAGTATTATTTATTATTAATTTAATTTTTCTTAAAATAATTATCTTATAAGTTTGACATAACTTTTTCCACTTCACAAGTTTCGTGTTCGAAAAGCTGTTCCGCCATTTTGACTAACACTCGCCTGTTGCCTGAAATAATTATTTAAACATACTTTATAGTATACAATAATAAATAAATAAAATAAACATTTCAGACATCTAACACACAACGCCATCTAGTCTCAAACTAAACAGAGCTTGTGTTATGGGTACTAGACAACGGGTCCGGTCGTGTTAATATCAGCAGTTCCCGGACCCCTCCCTTCTCAGGTGCAGAGTTGGCACACCGTGTGGTTTTAGTCGGTTCGATTCCGACACACCACCCCGCTAGACAACTGATATAAATACATATATACTTAAATATATTTTGCAAGTTGGGAACTGTTGACGTTCACTTTTGTAAATACATACATATTATACATAGAAAACACTTAGAAACAAATATTTGTAGATCATACAAACATTTGGTCCAACCCTGGAATCGAACCCGAGACCTGTGTGTTCGTAGGTCACTGCTGTTAATCCTGGTGTACAGGAGTTACAAAGTGGGCGCGTGAGCGGTTTTAATCCCATGTACAAACTTTGGTTAGTTTGTAACTAGATGGCGTTGTATATCAGATGTCTGATTAAAAAAATAGTGTGGGGGAACGGGTATCATGACTGGCGGGCTACTGCCTAACAGTTGACGTTGGGATGTAGTATATATGATAATCGGCGCGAGAACTTTAATTGCGCGATTCAAGATTGGTAGTTTCTTCGTATTGTAGGTTACTCCGTAGTTCAGTGTAACTTCGGTAGATGGCGCTGTAGTATGTTATGTTGTACGTGGAGGTCGCCACAATAGATACCTTATTCTGAGGGTTCCGTCTTCACATCATCAGGTGGTACATAAGGCTCAGCGGACGTAGATCTGAACAAGAGATGAGAAAGAGTTAATATTATAAATTTACTATTTGACTGCACGTTTGGCCTAGTGGTTAAGCGGTCGCCACGCCGTTCCCTACTTCGCCAAGTGTCGTGGGTTCAAATCCCACATGGAATAACACTTTGTGTGATCCACAAATTGTTGTTCTAAGTCAGGGTGTTCTTTGTGTCCGTTTCATGTATAACCCCCGCGCGTTGACATTGGGATTGAACCTTGTCATAATAAGAGCCGCGTGACGTCATCCATCGCAAAATAGTAACGCTAGTAACACAATCTAAAAGTTTATTTTTAAGAAATTTAATTTGATAGTTTGATTGATTGATTTCAGTTGATAATTCTTGTAAATTTCACATGTACTAAAGCAATACTTATATTACTTCTGGTACTGTAAAAAGTAAATTGAGTCGATTTAGTCAAAAGATGAGAAAAACTGTTTAAATATTTAATTTATAAAAAAAAAACATTTACAGTAGGTATGTAGTATGTAATTTTAAATGTTTATCGGTGGATTTTAAAGTGATCTGGTATATTCAAGCATTGTTAATGAGCCGGTTCGACCGCGTAAGAACCACCCTCTCACAGGTTATCAAATAAGTTGCATTTCGTTCGGTGGGTGAGAGTTGCGTTGCGAACTGTACTGACGGTTCACTGACGTCACCGCTCTTAGCTGTCAATCCCAATATCAACGCGCGGAGATAATATGTTTGTATAGTCCTCCGCGACACAGGAATTATTCCTAGTGCGGGAGTTGAACTCTGTCTATTACGTTTTCAAAGCTAAACCACTGAACCGATTTGGATGAATTTCGGTATAGAGATAAATTGGATCTTGGAGAAGAACCTGGGCTATTGGCGCGGTATTCGACAAACAAGTGGGCGGAGCCAGATGGTAAAAAATATTCAGGCATATTATGTGTGTTTGAATTGACATGTAACCACAGATATATACACACCTTCAGACTATTTGACTCACATTAGTAACCTACCCCAAGATTAAATAAATAAAAAAAAGTTGCGTGTACTAGCGTACACTCGTAAGAAGTGAAACTTCTTTATGACGTTATTTTTCAAAAAATAAATATCATATGTCGACGTAAGGTATAACGACAAAAGACTTATAAACCAGCAATATTCGTGACAATTCTTATTTCAAGTGCAATAAAAGTTAAGGAGCGAGACCTGAGTAAATATTTCGCGATCTGTGGTGTGAATGAAGTAAGTTTGTGGAATGTGATGTGTGTAGTTATTTACATTGTGGACTAAATAAAATAATATTGTTTGTAATGTGATATTTCATTGTAGTATTAATTTGGACCTGTTTGTGTTTGAAAATGTTTTTTGTTTTATTTTATAAATTTGACGCGTAACGTAACGGATAAATGTTACGCGTAACGAAAAAATGTTACACGAAA
This sequence comes from Spilarctia lutea, assembly GCA_916048165.1. Taxonomy (NCBI): domain Eukaryota; kingdom Metazoa; phylum Arthropoda; class Insecta; order Lepidoptera; family Erebidae; genus Spilarctia; species Spilarctia lutea. The sequence goes on from OU696494.1 coordinate 6,337,940, forward strand.
TTTTTTGACAACCCCGATAAAGAAGTTTCACTTCAAAAAAATACAGCTTTTCATTTCTTTTACAAATTTTAATCAAATTTACACTGAAATAAATAATAAATAAATAAATATTTCGGACATCTTTTACACACAACGCCATCTAGTCCCAATCTAAGCAGAGCTTGTGTTATATAGTTTTTCAGCTATTGTCGATTGAACGTTTAGAGTGTTTGGTACTGCTAACTGAAGTGTGATATTTATTATTATTATTATTGTATAGAGCTGGTTTCGTTTCCATCGCTTTGCTGTGCTATTGTCTTGGTTAGTTTGCTCTAAGTCGTCCCTCACGACACCCACGGGATGTATAAGACTGGTGACACTACGATCTCCGTCCTCTATAAGCGCAAGCCTAAAGGGGACAGGTGACGTCGGGTTTCCAAGGATTTCCTTTCGAGGGTGCAAAAAAGGGGTGGTGACAATCCCACGTCTATATGATCCACAAAATGTTGTCCTGAGCTTTTTTTTTTTATTGAATAGTGGGCAAACGAGCAGACGTATCACCTGATGGTAAGCGATTACCGCCGCCTATGAACACCCGCAACAGAGGCGTCACAAGTGCGTTGCCGACCTTTGAGGGATGGGAAGGAGGATGGAGGGGTTCGGGTATGGGCCTCTGGTATCCTCACTCACACCGGTTTTCTGTTAGGCCGTGGTATCACTCCGGTGGAGCCGGCCCATTCATACCGAAGCGTGGCTCTCCCACGAAAAATTGAGTCTGGGTGTTCTCTGTGTCCGTTACATGTATGTTTGTAAAGTCCCATGCGACACAGGATGTATATTCGTAATGCGGGAGTTGTCTTTTAAAAAAAAAGAGAAAGAGAAAAGAGAAATCAAATTGACATATTTTTTTACCTAGCCCCTGAACTATTTCTATCTCCTAGTAGCCTTTGTCTTCTTTCCGCTTCACGCTGTTTCAACTTCTCTCTATTCTTCTCCCTGTATATTCTTTGACGTTCTCTTCTCCTTTCGAGAACATACTTTTGTTTAATTTTCTTAACAATAGACGTTGTTTCTGAATCTTCTAAGCCAGAAGAAATGTGAGAGTCGGCATCTATTAATTGTTTAATGCTTTCTTCTGTGACATTTATTCTTGAAGATCCTGTTGCGATTCGAAGACATTGTTTCCGTTTCCTTCTTTCAGCTTCACTCCTTTTTAATTTCTCTCTATTCTTCTCCCTGTATCTCTGTTGACGTTCTTTATTTTTACTTTTTTTTCTATAAAAAAAGAATGTAAATATATTATTGAAAGCTAAATTAAATCATAGTACAGATAAATAAATATTCCTGACATCTAACACACAACGCCATCTAGTCCCAAGCTAAGCAGAGCCTGTGTTATGGGTACTAGACAACTGATATAAATACTTATATACTTTGTTTTGGTAAATACATACATAGAAAACACCCAAATTTCGAAACAAATATTCGTAGATCACACAAACATTTGAGCCGACCCGGAGGGAGTAATACTATACTATAGATATTATAGTATACTAGCTTTAACTCGCGGCTTCGTCTGCGAATAAAGTATGTACAATTTATCTCTATACCAAAATTCATCATTTTTTTTTATTTTTTTTTTATTCTGTTTTTGTTTTGAAACTTTTACGCACAGCGTATGTCAGTTCCATCGTATCCTGAACAAGTTACTAGGTAGTTATCGTCTAAGAACAATCGACATGAATCTGAACAGAGTCTTCGCATCATCGCTATTTGGTTCCGATAGGATTCTGTGAAACATTCCTACGTCGGCTCCAATTTTTTTTTTATTTGTGTGCAAATGAGCTCGCCTATCATCAAATTGATACGTCTGGTATCGCCTGATGGTAAGCGATTACCGCCGCCCATGGAGACTCGCAACACCAGTGCGATGCCGGCCTTTAGGGGAAGGGGAGGGGTATGGGCTTCCGGTATCACTCCGGTCGAGCCGGCCCATTCATGCCGAAGCGTGGCTCTCCCACGGTAAGCGAAGCTAAATTCAGCGATTTAGCGGTGGAAACTGTGGTTTGTCTGGAAGAAAATGCCTGTGGCATTAAGTCCGCCTTGTGCAACATGTTTGCAGGAAGTTTTAATAAATAAATAAATAAATAAACATAACATACACTTATAATATTAGTATAAATGTTAATATTGCGTAATAGCGTATGCGACTGCTAATTGAGGTCTCGGGTTCGATTCCCGGGTCGGACCAAATGTTTGTATGATCTGCAAACATTTGTTTCGGAGTTTATGTGTTTTCTATGTATAATATGTATGTGTGGCGACTTCCATATACAACACAACAATAACCTACTACAGCGCCATCTACCGAAAATACACTGAACTACGAAGTAACGCACTACACGGAGTAACTACAAATCCTGAATCGCGCAACAAATAGTTCCCGCGTCGATTATCATATATACAACATCCCAACATCAACTGTTGGGCAGTGGCCCGCCAGGCATGATCACCTCGCCTGGTCGGAGGATCCTCCCTTTGTGTTGAAGGGACATTACACCCGTTCCTCCACATATGTATTTACAAAAAACAGTATATAAGTATTTATATCAGTTGTCTAGTACCCATAACACAAGCTCTGCTTAGCTGCAAGCTCAAACCGTGGGAGAGCTATGCTTCGGCTTGAATGGGTCGGCTCGACCGGAGTGATACCACGGCCTCACAGAAAACCGGTGTGAAATAGCGTTTGCGCTGTGTTTCACCGAGTGAGTGAGGATACCGGAGGCCCACCCCTCCCCCCATTCCCTCTCCCATCCCCCAAAGGTCGGCAACGCACTTGTGACGCCTTCGGTATTGCGGGTGTCCATGGGCGGTAATCGCTTACCATCAGGTGATACGTCTGCTAGTTTGCCCACTATTCAATAAATAAAAAAAAAAAAAAAGCTTGGGACTAGATGGCGTTGTGTGTTAGATGTCCGGAATATTTATTTATTATTATTTATATAAAAACCTTACATGAAATCTCTAGTTAGAGTTGTGTTTAACTGGTCTTGGCTGTGTTTAGTTTCTTTATCTATGTCCCGTGACCAATCTGTGTGTTGGGTACTGAAATAATAATATTAAACCAGTATATTTATAGAGAAATACTAAGAAAAGATAAATATAAGGTGTATATAAAGCAATAGAGTGTAGCCATACGCAAGCGTTCCTCTCTTTTAAAGCATAGGCCCAAATGAGCCCACACCTTACACTTTAATGACACAAAAATGTATGCATGTGTGTGTGAAATTGTGAATGTATTGTTTTAGTTGTCCTGCTGCTTGCTACTGCGCTAAGTGCCGTGGGTTCAAATCCCACGTGGGACATCACTTTGTGTGATCCACAAAGTGTTGTCCTGAGTCTGGGTGTTCTTTGTGCCCGTTACATGTATGTTTGTAAAATCCCCCGCGACACAGGATGTATATTCCTAATGCGGGAGTTGTCTTTGTTGATTTCTCGATGGGAAATTTATTATTAACTAGCTGTTGCCCGCGGCTCCGCCCGCGTTTGTGTCGGTTTTTTTCGTGTTTTTTCGCGGTCGCGGATATGTGACTGGTGCAAAAATTTGATAAAAATAGTCCTTGATGCGGATTATATGTCATTCTAAAATTTCAGCTCGATCGGTGCAGAACTTTTTGAGTTTTTGAAGCGAACACAAACCAACATAACATTTTTATATATATAGATAGATAGATTGATGAATTTCGCGTTGAGAAGTCTACATAAATTTTTAGTTTTGTGCATCTACCTTATTTGACTCTGCATCACCCTAAGGTCGATTGGTAGAAAATGAAGTTCAACTTTATCACTGAATGCCTTTATATTGACTGCCTCGGTGGCGCGAGTGGTAGCGTAAGCGACTGCTATGCTTGAGCTCTCGGGTTCGATTCCCGGGTCGGACCAAATGTTTGTATGATCTACAAATTTTTGTTACGGAGTTTGGGTGTTTTCTATGTATAATGTGTATGTATTTACAAAAAAAAAGTATATAATTATTTCTATCAGTTGTCTAGTACCCATAATACAAGCTCTGCTTAGCTTGGGACTAGACGACGTAACGTACAAACGTACGGAAATAAATCCTACTACTATTATAAAGGCGAAAGTTTGTAAGTATGGATGTATGTATGTATGGATGTTTGTTACTCTTTCACGTAAAAACTACTGAATGGATTTGAATGAAACTTTACCACAATATAGCTTATACATCAGAATAACACATAGGCTACTATTTATAAAGATATAGCTTCGCCTCGCGGCGTTGCCCGCAGTTATCATCGTACCGCGGGTAGCACCGCGGGGTTCAGCTAGTAAATAAATAAATATTTCGGACAATTGTCTTGTCATGTGTGAGTTCGTGGCGACAGGCGATTGTATTTGTATATAAGTTTAAAGTAAGTATGTATATTTCAAGCAATTATTCTAAAGCACGTGTAATAGCGTTATAATATTTATTATTAAATAAAAATCACATACATAACGTATAACGTTACAAAAAGTGGCGACGCGTCGCCATGCGAACGTTCTCTTGACACTCCATCATGCACATTTCAATTAGAAAAAATATAATTAACTTACTTTTTTCTGAGGCTGCTCAATTTCACTATTCAAGTCAAAACTATCAGAAGGCCTAGTGTGAGTTTATAATCTTCTTAATATTATTAATGCCCAGTTCTTATATTTTAAAAACGATCCGTTCTAGGTACGAATAGTAGTATATTATACGAGGCGTAAGATAATATCGTTCCTATAAAAATAAATTGAGGAACGGTATTTTTTTTTTATTGAGTAGTGGGCAAACGAGCAGACGTATCACCTGATGGTAAGCGATTACCGCCGCCCATGAACACCCGCAACACCAAAGGCGTCACAAGTGCGTTGCCGACCTTTGGGGGATGGGAAAGGGGATGGGGGGAGGGGTTAGGGTATGGGCCTCCGGTATCCTCACTCGCTCGGTGAAACACAGCGCAAACGCTATTTCACACCGGTTTTCTGTGAGGCCGTGGTATCACTCCGGTCGAGCCGACCCATTCATGCCGAAGCATAGCTCTCCCACGGGTAAACGGTATTTACGACTCGTAGTCGGTTGTAGAAAAATTTTTGACGATGACGATTCGATAAATATAGGAACCGGGGATATGGCAACAGCTTTCGGCTTTGCGATTGGCTCGTACTGAGCTCTACACCAAGCACTGTCGACGTTGAAAAAAACTCACACTAGGCCTCTAAGTATATATATTAAGATACAAGTAACGCGCACTATGAACCATAAAACAAAACTATTTACTATACGAGCTTCATGGGGCAAGAGTTAACGACTTATCTTCGAGTGTAGAAAGTAACAGAGTCACATGTGCATGGCGACGCGACACCACACCTCATTTTTGTTTTAATAACGTGGCGACGCATACCGTGGAGACGCGTCGCCACGCCTGTGTACAAATTGTCGAACCGTCATTAATGTTCCGCGTACGTAATAAATAAATCGGATTTAAAAATTAATATTACTGCTCACTTGCTGGTCGTGGCTTCCACATTACTCCTTCCCCGAACATCATTTTCGAGGTCCTCGTTCTCTTCTTCTTCAAATTCCATCTTCAGCCTTTCCAATACATCATTCACTTGCTCATTTTGGCTGAAATTTTTTTTTTTTATTGAATAGTGGGCAAACGAGCAGACGTATCACCTGATGGTAAGCGATTACCGCCGCCCATGGACACCCGCAACACCAAAGGCGTCACAAGTGCGTTGCCGACTTTTGGGGGATGGGAAAGGGGATGGGGGAGGGGTTGGGGTATGGGCCTCCGGTATCCTCACTCACTCAGTGAAACACAGCGCAAACGCTATTTCACACCGGTTTTCTGTGAGGCCGTGGTATCACTCTGTATATTTAGAAGACATAAGAGTTTGTACAAGCACACAATCAAGCACTGTTTGGACTGCATGGTTGGCCTAGTGGTTTAAGCGGTAGGGGTCCGGTCGTTCGGGGGTCCGGTCGTTTTAATATCAGCGATTCCCGGACCCCTCCCTTCTCAGGTGCAGAGTTGGCACACCGTGTGGTTGTAGGTTCGATTCCGACACACCGCCCCGCCGCAAACCCCGGCGGGGTGACGGCCCGAGGGGGTTTCCACACGTAAAAAAAAAAAAAAGTGGTTTAAGCGGTCACTACGCCGCTTGCTACTGCGCCAAGTGCGTGGGTTCGAATCCCACGTGGGATCATCACTTTGTGTGATCCACAAAATGTTGTACTGAGTCTGGGTGTTCTTTGTGTCCGTTACATGTATGTTAGTAAAGTCCCCCGCGACACAGGATGTATATACCTAATGCGGGAGTTGTCTTTAAAAAAAAAATCGACGGTTTGCACTCCGGGAGTGCCGGCAGAAGTGAAAACTTGAATATTAACGTTGTGCATTTTTGATATTTTGGAATGGTTAGAGAATAATTTTGTACGAATTGCTTTCATTATCAGTATAAAAGTACTATTATTTATGTGGTGGAATACAATATTCATTTATTGCGCTATCGTACACAAACATGACAATATATATTACATACACACACGAACATTGCCCTGCGCCGCCTGTCCTCTCTCCATCCGTCTTACGAATTTTCGATCAGGTCACGTGACCTGATGCGAGTTTATACATTTTTACCTATTCCAACAAAAGTACACAGCGCCGATAAAGAAGTTTTCACTTCAAAAAAAAAAGCATACACATGTTACCATATATATGTGTACGTGTATGTGTGCGTGTGTTCAAATAACACACGCACACATATATACACAAACACACATGTGACCACACAAAACCAATACTCACTGGCAGTATTCAATATCACTAGGCTCTTGCTTTATCTCAACACATTCCGAAGGTAGCGCCGGGTGAACACCTGACGTCGTCCTGAAAGTAACAAAATTTACATATTCATATACAAAAGCATTAAAAATGATCATATATTCTCGCTAGACTGCCTCGGTGGCGTAGTGGTAGCGTATGCGACTGCTAAGCTTGAGGTCTCAGGTTCGATGCCCGGGTCGGACCAAATGTTTGTATGATCTACAAATATTTGTTTCGAAGTTTGGGTGTTTTCTATGTATAATATGTATGTATTTACAAAAAAAAAAATATATGTATTCATATTAGTTGTCTAGTACCTATGGGTACTTGACACTGATACACAAGCTCTGCTTAGCTTGGGACTAGATGGCGTTGTGTTAGATGTTCGGAATATTTATTTATTTATATTTATTATTCATCAAATTTTATCAAAACCAGTTCAGCGGTTAAACCGTGAATCAGAAGTTCCCGCATTTATAATATTAACAGTTATTTATTGAGAACCATAAAATAAAAGACATACTATCGACAAATTTGAATCATGACCCATCATAAGCTTAGTTTCTTACAAACATTCAAATACAACTAGGTCGATATTCGCTTAAATATGCATTTCATTACGACTGCCTCGGTGATATTGGTAGCGTATGCGACTGCTAAGCTTGAGGTCTCAGGTTCGATTCCCAGGTCGGACCAAATGTTTGTATCATCTGCAAATATTTGTTTCGGAGTTTGGGTGCTGTGCTTAAAATGATGGGTCCTGGCTATTACTTTCACTTATCCAGGTTTGACTGTTGTTACGACAAGCGTAAATATAGGTCATATTTTTGGTTGACCTAAAATGATTTACTAGAAGGGATCGAAAATAAAACCACAACTGTAAATTGATCTACGAGTAACTAGTAAAGGTTATGTAGCAGTCTAGTCTCCTTTATTAAAACATAATCAAAACATGTTATACTATCAGAAGCAATCAAACAACAGCGCGATTCAGCTAAACTGCACAACGCCATCTGTCGAGGCTATTTTGGTCGTGAACAACTGTAGTTAGTAAGTTGTTCTGAATAAATGACTTTATTATTATTATTAAAACATGATTTCAAATAAATAATACCGAGTTAATGTGCAATAAACTTGCACTAAACTCCTTAAAGCTTAGTGTAAGTTAATTTCACATCAACCGGCTCTGAGAACCGCATACCGCGTTGTGATTGGCCCGCACTCTCCACCAATCACAACGCCGGACGCCGTGATCCGAGTAGATGCGAAACAAACTCACACTAGGCCCTCAGGTTGCAACTGCCATGTTCGCGACTGTCGCGCCCTCCGACGAATCTTAGCTACTCTTGTTGCGTTGCGAGTTTTTCGACCTATATTGCTTTGTCTCCGTTTTCTTAGTGGCGTGGGTGCCAATGGCAATTTACTGTACAAACAAACATACAATTGGTACAACAGCATCATCAATAGATTATTATTTCACTAATGGACATATGAGTCTCTTTGAAGAGGAGATTTTGGTCTACTACTGACGTGTTGGGGTGTTTTTTTAACCGACTTCAAATAATAATAATGAATATCCCGGACATCTAACACACAACGCCATCTAGTCCCAAACTAAGCAGAGCTTGTGTTATGGGTACTAGACAACTGATATAAATACTTGTATACTTTTTTTGTAAATACATACATATTATATAGTGACTGCACGGTTGGCCGAGTGGTTTCAGCGGTCGCCATGCCGCTTGCTACTGCACCAAGTGTCTTGGGTTCAAATCCCACGCGGTACAACACTTTGTGTGATCCACGAATTGTTGTCCCAAGTCTGGATGTTCTTTTTGTCCGTTTCATGTATGTTTGTAAAGTCCCCCACGACACAGGATGTTTATTCCTAATGTGGGAGTTGTATTTAAAAAACAAAAAAAAAAGAAAACACCCAAACTCCGAAACAAATATTTGCAGATCATACAAACATTTGGTCCGACCCGGGAATCGAACCCGAGACCTCAAGCTTAGCAGTCGCATACGTCACTACGCCGCCGAGGCAGTCAATGCAACATGCCATCGCAGGCTATATACGTATATAAGTATTCATATCAGTTGTCTAGTACCCATAACACAAGCTGTGCTTAGCTTGGGACTAGATGGCGTTGTGTGTTAGATGTCAGTAACATTTATTTATTGTCTTCATTCGCAATGAGTGACCACCACTCTTGGATTCTACTTATGCTTTCCATCAGGCAGAGTACAGTCATTTTGGCAGGGCCATACATACAGGGTGTAAAAAGACGACTACCGAAAACGAAAGGGGCTGATCCAGCACCCCAAAACTTATTTAAAAAAAAACAAACAGTTGTCCTTAAAAAAAATTGTAGCTTGAAAAAACAATGTGTCAAGATTTTTATTAATTTCAGAAGCCAGCAATGTACAAGTTAACTCACCCGGTCAGCTGTTTTGATATTAAAACACATTACTTATCTTATCGATTATCTTTTAAATTCAAAGTACGTAAGCACTTTAGGGACCTGCTGACGGAGGCATCAGAATAATAATATTATATATGTAATATATATATTATATATATATATTTACTTCTAATTATTTTTTATATTTATATTGTATATGTATAAATTATATTCAATGTATGTATATCTAGCACCTATTTATCTGTACGAATCATTGTATTTCATAAAATAATTTTATTTAGTCTCTCGTGTCGTATAAACACACACCTGCCACAAATAACTTCGCAACACCCAAAGGTTTGTCTGGAAGACTGCCTGTGGCATTAAGTCCGCCTTGTGCAACATGTTTGCAGGAAGTTTTAATAAATAAATAAATAAATTACTGTTTTATTGATTTTATTTGTTTTTTGATTTTCTAAATGAGATAATTAGGTAGTTTGGGTCCTGTTATGTTTTACTCTGTGTATGTAAGCAGAAAAAAACATAAGATAAATTAACATTTTTTTGAGTTTTTTTTTTTTCTCTAAACCTATTCAGTATCATGGTCTGATTACAACCCCCAAGTTTTCGGTAGTAGTCTTTTTACACCCTGTATAAAAAAACAAACTATTTTCTAAGCAAAGGACTATGTTCTTCAACAGTGAACTTTAAAATACTGTTGATTTAGCATGAGTATTTCTAAAGCGTGTTAGTATGTATGTTGATAATATACTTACTGTTCAGTTTCAAGGTCAAAGGGTTCGACCTTGATATGGCGTGACCTTGAAAGTAAGCTCCGAGATGCTAATGTTGATCTGTGAAATAATAAAACAATTAAAACGCACGTTTATTAAAAAAAATATGTTACAACGCCATCTAGCAAAAATAAACATGAACTACATAGTAACTATTGAATCTGTATCGCGCAATGAAATCGGTGACTGCCTCGAAATAAATAAATATTCCGAACATCTAACACACAACGCCATCTAGTACCAAGCTAAGCACAGCTTGTGTTATGGGTACTAGACAACTGATATAAATACATATATACTTTTTTTATTGTAAATACATACATATTATACATAGAAAACACCCAAACTTCGAAACAAATATTTGCAGATCATACAAGCATTTGGTCCGACCCAGGAATCGAACCCGAGGCCTAATGCACGGCAGTGGCACACACTACCACTGCGCCACCAAGGCATGTATTTTAATTTCATAATTTTAATAATTTTAATTTCATAATTAAGTTTACATGTATTGTTTGATTGTTATTAATTATTTTTGTAAAGTAACAGATTGTTCTCGTTGTTTTTTTAAGTGAATATTTATTGGTTCATAAAAATACTGTTTTCTAAAAAAAATAGTAAAGGTAAACTGACTGCATAGTTGGCCGAGTTGTTTCAGCGGTCGCCATGCCGCTTGCTACTGCGCCAAGTGTCGTGGGTTCAAATCCCACGCGGTACAGCACTTTGTGTGATCCACGATTTGCTGTCCGGAGTCTGGATGTTCTTTGTGTCCGTTTCATGTATCAATATATATATATCAATATTTCGGACATCTAACACACAGCGCCATCTAGTCCCAAGCTAAGCAGAGCTTGTGTTATGGGTACTAGACAACTGATATGAATACTTATATACTTTTTTTGTAAATACATACATATTATACATAGAAAACACCCAAACTAAACGAAACAAATATTTGCAGATCATACAAACATTTGGTCCAACCCAGGAATTGAACCCGAGACTTCAAGCTTAGCAGTCGCATACGCTACCACTACGCCACCGAGGCAGTCATGTATGTTTGTAAAGTCCTTGTCTTTTCAACAAAACCAAACAAAGTACTCACTCGCTAGGTGTGGCTTCTACTTTCACCCAAATTTTTTCATTCACAGAACTTCTTTGGTCCTCACATTCTTCAAATTCCACTTGCAACGTTTCTACTCGACTCGTATACTGTTCATCACTGAAAATAATTTATCTTCTGTAAAAGATCTGATGATTGAGAGTAGGAACCTCAACTATTCTTATCATTAAAGTATCTAAGACTTTATTTTTATAGAGTAGGTGGCATACGAGCAGACGTATCGCCTGATGGTAAGCGATTACCGCCGCGCAAGGTCACCCGCAACACCGAGGGCGTCACAGATGCGTTGCCGACCTTTGGAGGATAGGGAGAGGGATGCGGGAAGGGTTGAGATGTCTCCTTCATTAAAACGAATATTACAAAACATCTGGGGGAGAGGGTTGGGATTTAGAATTAGTTAAAGGTTTGTCTGGAAGAAAATGCCTGTGGCATTAAGTCCGCCTTGTGCAACATATTTGCAGGAAGTTTTAATAAATAAATAAATTAGTTACATAAAACTGTTGTGACAGTAAAATGAATTTTTGATTAATCAAGGATCTAACCTAACCTAACTGTATGGCCATTGAACGGCCTACTGTAAGACCGACCAATCAGGGACAGTTGTAAGCTGTATATTGCAGTTGACAATCTATCAACAGTTTACAATCTCGCTAGGTAGGTTATAATCTAACGGTTTTTACAATCTTAAAGTGACAGATATAAAACTCACCCGTAGACTGTGTGTTGATTTTCCGGTGAATCTTCGCAACTCGACTCGTTCTCGTTGAAACTACAAAAGATTGAATACACTTTATTATATACCAGTTATGCCCGGTTCCTATATTTAACGAATCGTCATCGTGTAAAAAATTTCTACAACCAGACTACGAGTCGTAAATACCGTTCCTCAATTTATTTTTTATAGGAACGATTTTAGCTTACGCCCCGTATAATATACTACTATTCGTACCTAGAACGGATCGTTTTTAAAATATAGAAACTGGGCATTAATTCAGTTTACACTTAGGAGCATTACAATTTAACGACAATATACAAATTGTCGCTAAAAGCAATTTCTTACAGGCTACCTTTACATGGACAAATCGAGTGTAGAAAGACGAATTTAGCAGATGTTTTAGTGAAAAAAAAAACATTTAATTCAGATAAAATTAAATAAAAGAATGAGGATTACTTTTATTTGTTTGTACTAATACAAACAAATAAAAATATAGTTCCCCGTTATATTTAGCTTACAAACTGTGGCGACTTCCACATATAACACAACAATAACCTACTACTAGCGCCATCTACCGAAGATACACTGAACTACGAAGTAACGCATTACACGGAGTAACTACAAATCCTGAATCGCGCAATAAATAGTTCTCGCGCCGATTATCATATATAGATTATCATATATACAACATCCCACCATCAACTGTTGGGCAGTAGCCCGCCAGGCATGATCACCTCGCCTGGTCGGAGGATCCTCCCTTTGTGTGTTGGAGGGAACATGACAGCCGTTCCTCCAGAAAGCTATAAAAGACAGTTGGAAATATAATATGACTTACCTTAAATTCTCATCCTCAAAACTGGAGTAGTAACTTCTTCTTCGAACAGTCTTATGTGTGGACTCCAGGGGACGCTTCCTCGTCTCGAGGAGTGTTGTGACAGTCTCCTCACTGACGCCAGTGGCTTCTGCAGTACGCTTCAGGATGTTGCCCAAAGGAGTCAGGTCACAATCACTGCTGATGTAACTGTTCAAGTATTCGTACTCCGTTTGAAGATACTGGTACACGTTGGTGATTATTTCTTTGGCCTGGAGAGTATGTATGTATTTAGAAATATATGAATACTAGCTTCCACCAGCGGTTTTGCTCGCATGGCCTCACAGAAAACCGGTGTGAAATAGCGCTTGCGCTGTATTTCACCGAGTGAGCGAGGATACCGGAGGCCCGTACCCCAACCCCACCCCCCATTCCCTCTCCCCATCCCCCAAAAGGTCGGCAACGTACTTGTGACGCTTTTGGTGTTGCGGGTGTCCATGGGCGGGGTTATCGCTTACCATCAGGTGACGCGTCTGCTCGTTTGCCCCCATTCAATAAAAAAAAAAAAAAATGTATTAAAAAGTATCCTGTGTTACCTCCAAGAATATGTGTACAAAGTTTAAGTCGTTTTCGCGTGAAAGCGTAACAAACAAACTTACATTCACATTTTATAATATTACTAGCTGACCCACGCTACCTCGTTTGCGTCTTCTATTGCCCGTAGCGTGAATATTTTCCCCCGTTTTTGAAACATTCTTCATTGGTGCTCCGCTCCTATTGGTCTTAGCGTGATGATATATAGCCTATAGCCTTCCTCGATAAATAGACTATCCAACGCTGAAAGATTTTTTTAAATCGGACCTACGGTTCCTGAGATTAGCGCGTTCAAACAAACAAACAAACTCTTCAACTTTATAATATTAGTATAGATAAATAAATATAAATAAATAAATATTCCGGACATCTAACACACAACGCCATCTAGTCCCAAGCTAAGCATAGCTTGTGTTATCGGTACTAGACAACTGATATAAATACTTATATATACTTTTTTTTTGTAAATACATACATATTATACATAGAAAACACCCAAACTCCGAAACAAATATTTGTAGATTCCACAAACATTTGGTCCGACCCAGGATTTGAACCCGAGACCTCAAGCTTAGCAGTCGCATACGCGTACCACTACGTCACCGAGGCAGTTAATAGATAATAAATATTAATCGGCAGTCTAGGTCCTTTAGTATAGGCTCTGCCTAGGTTTGTACCAAACGGCTGTGTGTGCGTTTTATACATGTATATACTAGCTGACCCAGCAAACGTTTTGCCATACACCGTGGGAGAGCTATGCTTCGGCATGAATGGGTCGGCTCGACCGGAGTGATACCACGGCCTCACAGAAAACCGGTGTGAAATAGCGTTTGTGCTGTGTTTCACCGAGTGAGTGAGGATACCCCTCCCCCCAACCCCTTTCCCATCCCCCAAATGTCGGCAACGCACTTGTGACGCCTTTGGTGTCGCAGGTGCGGCGGTAATCGCTTACCATCAGGTGATACGCCTGCTCGTTTGCCCACTATTCAATAAAAAAAAAAAAATAATACAAAACAATTTAGGGGTGCGTTACCCTTATCATTTAGGAGAATGAAAAATAGTTTTATAAAACTCGGTCCAGCCGTTTCGGAGTTGTTTGGTAACAAACACTGACTGACTTCCCAATTCCGATTGCCATATATGTTCATGACAACCGGGACCAACGTTTCAAGGCGCTCTCCGGAGGCACTACTATTAAGAATTTCTTGTAAGAAAAACCCAACAGAAGTCCGGCCCAGGAATCAAATCCTAAACCTCTTGATCTGCAGTCGCTTACGCTAACCACTAAACCAACGGGATTGAATATATATATATATATATATATAAATGTTATGTTGGTTTGTGTACGCTTCAAAACCTCAAAAAGTTCTGCACCGATCGAGCTGAAATTTTAGAATGATATATATTCCGCATCAAGGATTGTTTTTATCTAATTTTTGCATCAGTCACATATCCGCGACCGCGAAAAAACACGATAAAAACGACATAAACGCGGGCGGAGCCGCGGGCAACAGCTAGTATTTTACAAAAATTAAAATGCTTACCTCTGGGAAACGAATATTTATTTCACTTTTCTCTGGCTGTGACGTTATTAAGCTTCTGGACGATTCTCCTTCCTGTGTGACAGAAAACTAAATTTGTTTATTTATACACTTACACACTCTTCAATTAATTTAATTTAAAAAAGTCTAACCTAATTACATAGTAACTAGAATAAATAAACGATGTAATTAACGTCATATAATAATTAATTAGCATAAGAAGTAAGTTAAGAGTAAAACTGTAGTATTATTACAGAAAATAATGTAAAAAACTACTTTAGACTAGGTACAGTCTTTTTTTTTTTTTTTTTTAAAAAGACAACTCCCACATTAGGAATAAACATCCTGTGTCGTGGGGGACTTTACAAACATACATGAAACGGACACAAAGAACATCCAAACTCGGGACAACAATTTGTGGATCACACAAAGTGTTGTACCGCGTGGGATTTGAACCCACGACACTTGGCGCAGTAGCAAGCGGCATGGCGACCGCTGAAACCACTCGGCCAACCGTGCAGTTGCAATCCGGAATTGCAATGACAGCCTGTAAGAAAGTAGACTTAGACCCCATCAGGGTCGACACCATAATTGCTAACCGTACCTATATATTATGGAGGGTAGAGGTAAGGAGTATCATCTGTGTACATGAAAAGTGTCCGTTGAAATGCATTAAATTAGGGTGGCGCCACATTAGCATCAGAGTAAACTTCTTAAAATCAACACACACACTTTTTCATAAAATTGAATGATAAAAAATCAATAAACGTACTATTCACAGTTCAGAAAATAGAATATATTTACTACATTATTTTGTAATACGCAAGTAGTGACAATAATGATAAAAATTTTAACTCGGCGTACTTCAATTCGTTCACAATTGCTACATTCATACCATACCCTGTGTCTACACCAACGCCATTCTGGAAGGTTTTTGAACTGTTATTTACAGCTTATGCTGGACACTTTTTTCAATTTTCTACCATATGAGATAACACTCCTTATCTCTACCCTCCATACTATATATATATAAGCAATAAACAAGCTGTGACACTAAGTCGAGTCACAGGACGCAGTATATAAAAAAAAACTAAATACATAAAAAAAAGTAACATATCGTAAGTAATGATATGCCTTCGCAGACACAACACACAGTGTGTAAGATAACCGGAGACCAAACCTCAATTTCCCCTCTTTTATGTGCGGAAATCCCCCTGATACCATCTCCTAGTGACATGTCCAACTCGAACCGACTAAAACCGCACACCGTCTGGGGTACTAAGAACCGGGGAACCATGTGCACCCTCGAAAGGAAATTCCTGGAACCTCTAGGAAAAGATTCTCAAAGGGCTGCAACGCCGGACGGTATCACTTCATAGCACAGCACTTTGTGGCGACTTTCACATACCTTTAACAGTAACCTACTACAGCGCCATCTACCGAAGTTACACTGAACTACGGAGTAACGAACAACACGAAGAAACTATCAATCCTAAATCGTGCAGTAGAAATTCTCGCGCCGATTATCATATATTTTTCGGACATCTAACACACAACGCCATCTAGTCCCAAGCTAAGCAGGGCTTGTTTTATGGGTACTAGACAACTGATATAAATACATATATACTCTTTTTTTTTGTAAATACATACATATTATACATAGAAAACACCCAAACTCCGAAACAAATATTTGCAGATCACACAAACATTTTGGTGCGACCCAGGATTTGAACCCGAGACCTCAAGAACAGCAGTCGTTCACTACCACTGCGCCACCGAGGCTGTCATCATATATACAACATCCCAACATCAGCTGTTGGGCAGTAGCCCGCCAGGCATGATCACCTCGCCTGGTCGGAGGATCCTGCCTTTGTGTTGGGTGGAACATGACACCCGTTCCCCCACAACTTGCATACACTACCACTACGCCACCGAGACAGTCGGCCATTTGTGTGTAAATATGCCCCAACTTACCTGTTCCTTTAAATGGTGGCAGAGTAACAAGGACTTTGAGTTGCTGTTGTTTGATTGTTGTTGTTTTGGTGACAATTGAAGACTAGTCTTCGACGAAACCACCTGTGGCATCTTCACAAAACCGGTATGACGCTTGAGAACATAACAGTAGGTCGTTGCGCTACTTGAAGAGCCCGCATTAGGCCCAGCACTGACCTGAAATACATGAGAACTTTTCTGTACTAATGGCATAAATGGAAAAGTCAAAGCCAGAACAGCTAATGTGGTAATTACTGTGCCGAGCAGTCAAAACCTGGAACTCAATACCAGCGCACGTGACCGAGAACAATGGTCCACTCTAAGGACTAAGTGCGGAAACCATTCCCAATAACATAGAACCAGCGCACATGTTTCCCTTCCACCCTCTCTATTGCAGCCTAGTAAGTGCATCTCACTAGTGTGGGCCACCATCATGGTGACCTGTTGTGGTACCAGTAGAGTAATTATGGTAGCTCTCATATTTGAAAAAAACAGCAACAATCTTCAAAAGTGCCAGAATGAACTGCCTTTCTGTGATTCAAGTTTGCACTCATATTATAAATTCATAAGTAACTCTTTTTACAGCTACTCAGCTGAACTAATTTCAATGAAATATGATATGTATCTACTTTGATTCTTTTGAAAAAATAGCGCTTGTGCTGTGTTTCACCGAGTGAGTGAGGATACCGGAGACCCATACCCCAACCACTCCCCCATCCCCCAAAGGTCGGCAACGCATTTGTGACACCTTTGGTGTATCAGGTGATACGTCTGCTCGTTTGGCCCTATATTATAAAAAAAAAAAAAGAATATTCATAGTAACCGAGATATAGGCAGACGGAGCTACAAGCGAGAGCTGCTGAGCAATGAAGTCGATCTACTGAGGCAACATTATAAAAAATATTACCTCAGTAGATGGAAAGTTTTAATCTACCTCTTGCCAAATTTATAATAAACTAGCTGACCCACGCAACCTCGTTTGCATCTTTTATTGCCCGTAGCGAAAAATTTTACCCGTATAGGGTTGATTTTTTACACCTTGTGTCCGAAAAACCCCAATATCTTACGGAACCCTATTTTTTTCCAAAATAAAATATAGCCTATAGATTTACCATAGCAGCGCCATCTATTGATTACTTACTCAACCCAGTCGAAAGATATCGACATCTGTTAGAATCATTTGGAGTTAACAGATAATTGTGACTGTCAAATAATAACAGACAAATAATTAGCAATAAATTAAAATTGCGACTATAATTTGAGATTTAAACTATCCTATCTCTCAAGTTGGATCGAACTGCACATGGTGTGCGAATTTTATTATAATCGGTTAAGTGGTTTAGGAGTCCATTGAGGACAAACATTGTGACACGAGATTTATATATATTAAGATAAGACTAGCTGACCCACGCAACCTCGTTTGCGTCTTCTATTACCCGTAACGTGAAAATTTCAGCCGCTTTTTAAACATTCTTTATTGGTGCTCCGCTCCTATTAGTATTGTGTGATGATATATAGCATATAGCCTTCCTCCATAAGTGGTCTATCCAACACTGAAAGAATTTTTACAATCGGACCCGCAGTTCCTGGGATAAGCGCATTCAAATAAACAAACAAACTCTTCATTTCACTATAATATTAGTATAGATAACATTATTAGAGTACATCAAATCAAATATTTAATTTAAATTATAAATAATTATAAGTTTTAAAATAATTATACTTTTTATAATACAACTAATGTAGTGACTTAAACTTAAGTGAAATACTGTAATTAACTGACTGCAAGGAGGAGGGTTCGATTAGGTGAACCGATTTTGATGATTATTTTTTATTTGAAAGGAAAGCACCAGGCCTTCCGTGTGGTCCCATTTTAATTTGATCCAGTTCTTGAAGTCAGTTTTCTTTTTTTGTTGAAATCTGTGATTTTTTTCTTTTTCTATAGCAGTTAGCTTATTACACATATATTTTAAAAATGGTTCTCTTCCTCTGACCCATTTTGCGTTAAGCTTAACTCAGATGAACAACTTCATTGTTATAAGAATAACAGCTGTGTTATCTATGTACAGTTTTATTTTTAAAACAATTTCATTTGTTTACTTTTGTTACATAGTTCCAAAATTTCATTCCATAGTGAAGAACCAGCAAACTGCCTCGTTGGTCTAGTGGTTAGCGTAAGCGACTGCAGATCAAGAGGTCTCGGGTTCAATTCCCGGGTCGGACTGCTGTTGGGTTTTTCCTACAAGAAATTCTTAATAGCAGCCCGGAGTATGGAAGATGGCGGTTTTCCCGCCCGTGCTTCGGAGGGCACGTTAAGCCGTCGGTCCCGGTTGTCATGAACATCTATGGCAATCGTTATTGGGAAGTCAGTGCCCTCAAATATACTGACAACTAGTTCAACCTTCGAATTCAGTTCGCCCTCAGGGTTGCGGAGGTCAGATGCCAGTCGCTCTGTGTAAAAACTGATATTCAGGTAAAATCGGTTGAACTAGTAGCCGACCCCAAATAATATTGGGAATAATAAAGGCTAGGAAGATGATGATGAGTGAAGAACCAGCAAAAAAACTCCTTAAGTTGGTGGACAGACATTACATCAACAACCCATAAATCCCACGGCTCGGGTCTTGTCTCAGGAGAGGGTTAACGCCATACATCCCCACGCTGGCTAAGTGCAGGATGGGGACTAGATACTAACACTTTTCTGTATTTAGGTTTAATATTGACTTGCACAGCTTACAATCAGAAGTAATAGGCTCTATTTGATGACCATCAAATACTACAATACGGGAAGTACTAGGTCCTGCTTGATGAGTATAATATACTCGTTGAACTTAATTATTGTATTCCTTCACCTTGGCTTACCAACATAAACGCACCCGTCATAATCTACTTTTCCCGCTTTTCTTCCGAGAAGCTATATGTTCCTCTATAGTCTCTGCTCGTTATATGTGCCCAAAACAGGTATGGGACCTTCATGTATTACTCACAGACCTATATACAATATCAAGATCATCACAGATATTTATATTAGTAGTACTAAGACTCACTTTGTGTTCTATTATTTCTGGAAGTTCACCATTTTCTAAAATATTACCACTTTTGATAGCATACTCTTCAAGAGCTTCATTAACGTGCGCTAAACTTTGTCTTTTAACTGCGCCCATTCTAGCAACTGATTTCGGCATATTCTGTTTTTGACACAAAAATATATGAGGTACAACACCTTTCTTCAAACGCAGACTACATTTATCTCTTTCGTGCTTCATTATGTTATATTCAACATAATTAGCTGTGTCTTCTTTAATCTGAAATAAATATAAAAATAGGGTTACAGTGATAAACAAACTCTTTAGAGAAATTTTAAATGTTAAACTAAGTTAGGTTAGTTTCCGACCGAATTAAATATTATAATCTATGGACCGAATCTTCTACGGCCTAATAGCCAATCAATACCTATTAAGCTGTACATAAATGTAGTATACTTACGTTAAAATGGTCTTCACAACAAAATACAACCGATAATGGAGATACATTATCCTTTTTCATCACCTTACACCATTTTTTTCGTAGTTTCGCATCGCGTGGAATACGAAAAAACTTTTTACTGGGTGTACTAATAATAGTGTTTTTGCACTCCGGTACCATACAATACTTGTAAGAAGGTTTCTTAACTTCTGCCATGATATTTAACACTAAATAAAATTGGAAGGTTAAAATAGTAAACAAACACGGGACACAACCAATGACGTTATCAAAAGCGCGCGCTAAGTTTGGCGTTTGAATAGCTCTTTATTTAAATTTCACTTTGAAAAATAATTTGACATGTTCAAGCCAGCAATCTTCTATTTAGATCACGTTATAGATCAATTATTACGTTAAATAAAATGTTAACGAAATCGAGATACAAGCATAGCTTAGTTTGGGTGCCAACAGCAATTACTGTAACACTTTGTACAGGCAATTAAATAAAATTTGAATTTGAAGTTGAAAAAAAAAATGTAATTTTAAAACAACCGCCAAATGCATATGTATGTACGAGTATACACAGTAAATATACCAAAATTAACTTTTTAAAATTTTTGAATGGCTATCTCTGAACCGGCTAGACCGATTTTGACAGGACTTTCACTGATAGGTAGCTGATGATATAAGGAGTAACTTAGGCTACTTTTTTAGACTAGCTTCTCCCTGCGGCGTGACATCTTACCTTTTTAATAACCAATGGCAATTGTTTTGTTGCATGATCAGCAACTACAGTCGGAGTACCAGGAGAATCGGTCACAGCTGTCTGTTTGAGGATTGATAACGCCCGTCGCGCTCGGAAATTCCGACTACGCTCTGTAGAACTTAACGGCATTGTTTTTAACTTAACAATTGAATTTTTGAATTTCTCCTCGCGTTTCTTTTGGCGGTATGTTCGCATATATTCTGCTCTCGATTTACCCATATCTGCAACACACGACATACTTTAATTAATATTGATGTAATTAATCGTTCAATTAATAGGATAGCTTTTTTCATCAAAATATTAAAATTAAAAAAAAAAACAACAGCAGAGTGAGCAGAGACATTATGTAACCTCCAAATTGAATGAAGCGCAAGAATGAAATATTTGTACGTTATCAGAGGCGAACCTAGGTGGTGGATAAATCCCTTCCGAAATATTTATGACTAGCTGACCCACGCAACCTCGTTTGCGTCTTCTATTGCCCGTAGCATGTAAATTTACCCCCGTTTCAATAACTTTATTCATCTTAGTAGTATTCTATTAGAATTAGCTGCCATTAGTATTGATGATATATAGCCTATAGCCTTCCTCGATAAATGGACTATCTAACACTGAAAGAATTTTTCAAATCGGACTAGCGGTTCCTGAGATTAGCGCGTTCAAACAAACAAACTTAGTGCCACGATTCTTTTAACAACTGCAACATGTGAGCGTTCGTTTTCAACTCTAAGAAGTGTGAAATCTTAATTGAGAAGTATCACAGGACACCGAGGTGTTCCTCTGAACCCAAAAGGAATCCTTAACAAGCTAACGTGCAATAAATCAACGCGACTTAATTTTATTTTGTAATCATTTGTAAGAGTACAAAAATTCAGTGAGAGTTTCTTCATAATGAATTTACCAACTTTTATAATAATACACTTACCTACTTAAAATAATAAATTTAGTTTTTTCTAAATCAGTACAGTTTTGATTCATTTGCCCAAAGACAATTTGATAGCTAATGATCTCTATTACCCTTACAGAGATCTCTACGTATTTCCAGTAACCCTGTTTATATACTTAAGTTTTTGTACTGCCAATTGTACTTTAGTAATAGTTTTCGTAAATAAGTTAATTTTGTTACTTATCTGGTGTGTTATTATTATTATTTTTTTTATATTGCATTTATTAGGTTTACGAAAGATTGTATACCTTCCCCCTCCCCGAAATAAATTCCTACGTTCGTCACTGTTCGTTATCACTCACTTGCAATTTATATTAAAGATCTAAACTATTCTAAGACACTTATTATTAACAATAACCACATTTATTGATTTACAGTTGTAGTTTACAAATAAACAGCACTTTTATACAACACGGTACGTACAGCTGTTGGCTGACAGAACGAAGCTCTCCATTTTTTAATTATCTGACGGCCTACAGCCAACTCGACGTACTGATTGGCCAAATCAAAAACAGCGCGCTTCCTGGGTTTTCTGTTACACTCTTCCGTCCCTTTTCATGATATCACTCTCGCAGTTAGTGGGAGAGCGAGAGGGAAAATCAATAACAAACGTTGTACTGTTTTACCGACTGTGGTCGTGCGACAAGTTTGGTTGTAGGTTTAATCCAAATTTATGTTGTCTTAAAATAAACATTGCTCCATAACATATAAATTTGTAGGGTTCGATAGATTTGAGAAAAAAAACCTCCTAACGTGTAAAAACAACACTTAAAATCACAATATCGCTCCAAATAACAATCCTTAATATTGAATGTTAACTAATTTTGATTATTAGCACTCCATATTCTCTGTCAAAAATGAAAAATACTAGTAAAAGAATTACTTCGATATGTCAATTCGATTTAGAAGTAAAACAAGTTGTAACCGTACGACGCGGGCTGCCGGTTACGGTGTGACGTCATCGCACAACACGCTCAGTCTGGCTCACTCAGTCCGCTCGCGGTCGCGCGTCCGTGCCGTTGAAATTATACCTAAATACTTTTAAAAATGTCCAATCCAAATACTAGGAAATCATGTGTTGTGCCTAAATGTACAAATACAACTACCAATTCGCCAGAAAAGTTGTTTTTTATAGTTCCAAAGGACGTTAAAATGCGAAAAAAATGGATAAAGGCTATGAAGAGGTTAGATCCATTTGGAGATAAAAGTACAGTTTATTGTTGTGAAGACCATTTTGACGTAAGTATAGTGATTATATTTTATGTAGGTACATAAATATAAGTAATAATACCTAATTATTTTCATCTTATAATGAAACAATTTCTAACCGGATTAATTGCGTATTTATTGATTTTACATTGGCAGGAAAAATGTAAAATCAATAAAAACGCTAAAATCTTTTGTAGTTTAACAAAAAAACAAACACAAAAAAACAAGAAAACAAAAAAAACAAAAACACTGCGCGAGCTATTACACCGACTATAACCGCTGGCGACGAAGCGGGCCGTGGCCAGTGCGGCGCGTTATGAAATGGCGTCACAAGCGGTCACGTGACTGTTAGCGGGACTCGGTATTTTTCAAAACTTTGAATACCTATAAAATCAAAACTACTTGGTATTTTTGACTACAACAAAAACTAGTGTGTTTGTATACATACAGGCTTTACTGAGACAACATTTCAAGCGATTTGGCATACCTAGAAACTATATCCCTTAACACCGAGGTCGCTAGTTTAATCACTGATTTCAGTTCCAATATTTATCGCACTGTAGCTGAAACCGAACTGAACTGCGGCCCGAAGTTAGGTAAATTACTCTATACGTCATGTGTGTTAAGACACTTATAAAGTTATTGTTACATATTATGCCATCAAACTATCTTATTTATCTTCTTTTCAGATTACATGTAAACTAAATAGTAAAAAAAAAGTTATTCGACATTTTTTTGTTTCATGATCATCGCACTCTTGAATAGGGGTGTAAACGATTTTTGTTCATAAATAGTATATACATGAAATATATAAAAATAAAATAAAAGTATATCACTCTAAATGAGTGTAACAATTGAAAATCTAAAAACACATTTCATGGTCAAAAACCCCGCTAAAACGCAAACTTCTGTCATGGCGTCACTGTGACGTATCGCCCCTCTAAACATTATCACCGTCTGTGTATGTGGATGCTATTCAATGTTTTTAAGCGATATTGTATAGTGAAGAAAAATGGCTTCAAAGTTCTATAAGTACTGTGCAGTGCCCTTGTGTTATAACACAACTATCAAAACCCCAAAAAAACTATTTGTATACGTTCCAACGCAAAATGAAAGACGAAAACAATGGTTTCGACTTGCGAGGAGAGATGAACCACCAGTAGCAAAAAATGTTTATTACTGTGAAGATCATTTTGATGTATGTATTTATTTGTAGGTTAAGTTTACCATTAATCTTGTTATTTCAGTTGCCAAATGACATAAAAAATAAAAAATACCGTATACAACTTGTAAGGTTCAATGTTATATGTTGATTAATTTTAATAATATTATACGCATACATGTGTGGGTTTCGGTAATATGTTAAATACTACAAGAAAAAATGGTATGTATTTAACGAAAAATATTCGTAAAGCTAAAATATAACATCCGTTTTCCTTCTACTGCTAATAAGATAGTGCGAAGTGTATGGTAGGGGTTTTGAAAACGATCACAGCGCATTCCGGCAAAAATTTACAACACTAGGGGCATTGTGAAACTTGTCAATTTTGCTATATAAAAATGGGCCATTATTGTTGTTGTGTTGTGAACTGTAAAAATAACAGCACAAATAGTCAGTGTAAATTTTATATTTTTCCTAAAGCGGCCTGGAAATTGGATCAAAGATTTAAATGGATAGCTGCTGTAAACAGAAAAAAGTAAGTGGCATAATATTGGATATAACCTTAAATTGTATTATATGAATGTTCATTATATATTTTATAGGATATTTACTAATTATTATTTTAGTGTGGATGGATCGCAATGGCATCCAAAACCCGACGATAAAATTTGCAGTGAACATTTCATAGGAGGTAGAAAATCTGACGCGATAGCAAGTCCGAATTATGTACCTACGATATTTTCTACTGTAGATCAAAAGCAGAAGATAAATGAGTCACTTGTTCTAGTATATTATCTGTATATACCACCGGGATACCACAACAAATAAAATGACTAAACCCTCATTTAAAAGAAAAAAAAAATGGAAGCTTCTTCTCTGGTCAATCAAGGAAGACAAAGTAACATCTTCCGATTGTTGGCTCGTACAGTACGAGCCAATAATCGACTTAATTCTTCTACATTTGTTACATGTTCTGGTGAAATCATTCCTTTCAACATATTTTGGGGCTAGAAACTTATTTTGTGTTTAACACTCTGAAAACCAGCTTTTATAGTATTATAATTTTTTCCTATTACTGTTTGTAACAAATGCCTCTAAAACCTATTAATTATGTTTCTTTCTAATATTTATTTACTTAGTTAAATTAATAGGAACTTGTCATTCTATATTTGATAAACGGCCCGAAAGATGTGTTTGCAAAATGGCCCTACCGCGGTACCGCGCTACTGTCATGTAGGGATGGTCGATGTTAGAGAAACATCGTTTTTAAAATCGATTTCAACAGCGTTCCAAAGTATCGGTTTACGATACTTTGGACCGCTGATTGACGCATGTCAATCAGCGTTATTATCATTTTGGATTGATGCTTTCTGGGGCACATAAAACTGTTTATTTTATTGATAAAATTTGTTAATAGATAGTGAAAACCAAATAAAAATCAGTATGTTTGGGCACACCCTTTAGAAGGTGTTATCCCTTGAAAAAAAAAACTTTAAAATCCATGTATTGAAGTTATCGAATTCAAAACATCGATGTTTATTCAACATTGAGGAACATCGATCACGTCAATTTTGACATAACAGTAGGGATACCTACTGGTCTGTCAAAATCAAAGTAAACCTAATACAAAGTTATATTAGGTCTTTACCTATGAAATTGCCGTTTTGTATGCAATAAGTGAAAGTACTTATTTTTTCAAACTTTTTAATTTCTGTTATTCGAAGTAATCACCCATGCAATCGACGCATCTTTGCCAACGCATTGGCAGTTTATTGATGCCCTTCTTGTAAAAATCAGCTGGACGGGAGGCAACAAACTCTTCAAAGGCATTTTGTACTGCCTCTCGGGAATTGAATTTTTTACCCACTAAAAAGTTGTCTAAATTTTGGAAAAAGTAATAGTCGGCAGGTGCAAGGTCTGGTGACTATGGTGGATGAGGGAGAGCTTCCAACTCCAGCTCTTGCAGCTTGGAGACTGTCTGTTGCGCAGTATGGGGTCGCGCGTTGTCGTGAAGGAGCAGTGGGGACGACCGATTGACCAAAGCTGGTTGCAGATGTGCAAGCTTCTCCATCATTCTCTCCAGTTCTTCACAGTACACATCTGCATTAATGCTCATGCCGTTTTGTAAAAAGCTGTGGTGAATCACACCCGCACTAGACCACCAAACAGTGACCATTACCTTTTTAGGGGTCATTTTTGGTTTAGGGCATTGCTTTGGTGCTGAACCAGGGTCTAACAGACTTGCTGAGCGCTTTCGATTGTCGAACAGAATCCATTTTTCGTCGCACGTAACTATTCGTTTCAAAATTCCTTCATTTCTTTGCCTGTTGAGCAGCGAAAGGCAGGTCTCGACGCGTACGTTGCGCTGGCGATCGTTAAGGTCGTGGAGCACCCATCTATCAAGATTTTTACCTTGCCAATTTGTCGCAAATGGATCAATATTGTTTTGATGCTTACATTAAAAGCTGCTGCTAGCTCAGCTGTAGATTGAGTTTCGTCAGCTTCCACAATCGCCTTTAATTCATTATTGTTAACCAAAGTCTCCGGACGACCACGAGCTTCATTTTTCAAGTCAAAATTTCCAGAACGGAACCGGGAAAACCAATAAAGGGTTGTGCGTTCGTTTGTACAGTTCTCTCCGTAGACGTTTTTGATGTTACGTGCCGTTTGTGTCGCGTTGGTGGCACGACGGAACTCATATTCCATAATTACACGAATTTTTAAAGTATCCATTATGACGAAAAATGTTCAAATGTAATGAAAATACAACGCTAATCAAAAAACAAAAGACTGAGTTTGTAAATAGAATGTCATGGTTTTAAAACAAAATTAATTTTAATGGCTCTGTATTCTAAATTTGAATTTAGAATACAGAGCCATTACAAACTTTTTTTTATTTGAAATGACCAGTACTGAAGAAACGCAATTTCATAGGTAAAGACCTATTATACAAAGTGTAACGAAACTTGACACAATAACAGCGCGCTGCAGGGTTACAACGAGCGAGTGAGATAACTATTTCCGATATGTTCGAGAAAGATAGAGATACATTTATGCTCCTTATCGCCGTATCGCTTTTTTTTGTAAGTTATACATACGTGCCAAACAGTGTTTAAAGCGGGAATTGTGTCAGTAGTGAAAATCACGTTTTTTGACGGAAGTACTGTGTGATTTCAACTGTATTTAACTATTTTTAACCTAGATAACTTAAAAACTATGGTACAGTGTTGTGTTGTCGGCTGCAAATGCCGCAGTGAACGTAAATTAGAAAATATAACTTTTCACACGTAAGTATAAAAAATAGCTTTTTATCGGTAAAATATCGTTTTTAATATTAACTACGAATAATTACATCAATATTTGTGTGTTAATATGCAGAAATAATTTAAAATAAGTGATCAAAACTAGCTTATAAAGTGTGAATGTAATTAACCGACCAAATTGCGTAGGTTCAAACAGCTATAGTTCGAACGACCATTGTGTTATGGTAATTTTGCAAGGTTATCAGCATTTGATCGATAACGTATCAGCCTTAAGAAATTACCCCATACTGTGAGGCAATTTAATTTTATTGTGTTATATTGTTTTCCAGATTTCCATAGGATAAAAATGTCCGTAAAATGTGGTTTAAGGCTACTGGACGACAAGATTGGTGGGCACCGACAAAGTATACGCTAATGTGTTCTGCCCATTTTGAGAGCCGATTCTTTCGCAAAACGGAGCACAAGGTGTTTTTAGACAAATTTGCTGTACCAACTTTAAAGGTACATGTAATTATGGGTTTTACATTTGTCTATACTATCTTAATAATATATATAAATCTCGTGTCACAATGTTTGTCCTCAATGGACTCCTAAACCACTTAACCGATTATAATAAAATTCGCACACCATGTGCAGTTCGATCCAACTTGAGAGATAAGATAGTTTATATCACAATTTACTAATTGGGAAAAAAATATTTCTTTTGAAGAGAAGCAGACGAAGTTGCATAAGTCAGCTAGTAATATTATAAAGAGGAAAACTTTGTATGTTTGTTTGTAATGAATAGGCTCTAAAACTACTGAACCGATTTTAAAAATTCTTTCACCATTTTCGAATGCTACATTATCCACGAGTAATCACTTGATTATATATCAGTGAATCTTTTTTGAGAGACGTTCGATAATCTACACTTCTAAACTAATATTATAAAGAGAAAAGATTTGTATTTTTGTATGTAACGAATAAACTCAAAAAGTACTGGACCGATTTAAATAATTATTTTTTCATTAGAAAGCTACATTATCACTGAGTAACATAGGCTATATTTTATTTTGAGAAAAATAGGGTTCCGTAAGATATTGGGGTTTTTCGGACACAAGGTGTAAAAAATCAACCCTATACAGCGGCGTTCCCACGAGGCGTTACGGGGGAAAATTTTTCGCTACGGGCAATAAAAGACGCAAACGTGGTTGCGTCGGTCAGCTAGTACAATATACAGGAACTATATTTTTTAAGAAAATCGAAGATTGTGTTAATTGTAATGTGAAATTTATCAAAATACTAGCTGAACCCCGCGGTGCTACCCGCGGTGTTACCCGCGGTACGTAATGTTGTTGTACTACTAACGCCATCTGTCGAAACCAAAGAGTTAAATTACTGCTACAGAATTAAACACAATGAGGCAGTAAAATTCATATCATCATCATCATCATCATCAGCCTATCGCAGTCCACTGCTGGACATAGGCGTAAATTACACATGGAGTGACCCAATTGTAGAATACTACTATACGAACATACATTATAAAAATTTAAATAAGATCGACACGAGACGAAATAATATTTTATCTTTTTATTGTTTACCTTGGAAAACATTGGCAACACTTTTGTTTGAGTGACGTCATGTACTTGTCAGTTGGCTAGTTGTTTAAATTTAAATAACTGCTTAATACTTAAGCTTATCATCAGGCGATACGTCTTCTCGTTTGTCCCCTATGTAATAAAAAAAAAGGAATTTTATTTAATTAAAAGGTTTATTTTTTTTTAATCGAGCGTTAAATGTAAATTTCGGGTTTTGAAAAACCGATTTAATTTTGTTTCAAAACTCAATACTATCATGGCGTCTTGAAAGACGTCACACCGTGCGAAACAAATCAAAGAGCCATAGTGTTTTTGTACGTTATAGTGTATTTATAGTTTAAAAATGAATTTCTCCTATTATAAGTACTGTACAGTGCCCCAGTGTATTAGCACGACTAAAAAAACTCCTAACAAGTTATTTATATATGTGCCAAATAATGGAGAAATTCGAAAAAAGTGGCTAAAACTTGCAAGATCTGATAATGCTGATAGTTTATCAACACGTTCAAGAATGTATTTTTGTGAAGATCATTTTGATGTAAGTATTTCACACAACATTCAACAATTGGGTTTTTGAAAAAAAAAAATTTTTTTGTGATAAATGGAAAGATCATATATAAGTTTTATGACAAAACTATATTTTTTATTTTTTGCAATAATTCAAAAGTTATTTCAAAATAAAAATTAACTTTTGAATCCAGTACCGAAGACACGCCGACAACTCCCGAACAAACCCGAGCGCGTGTGACGCCATAATGTTAGTTTTCACTCACTGTAGTTGATAGGAAAATAAATACAGTGTTATGATCTATTTAATTTTGTTGTCATTGTTAATTATTTAAATTTATATTAAAAATGTCGAACCTAAAAAGTTATCGTTCTTGTTTTGTACCATTATGTACGAATACTACAAAGGCAACTCCTGACAAAATGTTGGTACATGTTCCCCAAGATGTCAAACGTCGAAATGAATGGTTTGAAGCAGTGCACCGTGATAATCCCCAATCAAAGTCAAATTTTTTTTGTTGTGAAGATCATTTCGATGTAAGTATTTCTTAATAATATTGTTATTAATTATTATTTATCTAAGAATACAAATCAAATAATTATTATATATTGAAGTAAAGTTCAGTGAATAAAATGAACTACATTGACTCTTCACAAGTCAGTAAAAGAATTTCATTGAAACCTTAAAAATTTTGAGATTTTGTTTTATGTATTATATCAAACATGATCTTTTTAAAATTTCTGACGACATTTGTTAGTTAGGTTCTCAATGGTGTTATTTGCTTTGTTTATATACGATATAAGATAAGAGTAGTGATGGTCGAGTTTAAGTGTCGACACTTATAATATTAGAGAGGGCTTCGTAGCTGTAGAGGAAACCCGGTGTTGACAAGGAGCCGGTCTAAGTCTTGGTCAGCTTTCAGTTCAGTCTTGAGAGTCTATAATCTAGTATGATGTAAACGACTTACAAGAAGAGATTACTGGTACTGTTTATGATATTTGTCATTTATATATATTTATTTTCACTTCCCCAACTACTCTCGATTACACCAGACACTACCCTTTATTATTATCTGTATTAATTTCCATCCCACGGTTGCCTGGAAGAGATTGCATGTTAAGCGATAAGGCCGCCATTTGTACTGACCTAGCATTAAGTAATTTATTTAATTATCTGGTGTACAATAAAGAGATATTATTATTATCGAATATTACATAAAAAATATGTTAGCATAGTGTTTTCTTTATCAGATTTCCTGTAAATGAAATTTTGAGAAGAAAATGGATCGATTTGGAAAATATAAACACTCAACATAAAATGTGGCATGCCTGCTCGATGCACTTCCACGAAAAAACATCCTTCAATAGGACTCTCAATGTGACGAGATTACATCACTGCGCAGTACCCTTATGATTGTTACTAGTTAGTATTTTATATTAAATAGCGGTGTGAAAAGCTTATCAGAATGTGGATAATAGAATTACATGAAATACTACCCATTCCCTGCAGTTTCACCTATATTTCTGGCCAGTGCTCCTCTCCTAAAGATTGTAGCATAATGTTACATACCTGCCTATAATATTCCTCATATGCAACACAATAGAATTATTCAAAACTTGACTGCCTCTGTGGTGCAGTGGTAGCGTATGCGACTGCTGTTCTTGAGGTCTCGGGTTCAAATCCTGGGTCGGACCAAATGTTTGTGTGATCTACAAATATTTGTTTCGGAGTTTGGGTGTTTTCTATATAAAATATGTATGTATTTACAAAACATAAGTATACAAGTATTTGTATCAGTTGTCTAGTACCCATAACACAAGCTCTGCTTAGCTTGGGACTAGATGGTGTTGTGTGTTTAGATGTCCGGAATATTTATTTATTTAAACTGACTGATTCCTCGATGAATACTTTATCCAATACAATAGAATTATTCAAATCTTACTGATTGCTCGATGAATACTTTATAGGCCGGCCCATTCATGCCGAAGCGTGGCTCTCCCATGAACGAAAGGTTCCGATACCATGCCAAAAGGGTGAAAGATGAAGTTTCTTAAAGAAACTATTTAAATTAGCTAATTTTATTTACAAATGAATAAATAATAAAACTATTTTAATAATGTTTTAAATACTCAATTTGTTATTTCATTCAATGTAAACATAATATAGGTACTTATTATGGTAATTTTTTTTTTTTTATTGAATATTGGGCAAACGATCAGACGTATCACCTGATGGTAAGCGATTACCGCCGCCCATGGAAACCCGCAACACCAAAGGCGTCACAAGTGCGTTGCCGACCTTTGGGGGATGGAGGGAGGGGTTGGGGTATGGGCCTCCGGTATCCTCACTCACTCGGTGAAACACAGCGCAAGCGCTATTTCACACCGGTTTTCTGTGAGGCCGTTGTATCACTCCGGTTGAGCCGACCCATTCATGCCGAAGCATAGCTCTCCCACGGTTAACAGCTACAAGAAGTACTCTACTCATAGCTGAGTGGATAAAAGACTTGGACGATCAAGCACAAGGCACACCATAATTCTGGCAGTAAACCCCCTATTACTGCATTGGTTTTAAAGGTGTGATAGCAGCCTTACTTACCGATAAAATATCAGTGTCGCATAACCGGTACCTTTGCCCCACTGTATCACTCTTAGTGTCATTACTACAGGGGCTGTTCTGAGCATATGTACCACACCACAGTGAAGGTTTATTATTATTATTTATCTTGGGTTCAGTAGTGCCACAATCTCTAAATAGCTATAGGTGTGGGAACCCTCTAACTGCAAAGCATGGTACCATAGCTAGATGGTACTTAAAGTGCGTCGGTATCTACGGCCTCATTTTGAGAGGAGGTGATGTACGCCTAAGAGGCGGGAAAAGGGAACGGGAGAGGACTAGCACTCTCCTGTCCCGCAATGAACCCACGAGACGTCGTAGAGCTCCTAATGACCTTCGGTCTTTTTAGCGCTGGTCTGAAGACGCCAACAGAAATAAAGGAGCCCATGTACTGTTTAAATAATACTAGCTGACCCACGCAACCGCGTTTGCGTCTAATATTGCCCGTAGCGTGAAAATTTTCCCCCGTTTTTGAAACATTCTTCATTGGTGCTCCGCTCCTATTAGTAGTAGCGTGATGATATATAGCCTATAGCCGTCCTCGATAAATGGACTATCCAACACTGAAAGATTTTTTCCAATCGGTCCAGCGGTTCCTGAGATTAGCGCGTTCAAACTAACTCTTCAGCTTTATTATTAGTATA
Organism: Spilarctia lutea; assembly: GCA_916048165.1. Classification (NCBI taxonomy): domain Eukaryota; kingdom Metazoa; phylum Arthropoda; class Insecta; order Lepidoptera; family Erebidae; genus Spilarctia; species Spilarctia lutea. The sequence goes on from OU696494.1 coordinate 6,370,925, forward strand.
GTTTTTTTTTTTTTTTTTAAAAAGACAACTCTCACATTAGTAATAAACATCCTGTGTCGTGGGGGACTTTACAAACATACATGAAACGGACACAAAGAACATCCAGACTCGGGACAACAATTCGTGGATCACACAAAGTGTTGTAGGTACCGCGTGGGATTTGAACCCACGACACTTGGCGCAGTAGCAAGCGGCATGGCGACCGCTGACACCACTCGGCCAACCGTTCGCTTGGTCGTCCTAATATGATATTTCTCCACTCCTTGCCGATGTCATTTTTTCCTTCCTCCACGCGGCGGCGGCGGCGCACCTACGCGGCGCTCATATCTAGCCAGGAGTCCCGTGACGGCCAACTTTTTTTTTGGATTTTAGTCGTTGTCATTCATTCAAAATTAATTCCATTCTGGCGGATTCAGATTTTAAAATTCTTATTATCAATACCTAACTTATCGGGAACAACTTAAATTATTTAATGTTATCGATATTTTTTAATTTATACAATATTTCAGTTAAATATCGATATCACATTCCGAGCGACATTTCGAGTCGCTGTTACATAGGTACAACCTTAAAGGCAGCTATTTAATTTCAGTTTCAAGAAGACAGACGAAAATGATCATACACATATCATTAAAAAAATAAAGAAGGGTCACAATAGCAGTGTCTGTATCAACGTGAAGAAAGTAGTATGCCGAGTTACCGTTTCACACCTGTTTTCTGTGAGGCGGTGGTATCACTCGGGTCCAGCCGGCCTATCCATGCCGAAGCGTGGCTCTCCCACGGTAAACGTGTGCTCTAATTGGAAACATTCATTAATAAAATAAAACTAATAAACGTCAATATTGTTTCCTTTATTTCAAATTTACCTATACATATGTGGCGACTCCCACATATAACACAACAATAACCTACTACAGCGCCATCTACCGAAGATACACTGAACTACGAAGTAACGCACTACACGGAGTAACTACAAATCCTGAATTGCGCAATAAATAGTTCTCGCGCCGATTGTCGTATATGCAACATCCCAACATCAACTGTTGGGCAGTAGCCCGCCAGGCATGATCACCTCGCCTGGTCGGGAGGATCCTTCCTTTGTGTTGGGTGGAACATGACACCCGTTCCCCCAGACATATTCAAACATACATATACTTACTATTATCTTTTTACTATTCTTAAAGTTTAATAACTTATTATTTATTAAATTCTCAACATATGGGATATTGAATGATATATTTATTTTTACTAAAGTGCCGTTTAGCTACAGGAAAGAAACATTATTTCTTTTGTGATAAATACATTTAAAGATGCATTTGGGCATTATATTTTTCTGCAGCCTCTTTTTTTTTTTTAATTACAACGAAACAAAGAATACAAATACTACAGTAAAATGCCGAGACTCACATTAACTGGCCTTAGAGATTGTAAACAAAACCGTTTGTTGACGAATGAGGCGAGAGAACGTCCGAAAAGAACACGAGAGGCAGAATCAAATTTAAAAAGCATTTGCAGCAAATCGTTTTTTTTTTATTGAATAGTGCTCAAACGAGCAGACGCATCACCTGATGGTGAGCGTTTACCGCCGCCCATGGACACCCGCAACACCAAAGGCGTCACAAGTGCGTTACCGACCTTTGGGGGATGGGAAAGGGTATGGGGGGGTTGGGGTATGTGCCTCCGGTATCCTCATTCACTCGGTGAAACACAGCGCAAACGCTGTTTCACACCGGTTTGTTGTGTCGGTGATTATTGTAATTAATATCTTTCGTTATTTTTTTAATACTTTTATTCTTGTTGCAGTTACCAAATGATATGGAGAACTATATTCAGTATCGTGTGATGGGTTCCGTTTCTCAAGTCCGCATGAAGAAAGGCTGTTTGCCCACAAAATTTGAATGCCAATCGGACAAAACTAAACGTACCACCAAAAAACGATCGTGTATCGTAAAAAAGATGTTAATTGGGGATTTGGAACAAGAATTAGATGAGAAAAATGTGCATGAATCACATGCGGAAATTAGAGGCCCTTCAACATTAAGTTCGGGTAGGTACTGGTGTTTTATAACTGAGCTAAAATATATATTTTTTTGTAGCGGACTAACGAGCAGACGCATTGTCAGATGGTAAGCGGCGTCATAAGTGCGTTGCCCGGCCTTTGGCGGATGGGGGGAGGGGTTGGAGTATGAGCCTCCGGTATCCTCAGTAATACTTAATTAAACGTTGAAAAAATTAAGCTGTTTTTTTGTCATGTTCCTAGTAAGACTGCAAATCTATACAAATAAATAAAATTGGAGTGTCTTTTTGTAATATTAAAATAACCGCTTTCTACTATATACATGCATATGAATGTATATACGGTACACATACCAAAATATACATTTTTAAAATTTTTGTTCCGGCTAATCTCAGGAACCACTGGTCCGATTTGAAAAATTCTTTCGGTGTTGGATAGTCCATTTATCGAGGAAGGCTATAGGCTATATATCATCACGCTACTACTAGTAGGAGCGGAGCACCAATGAAGAATGTTTCAAAAATGGGGGAAAATTTTCACGCCACGGGCAATATAAGACGCAAACGAGGTTGCGTGGGTCAGCTAGTAGATTAATATAGGTATTTAACTTGTTATTTTTATTGTTTCAGATGGGACAAGAGATTCCACTACATCATCAGGAGTGTGTCAAGTGATTAAGGAGGAGCCTGCAACTGCGCAGACCAGCAAAGATGATCCATTGGATGTTGCTGAGGTAACTTCTGACAAGCAATAGGAGTATGTCCTGTGTCGCGGGGTACTTCACAAACATATATTCCACTGCCACGCATCGGCATGCATGGGCCGGCTCGACGGGAGTGATACCACAGCCTCACAGAAAAGTGTTGTGTAACAGCGCCTTTACCGAGTGAGTGAGGATACCGGAGGCCCTATAACGGCCATATCAAAGGCCCGGCAACGCACTTGTAACGGTGCCTCTGGTGTTGCGGGTGTCCATGGGTGGTGGTAATCGCTTACCATCAGGCGATACGTCTGTTTACCCCCTATTCCATAAATATATATATATATAATAAATAAAACGAACACAAAAAACACCCAGACTCTTAACAACAATTTGTTAAACACCGGTACATACTGTTAGCGACGCGGAACAAAGCTAGTCTTAAAAAAGTAGCCTAAGTTACTCCATATATCATCAGCTATCAACTGGTGAAAGTCCTGTCGAAATTGGCTAGTCATTCCAGAGATTAGCTGGAACAAACAGATAAATCGACAATGAAAATAAAAAAAATGCTTTTAACTTTCTGAAAACCTGTTATTTTGAAATTTTAAACAGACACTGTCTAGTGGTATAAGTATGCGAGCAGTCCTTGGGGAGCGCCGATAGAAGTGGAAAATAACATATGAATTGTATCGTCGAGCTATTAACGTGCGGTGACGATGACGCATGTTTCACGCTTAATGTTCACCCTAGAAGTACACATATATAGGTATAGTACATTCGTTTAGATCGTGTCGGTACACCCGCACGCAACTGTGGTTACTGTTGTAAAATACGAATACGACGTAAATTGACAAATCATACTTACTTGTGGGTGTACGCCGCAGGTAGACCTTTTGATTTCGTGGCGGCACAAGTGCCGATCATATTGACCTATCTAAGTGAATGGACTATACACAGTATACATAAAGCTTAAAAGTTTCATGTTTTTTGTTTACATAGTAAGTGCTCAACGCACCTAAAGAAGTTTTTACTTCAAAAAAATTGCTAGTTCAAAGTAACTTGGTCGGTTTCTTAGACGCGTAACTGTTGCTATTCTCGTTTATTTAAAGCATATTTTATTTTTGTTTTGCAGTCTCCTCGTGCTTCGACCACGGAGAGTGCTGGTAGTGGTACAGAAGACACAGCAAACTTAACGACTTCATGGGTAAGAGCCAGAATATATTTATATTACTTTCCTACAGACTGCCTCGGTGGCGCAGTGGTAGTGAATGCGACTGCTGTGCTTGAGGTCTCGAGTTCAAATCCTGGGTCGGACCAAGTGTTTGTGTGATCTACAAATATTTGTTTCGGAGTTTGGGTGTTTTCTATGTATAATATGTATGTATTTACAAAAAAAAAGTATATATGTATTCATATCAGTTGTCTAGTACCCATAACACAAGCTCTGCTTAGCTTGGGACTAGATGGCGTTGTGTGTTAGATGTCCGGAATATTTATTTATTATTATTATATTGTTCCTTGGAAGAGGCTTATGTCCAGTAGTGCAACTGGCTGATGATGAATTTGACTAAGGTGTCAACTACACTATAGGTGACGCAGACGTGGTTGCGTGGTTAAATCTATACTTCTATACTAATATTATAAAGAGGAAAGATTTGTACCTATTTTTGTATGTTTGTAATGAATAGGCTCAAAAACTACTGGACCGATTTTAAAAATTCTTTCACCATTCGAAAGCTACATTATCCACGAGTAACATAGGCTATATTTTATTTTGGAAAAAAATAGGGTTCCGTAAGATATTTGGGTTTTTCGGACACAAGGTGTAAAAATCAACCAGAAAAGTTACTTATTTTGCGAAAATGTTCATGCTACGGGCTATATAAGACGCAAACGAGGTTGCGTGGGTCAGCTATGTTTTATATACAACGTGTATTTAGTATCAGCATTGCACCCGTGCGAAGCCGGGGCGGGTCGCTAGTTAAATATATTATGTAATAGTTGCTGTTTGTTTCAGAAAACTCAAACTTCAATTGCAGATGAGAGCATGGATTACAGCATAGATCAGTTTAAAGTAAGTATACACTGCGATCGGTCTGTGGGGGAACGGGTATCATGTTCCACCCAACACAAAGGGAGGATCCTCCGACCAGGCGAGGTGATCATGCCTGGCGGGCTACTGCCCAACAGTTGATGTTGGGATGTTGTATATATGATAATCGGCGCGAGAACTTTAATTGCGCGATTCAGGATTATAGTTTCTTCGTATTGTAGGTTACTCCGTAGTTCAGTGTAACTTCGGTAGATGGCTCTGTTGTATGTTATGTTGTATGTGGAGGTCGCCACAGGTCTTTTAAGTGGGACGTGTCCTCGGTCACTATGCTGCATTGCACACAGTCGCAATGAGTATGGTGATCACCACTCATGGATTCTGCTCATGCTCCTCATCAGGTATTGAAGTCCTTTAGGCAGCTCCTGTATATAAAAATAAAATAAGGTCCTGTGGTACGTTTGTAACTGTCTGTGTACCTTAAACGAATTTACTTAATAACTTAATAAGAATTCAGCTCTACACAATGGCACTGAGGATTTGTTATGATGCAGGGATGTTTGAACACAGTCTTAAACCGTTCATTGTTGGACATAAGCCTGTGGCGACCTCCACATACAGCGCCATCCACCGAAGATACACTGAACTACGAAGTAACGCACTGTACCTACAATCTACACTACACGGAGTAACTACCAATCCTGAATCGCGTAAATAAAGTTCCCGCGCCGATTATCATATATACAACATTCCAACATCAACTGTTGGGCAGTAGCCCGCCAGGCATGATCACCTCGTCAGGTCGGAGGATCCTCCCTTTGTGTTGGTGGAACATGAGACCCGTTCCCCCATAAGCCTCTATTTAACCAACTACGACGAAGCCGTTTAATCGTGGGAGAGCCACGCTTCGGCATGAATGGGCCGGCTCGACCGGAGTGATACCACGGCCTCACAGAAAACCGGTGTGTTACAACGCTTTAGCTGTGTTTCACTGAGTGAGTGAGGATACCGGAGGCCCATACCACAAACCCTCCCTCGTTCCCCCTCCCCATCCCCCAAAGATCGGCAACGCACTTGTGATGCTTTTGGTGTTGCGGGTGTCCATGGGCGGCGGTAATCGCTTACCATCAGGCGATGCGTCTGCTCGTAGGCCCCCTATTCAATATAAAAAAAAAGTTGATCTGAGGGTAGGACCGGCCCTATAGTGCTGATATCAGCGTGGCTCTACTGACTCCTCTCTGTATAAAGACCGTTCGTCTTCCCCTAGTGCAACACGATCATCTCCAACGTGTACCGCTACCTGCTGAAGGAGTATATGTCGCTGAAGAGTCAGTTGAGAGGGATTTGTGACGTGAGTGTCCTGTCCAACACCCTCGCGCGAACAGCTGCAGCCACCGGCGTCTCGCAGGACGAGGTGGAGATGGCTCTGCGTGAAACGGCTCTCCACTCCAACCAGCCAAGGTTCGTGGTGTTTGTTACCTCATAACGACTGGCTGAACCGATTTTTTTATTTGGAAGCTAGTGGTTCCCGAGTCCCATGTTAATTTGGTCCAGTTCTTGAAGTCAGGTTTTCTTTTGTAATTATTTTGTATTATTTGTTCCTAGCAAGCGCGAGGAAACTCACTCCAGTGCTGATGTACACAGACCTGTTAACATTTTACGTAATAAGCGACGCTTTAAAACACTGTAAGTACATGTTATACATATGTATCTATACTAATATTATAAAGCTGAAGAATTTGTTTGTTTGAACGTCCTAATCTCAAGAACCGCTGTTCCGATTTGAAAAATTCTTTCAGTGTTGGATAGTTCATTGTCCAGGACGGCTATATATCATCACCCTAATACTAATAGGAGCGGAGCACCAATGAAAAATGTTGCAAAAACGGTGGAAAATTTTCACGCTACGGGCAATAGACGACGCAAAAGAGGTTGCGTGGGTCAGCTTGTGTGTTTATATCAGTTGTCTAGTACCCATAATTCAAGCTTTACTTAGATTGTGACTATGTGGCGTTGTGTGTTAAAAAAAATACGCGTAGGCTCATTTGTACTTATACCTTGACAGAGGAAAATGTTTGCGTGTGACTGCTCCCTACCGTATTTCTCTATGGGTGCTATAAACCTGTTTTCGGTCTGTTATATTGAGTGTTTAATGTTTTGTGCACGTTACAGAGAGGAGGACAAGAGTGACGATAGCTTGAGACCTCCCAAACGAAAAGCTACCAGCAATAGCATCCCAAGTCAATCTAGCGATGAAGAACAATTACCGTAAGTAACAATCATTATTCATACCAATATTAGAAATTCGAAAGTATCTTCTGTAATGCGGGCTACAGCTAGTAAGGTAGTATGTAGTCTTATGTTGTGGTGACTTCTACATATAACACAACAATAACCTACTACAGCGCCATCTACCGAAGATACACTGAACTACGAAGTAACGCACTTCACGGAGTAACTACAAATCCTGAATCACGCTATAAATAGTTCTCGCGCCGATTATCATATATACAACATCCCAACATCAACTGTTGGGCAATAGCCCGCCAGGCATGATCACCTCGCCTGGTCGGAGGATCCTCCCTTTGTGTCGGAGGGACATTACACCCGTTTCTCCACAATATTATTGACTAGCTGACCCACGCAAACTAGTTTGCGTCTTATATTGCCCGTAGCGTGAAAATTTTCCCCCGTTTTTGAAACATTCTTCATTGGTGCTCCGCTCCTATTAGTAGTAGCGTGATAATATATAGCCTATAAGCCTTCTTCGATAAAGGGACTATCCAACACCGATAGAATTTTTTAAATCGGACCAACGGTTTCTGAGATTAGCGCGTTTTAACAAACAAACAAATTCTTCAGCTTTATTATTGGTATAGATAAGAGTTCAGTACCCGACCGCTCTAGGATGGTCTTATGTCTCAAGTGTATGTTAATTATTTCGAGACACTCTGCAGCACAAACGACTTGGATCTCACGTCTGTTCCAATTATTACTTTCTCTATTACTTGAGTGTGATATGAATTCTCTGGTTACCCTGTGGGGGAACGTGTCATGTTCCTCCAACATTTATGTTGTGGGGGAACGTGTATCATGTGCCACCCAACACAAAGGGAGGATCCTCCGACCAGGCGAGGTGATCATGCCTGGCGGGCTATTGCCCAACAGTTAATGTTGGGATGTTGTATATATGATAATCGACGCGAGAACTTCTATTGCGCGATTTAGGATTGGTAGTTCAGTGTATCTTCGGTAGGTGGCGCTGTAGTAGGTTATTGTTGTGTTACATGTGGAAGTCGCCACAACCCCTTCGAGAGTAAAACTTTTAATGTATGGAGGCCTCCTAAATAGCGATGTGAGCAGGCAGGTCGCGCTTTAAGATTTGATGTTTAGAAGTTTTATATATGCTTATGCGAGACTTTTTGTATCGCGATGCAGGATTAGCACTACTCCATTGTTTGGTACGTCTTCGGTAGATGGCGCTGTATTATATTTTATATTTTTGGCACTGTATGCGTATGTATATAATTTATCTCGTTTATCTCCACAGCATTTAATTTATACAGTAAGTTGACATTATAATTGTGAGCCTTTTAATTAAAAATGTCTGTTAATGTTCCAGATTCCCCGCTCCTATTCAGTTGAGAGTGCACGGGGTGGAAACCGAATGTAAGATTGAACCTGTTGATGAACCACCGACGATGGATGATCTTGAGCCAGAGTAAGTCTAAATTTAATGATAATTATCATCAACAGTCACTTCTCCACCGCTGGTCATATGCAGGATCTCCATAGAAAGGAGGTCTTGGATAACTATACCAGACTGGCCAAGCGGGGTTGGTACAGGGTTTATTTTAGGTTTTCCTTCTCTTGTCCTGTAGTGATGATATGTTATCATAACAGCAATAGACACAAGCATACGCAGGGCATATTTAGTGCACAAGTGTGTGCGCAATCTCAGGTGCATTCTCTGTCCCCTCACTCTCATAATCCGATGGGACTGTGGGGGAACGGGTATCATGTCCCTCCAACACAAAGGGAGGATCCTCCGACCAGGCGAGGTGATCATGCCTGGCGGGCCACTGCCCAACAGTTGATGTTGGGATGTTGTGTATATGATAATCGGCGCGAGAACTTCTACTGCGCGATTGAGGATCGGTAGTTTATTCGTGTTGTACGTTGCTCCGTAGTTCAGTGTGTCTTCGGTAGATGGCGCTGTACGTGGAGGTCGCCACAGGACGGCTCCAACACGACCGGGGAAGGGGGATTATTATTTTAACTCGACTATGTAGAAACTAACAGGAAGGGTAATAGTTTTGTCAATCTATATATGTATATATGTTCTACCGTAGCGCCTCAACTACTGAATGGATTTAAATAAGTTAGGTGTTAGTAGATTTGTTGTGATAGCTCATAGCTCGTGTGACACAGTCTATGTTAACTTGATCAAAGATATTTAGGTTATCGGGTTTTAGTTTTTAACTTTGTCTTGGTAATTTATTTATGACTGCCTCAGTGGTGAGGCGCAGTGGTAGTGAATGCGACTGCTGTGCTCGAGGTCTCGGGTTCAAATGCTGGGTTTAAAATTTGTCGGAGTTTGGGTGTTTTCTATGTATAATATGTATATATTTACAAAAAAAAGTATATATGTATTCATATCAGTTGTCTAGTACCCATAACACATATTTATTTAATGTCCCTAGGGCCTCCAGTCGCTGCGGGACGGCAGAAGGAACAGAAATGGAATTTAAAACTGAGCTGGTTGATGACGAAAGTCCACGGAATATAAAAGATGATCCACTGGAGTAAGTAAATACAAATTAAATTGCTTTTCAGTTCATTAGTAGCAAACAAGCGCACTGGGCTCTTGCACTCCGCACACTTTCTGCGCCTGATTGGGGAAAGAGAAGGGGAAATGACCACCAGAAACTTTACTAAAGAAGCAAGGTACGAATGCTCTGATCAAACTGCCCCATTTGGAAAGTTGTGATGTTCCAACACAGTCTAACCCTTCGGTCTCAGTTTGTCATGAAAATCTATTACAATCGTTATTGTGAATTCAGTTCGTCCTTAGGGTTGCGAAGGTCCTGTGGAGGAACGGGTGTCATGTCCCTCCAACACAAAGGGAGGATCCCCCGACAAAGCGAGGTGATCATGCCTGGCGGGCTACTGCCCAACAGTTGATGTTGGGATGTTGTATATATAGGCATGATTTGTTCATGGCAGCCCGTGAGAGGCTGGGCATAGCAAGGTGTTGGACCGGAGAGGGCTTTGTTTACATCCTGGGGCCGGGCGGAGTGCGTCATCGTATCACGTCAATAGGTCAGATGAACGAAATTGAAAATACACCACCAAAGCCGCCTATTGCAGTTCCAAAGACCACCGGGACTAAGCCTAAGCGCGCAGCAGCTACAAGGAAGTAAAATACTTTGCATACTATTACAGTCCAGGTACGAGTTACAATTTTTAATGTTTGTAAACTTGAAACAATGCTTGCAATCTACCTGTGCAACGCAATGCAACCTCGTGATGACTACATTTTATGTAATTTTTTTTGTTCTCATCCGTATTCGCCCTTTTATCTCTGTAACCCACTTTTATAAATATGCTGGTAAACTGTGTTGACATTAATCATTTCTCACATTTATGACAGATGACAGGCAATATGTCATTCCTTGCGTTTTCGTTCTGCAATCAATACGTTAGAACTCACTACTATGTTTGACACCGACACCTTTCAGCAACGTGCCTGGACTGGGAGTATAGTTTCAGTTAATTACTAATATTTTTTTGTTTTGTGTTTAATTTTTATTTTTTTATTCTTGGTACTTATTTTGTATTACTTATTTATTTTTTGACTGGTTTGTTTGTAACCGGCAACCGGCAAATGGAGTATTTTATTTTTATATTTATATATTTTTTTATTTTTTACATTAATTTATACGTTTACTGTAACTTTTATTTAGCCAGTACACAATACAGTTTTAGTGTTTACTCTATACACGTACTTTTCTTTTATCTATATAGCTCATAAAAATTCATTTTCAATTAACTTTTTAATTAAATTTTGAATTAAACAATTAACACCTGATTTCAAAACCTGAAATGTCTTCTACTGACTGCCTTGATGATAGCGATGAGTTCTTGTCTGCATACAGTAGTACTGGTTCCCGGGGTGATCCAACTGTCTTTGGGACTCTCATCGCAGTTTTCTGACGTTCCCAAAAATTTTAATCTTGTGCACATCAATGCTCAAAGTGTTCCGGCTCATTTCCCTGATATGCTGGCATGTTTTGACTGTACGAATTTACACGCTATACTTGTTTCAGAATCGTGGCTTAAGCCCTGCTTACCCTCTTCTGCATACACATTACCAGGATTCAACCTCATAAGGAATGATCGCACTGTTGGGGGTGGAGGTGGTGTTGCTATTTATTTGCGCACTCATATCCCTTACTCCATTATTAGTATATCACCGCAGCCACCACCTACTGATGCGGGTGAACATCTCTTCCTTGAAGTTGAACTTCTCCATTCTAAAATCCTGCTTGGTGTCTTTTATTGCCCTTCGTTACGCATAAACTTCTTCACTTCTTTTGAACTGCTCCTAGAGCAATTAACGCCCTCGTCCAGTCATGCCATAATCATGGGTGACTTTAACACCTGCCTCCTTAAAAACGATTCTCGGTCTTCCACTCTTAAATCTGTAATCCAATCTAGCAATCTGTTCATCCTTCCTTCCAATGCAACTCATTATTTCCCACAATCCGCTCCTTCGCTGTTAGATCTTATTGTTGTATCCACTCCTAACCTCGCAGTTAAGCACGGTCAGTGCTCTGCTGACGAGTTCTCCTACCACGACTTGCTTTACCTATCCTATCAGCTCCGACCTCCTAAACCCAGAGTTAAGATCATCCTGCAGCGAAATTTGAAGAACATGGATATTGATGCCTTAGTGAAGGATGCCAATAATATCGACTGGGCACCTCGCTTCAGTGCTGACTGCATAGATGAGAAGGTTGATTTATTTACGGCCAAATTAATGATTCTCTATAACGAACATGCTCCAGTTCAAGAATTTAAAGTAAAACGGCTTCCATCACCGTGGCTAACTCCAGATATTAAAGAACTACTTAAAAGAAAGGTGATAGCTAAATCAAAATTCAAAAATAATTCAAGCGATAGGAACCGGGACAACTACATAACTATCAGAAATCATTGCAGCAAGGTGTGTAGGAATGCACAGCGCCGATACATCCACAGTTCCGTTGAAAACGGAGATCCAGCTAAAGTCTGGAAATTTCTGAAGTCATTAGGAGTAGGCAAATCTGTTCACGACCCTTTTCCTAAAAAAGTCGACTTAAGCCTTCTTAATCAACATTTCTCTACCTCCTCAAATTTTGATCAAACAACAAAAGACACAACACTGAAACGTCTTACTTCTGCCCCAACTCCTGACTGTTCACCCTTCGTCTTTAGTCAATTTTCTGATTGTTGAAACATCAACAATCAGAAAATTCCTTCCTAACAAGGAAGAGCATAGTATCCATCAGTTCGAATGCGGTAGGTTCTGACTGTCTAAGCCGTAATATGATCCTTCCAATCCTTAATGAAATTCTTCCTGCCATCTGTCATATCCTAAATTATTCAATCTCCCACAGTGTGTTTCCTAAGGCCTGGAAAGAAGCTCAAATTATACCTATTCCTAAGAAGAAAAACCCTGAATCCTTCAGTGATTACCGTCCCATTTCCATTCTCCCGTTCCTTTCCAAAGTCCTCGAACGTCTTATCCATAATCAACTCTCGAGCTTCCTAACCAGAAACCTGCTTTTAAATCCTTTGCAGTCCGGCTTTCGACCAGGACATAGCACTACCACTACCCTAATCCATATTACGGAGGACATCAGATCTGCTATGGACAACGGTGAAGTCACCGTACTAACACTCTTGGACTTCAGCAATGCTTTTAACACCGTTGACTTTGACGTACTGCTGTGTACGCTGTGCTCTCTTAACATATCTCCAACCGCAATTGACTGGTTTCGTAACTACCTGTTTGGTCGCCGCCAGCGTATAAGCATCGAAAACACTGTTTCTTCTTGGTGTAGCACTACAGCCGGCGTACCACAGGGCGGCGTGATCTCTCCCCTGCTTTTCTCTGTTTTTATAAACACAATCACTAATGATCTGTCTTCTTCCTACCACCTATACGCTGATGATCTTCAGATCTATACCAGGGCATCACCGATTAAGTTGGTTGATGCTGTTAATATAATTAATGCTGACCTGGATAAAATAAGCAAGTGGAGCAACTCCCATGGTCTCAAAATAAACCCGTCTAAAACTCAGGTCATTGTCGTTGGAAGCTCGCGAATGATTACAAGGATCGACTGGACAAACTTGCCCCAAATTACCTGCAACAAAACACCTATTCCGTTTAGTGACAAGGTCAAGAACTTGGGCATTTATATCGATAGTAACTTATCTTGGGGTCCACAGCTACATGAACTGAGCCGTAAAATGTTTGCCGCTGCAGAATCTCTGCGCAGACTACGCAATTTTCTTCCTACATCAACCAAGACTGCTCTTACACAATCTCTTCTTTTCCCCATTCTCGATTATGCTGATGCCAGTTATCTAGATCTCACCGAAGACCAATTGAATAAGCTTGAAAGACTCCAAAATCTCTGTATAAGATTCATATTTGGATTACGCAAATATGACCATGTCTCCAACTATCGTAAACAGCTTAAGTGGTTACCTATTCGCCTTCGCCGGAATGCACATATACTTTCTCTTCTATATAATATTTTTTTTCAATCCTTTTACTCCTACATGATTCGCACTCAAGATTGTTGAGATCGTCAGAGAACCTGAAATTAAAAATGCCTGGACATTCTACCAAGTTTCTAGACCATTCCTTTTCTATCCAAGCGGTGCGACTGTGGAACGCCCTGCCGGTCGAAATCAGACTTGCACAATCACTGACCGTCTTTAAGCGACTGGTAAAGGAGCATTACTTGGGAGACATCAATATTCCATAATTAACCGTAACTCTTGTCAATTAGGTGACAGTATTAATTTCAGTGTGTATAACATTTACGAATTTCGCTTATTATATTTATTTTGTATGTATTTGTATTATCATCCACACTATGTATAACTGGTATTGTTTATGATATTGATCATTTATATATATTTATTTTCACTTCCCCAACTACTCTCGATTACACCAGACACTACCCTTTATTATTATCTGTATTAATTTCCATCCCACGGTTGCCTGGAAGAGATTGCATGTTAAGCGATAAGGCCGCCATTTGTACTGACCTAGCATTAAGTAATTTATTTAATTATCTGGTGTACAATAAAGAGATATATTATTATTATTATTATAATAATCGGCGCGAGAACTATTTATTGCGTGATTCAGTATTTGTAGTTACTTCGTAGTTCGGTGCATCTTTGGCAGATGGCGCTGTAGTAGGTTATTGTTGTGTTATATGTGGAAGCCGCCACAGTCCGATGCCAGTCTCTCTGTGGAAAATCTGAATTTCAGGTGAAACCGGTTGAACTAGTAACCGACCCCAAATAATATTGGGAGTAATTAAGCCTAGGAAGATGGAGTGATGTTCTTACGAGAAGATGGTTACAACGAAATCTTTTGTCTCCCGCAGGTTGAGTTCAACCGTCCTGGAAGAGCCATCAGACTCTCCTGACGTGTCACACACGGAAGTGAAGTCAGAACACGTGGACCACGATTAGTGAGTAGTTTTTTTCTTGCTAAAGTGTCTCTACTCTGCCTGATGGAAAGCGTGAGCAGAATCCAGGAACGGTGGTCACCTTACTCATTGCGGATGCAGACAATGCAGCATGGTGACCCACACTATGACGGCCTATTGACGTGCGTGACCACCACTCTTGGGTTCTGCTCCTGCTTTCCATCAGGCAGAGTAGTGTCACTTTGTCTGCTCATATATTAATACTAACTTTATGTGTATAGATAAATAGTATGCACTTGACTGCACGATTGTTCTATTGGTTAAGTGGGCGCCAAGCCGCTTTCTACTGCGCCAAGTGTTGTGGGACAAATCCCATATGAGACAACACTTTGTATGATCCACAAATTGTTATTCTGAGTCTGGGTGTTCTTTGTGTCGGTTTCATGTATATTTGTAAAGTCCCCCGACAGGATGTGTATGCCTAATGCGGAAGTTGTTTTAAAACAAATATACGGTTTCTTCTGTTTCCAGCGCGGAAATGAGCTGCGGCCATTCGATGTATGACAAGAAGCACCCTGACATCAAACCTAAGCCACCTTCGCAGTGAAGAGGGACAGGCTCTCTGAACGGCTTTATCGGAAGACCTCTCCTCGAGGGTCAGGCAGCTGCATGATGGCAGCAATGGTCTTTGGGTCCTCGCCCTTGGACTGGGCGATCGACTTTGTGTATAATATGTAAAGATACGATAAATGTTGAAATTAACATGTTACAAGAATATTCTTTTTTTTTTTTTTTTAAAGACAACTCCCACATTAGGAATAAACATCCTGTGTCGTGGGGGACTTTACAAACATACATGAAACGGACACAAAGAACATCCAGACTCGGGACAACAATTCGTGGATCACACAAAGTGTTGTAGGTACCGCGTGGGATTTGAACCCACGACACTTGGCGCAGTAGCAAGCGGCATGGCGACCGCTGACACCACTCGGCCAACCGTGCAGTATTGTTATATGAATCATGCAGGTGTTAGAATTGTGATCATTAACGTCAAATCTCTTCTGTTGATCATTTACCCAATTGATTAAATTAATTTTTACCAGTTAGGTAAAAATTAATAATTGAAATTAATTATAATAGTAAAAGCACGTCAAAATCATGCTATTTTTACCTCGACCAACTCGTGTTGGTAAATTTTAAGATTTACTGGTAAAACCAGTTAAAATATTTAATTTAATATTCGGGCTTTTAAAGCCGAATATTAAAATATATGCATATTTCATTTGTGAAAGGTCCACCCCAAGGTCCTTTATTAGAAGAACCCTGTCCCATCCCGTTCTCACCAAGCGACGCTGAACGGAAAAGTTATACTGATTAAAAATATACAAAATATTTATTGTTTTATTTATAACCAGATATTACCCGCGTGTGTGCCTGTTATCGCGGTAAGAGTAGCCTTTGTTCTTTCTCAAAACTCGTGTCTCCATGTCAAATTTCATTGAAATCGGTGCAGTCCGGCCGTAATAGCAGGACATACAGACAGATTGAGTTACTTTCACATTTATAAGTATGGATAATAATGTTTAGAATGCATTGCAATTATATTGTTGTTGTATCCACTTTAATCGGCCCATGCATGCCGAAGTGTGGTTCTCGTGGTTCCGGGGATCCCGATATATATATATGTTACCGATTTAATTTATGAAGGCCGGCAACACACTTGTGACGCCTCTGGTATTGCGGGTGTCCATGGGCGGTGGTAATCGCTTCCCATCAGGCGATACGTCTGCTCGTTTGCCACCTATCCCATAAATAAAATACAATTTCACAAGTTAGTACTATCAAGAAAATTTTTCGTGATAATGTTAGTTGATCTATACTAATATTGTTGTAGTTGTTAGGGCTGCGTAACCAAGCCACCAACAAAGGTTGTGTTCGTAGGAGTATAACGAATAAGACAGCAGAACGATGATAAAGTTATTGTATTCAAAAGATGACTGACTAACTACAAAAACAACACCAGTATTTATACAAAAATATAGTAAGGAGAGAGTGAGTCAGGTAGCACACGTAAATGTATGCGAATTGATATCTCTCTCTGTCGCAAACTCACAGCTATGAGTCAGTTCGCGCGATGTAGAAATATGTAATAATATAATATTTATTTTGAATGGAAAAAATGAAACTGAATCCGAGACCGTTACATTATAAAGAGGAAAGGTTTGTATGTATGTTTATAACGAATTGGCTCAAAAAGTTCTGGACGGATTTTGAAAATTCTTTCACCATATGAATGCTATATCACTGATTAATATAGGCTATTTTAATTGTAAGAAAAAAAAACAATATGTAAACTAATTACTGCAGGTAACACTGCGAGGTTTAGCTAGTATTTATATAATTTAAAAGCCAAATTGTCCTACAAATTGCGTGGTAAGTTATCTCGGTTCTACACTATAAAGTTTATTGTCACTGCTATCACCATTAGCTACCTCAATCGAAATTTTTTGTAAGAGAAAAAGTGGGCTTCTAAAATGAAGCCACTCGCAAAAAAAAATCTCGATAGTAATAATTTGTAAAATTAGTTCCGGGATCCCGGACTAATATATTTAATGACTTTTAACGGTGAAATGGACCTATCTACATGCATTAAAATAATAAATACACACTTCATTCTTAAAACATATTTATTTACAGGCGGTGAAACAAAAACTGTCAATTAGTAATTTTTCACACAAAATTACCTATTTATTACAACTGCATAAATAATAATACTATCAGTATTTACAAGCTATGTTCATATTGTAAGATATTGTGTAAATTAAAAAAAAAGGTACACAGTTTGCTATCAATTTAAATGATTTAAACGACAATTTAGAAAATATTTAAAGTTATCACGTTTGGTATACAAATGTAGGGTTTAAACAACAATGTACATTTTTAGGCTTTTTTTTTATCCGTAGTTCAGTTAATAATAAATTTAGATAACTTTAAATATTATCACGAGAGTCCCTGGGCAATGTGGAACTCTTTGTAGCAACCGATTATACAGAGGCTCACGTTGCAAGTGCCGCACTTGTAAACTGTACAAGCGTCCACTTTCTTAAGTGCGCACCATTTGCAACGTGACTTTCTGCGTTTTGTTTTGATAGGAAAGTGATAGGAGTTGGAAGGCAGATCATTGTCTATTGTTGGCCGGCGAAATCTCTGTATGATTTCGTCCGCCAACTTTATTCTGAACTGGCGGTATGCCATTGATGTGTTTGAGAACATCACAAACGCGTTGTGGATGGACACGTTGAGAAGCCGACGGAAAAGCTTCTTATACCAAACCAGATTACGCGCTCGTTCTATGGGAAACGTCTGTAAAAGTTCGTCTTTTTTGTCTACGCCTTCCATAGACAAGTTGTAATCCAGTACAACTTTTGGCATGTAGCTATAGGATCCGTACTTTTCTGTTCCGACGACCTCTACTTTGTGGTAGGTGGAAATTAGTGACATGAGGCTCGTGTCCTGCCACACCATGATTGTGAGGTCCCGGGTATGGCTGAATGCCACTTCACCAATCCGCATGTCTGACTTACTCTTACGGCGTAAACTGTCAGGGACGAACTCCCGGCTAAGGCGCAAGGTGCCTGTAACGTCCGTCTTCTGCGCCTTGAGTGATCGCGCCAGTAACGGACTGTTATAAAAGTTGTCCATTATAAGAGTGTGGCCCTTATTTAATAATGGCTGGACTAGCTCCAAAACAATCCTTGACTTCACACCCTCAGGCTTAGCCTTGCCCACGTGATGACCTTCCTTCTGGCCGGTGTATATCTGCATTTGCCAGAGATATCCCGTCCTGGACTCACAAAGTTCGTAACTCTTTATACCTATCCGACCAGCTTTACTTGCTATACGCTGCGAAACGGAGAGTTTGCCTTTCCACAGCAACAACGATTCATCAATAGCAATTTCCTGCTCAGGTAGGTATAAAGAGCTAAATTTGTTATTTAGATGGTCGATAATTGGCTGTATTTTGCTCAATTTAGTCGGGTTACCTCCGGCACATAAGTTATTGTCCACAAAATGTAGACATCGCTTGATAAGCATAAATCTATAGAAGGGCATAATGGCGTTGAAGTTACCCAATTTGATATAAGACAAACATGGGGTCCAGTATTCCTTCTCTACAGGGATTGGGAAGATGCTGTGCAGCATAATGACACCAAAAAATGTCCATAACTCTTCTGGCGTTATTGGTGTCCATTTTCTCAAGCGAGAACTTTGTGCAAGCACCGTGTTGGTGAGAAGATTAGCTGCGTATTTATTGGTCTCTTCGACGATTAGGTTAATTATGTCTTCGTCCCAAATTTTCGAAAAAATCTGGAACGGAGACATACCCTCAGTGGGGAAAGTTGGCCCCGCTCGCCCCGTGAAAATTTCTCGTTTACTTGTAAATGCCTCTGGGTCCTGAGACCAATCAAACACCAGCAAATCCTCCTGACTTGACTCTCGCAGAGCACAATCATCTTGCCTGTCAATTGACCGTAAGACCTCGTGGACTTCATTGGATAATTCCTCTTCTGCGAATTCTCCCGCGTGCCTCTTGCGAGGACAAGGATGCAGGTAGTCTTCGTCTTCGATATCACTGTCAGGATTCAGATCCTCAGAGCGTTCCCACTGCAGAATTTCTTCCTCCAGCTCCTCCTCATAAGTCAAAGGTTCTGAAATAAATATTTAAGCTTATAATATAAATAAATAAATATTCCGGACATCTAACACACAACGCCATCTAGTCCCAAGCTAAGCAGAGCTTGTTGTATGGGTACTAGACAACTGATATTAATACTTAAATACTTTTTTTTGTAAATACATACATATTATACATAAAAAACACCCAACTCCGAAACAAATATTTGCAGATCATACCAACATTTGGTCCGACCCGGGAATTGAACCCGAGACCTCAAGCTTAGCAGTCGCATACGCCGAGGCAGGCAGCATATATTTACCTATGAGCTGCTTTAAACCTCCTAGTCCTATGATGCAATCAGACCTAACATACGCTACCACAGCGCCACCTAGGCCGTCAAATAATAAACTAGCAACAATTAAAGCTTTTGGAATTTTTCAATCATGTTTTCAATAATATATTTTCTGTATTTAAAACATTCCGGAGTAACAGAAATTAACCTTATATAAGTTGTTTCTTTATACAAAGTGAATATGCCAATTCAAGGTGACTGCACGGTTGGCCGAGTGGTGTCAGCGGTCGCCATGCCGCTTGCTACTGCGCCAAGTGTCGTGGGTTCAAATCCCACGCGGTACTACACTTTGTGTGATCCACGAATTGTTGTCCCGAGTCTGGATGTTCTTTGTGTCCGTTTCATGTATGTTTGTAAAGTCCCCCACGACACAGGATGTTGATTCCTAATGTGGGAGTTGTCTTTTAAAAAAAAAAAAAAGAAAAGAAAAAGGTAGTAGAGCCTCGCTGATATCAGCACTATATGGCCGGTACTACCCTCAGATCAACGTACGCCGACCTTTGGGGGATGGGGAGAGCGAATGGGGGGAGGGGTTGGGGTATGGGCCTCAGGTATCCTCACTCACTCGATGAAACACAGCGCAAGCGCTATTTCACACCGGTTTTCCGTGAGGCCGTGGTATCACTCCGGTCGAGCCGACCCATTCATGCCGAAGCGGGGCTCTACCACGGAAAAATGTCTCTTGATATTTTCATAGTTTTTTTGCAGTTTACTCACTTTCACATAAAAAAATCTTGGTCTATAAGATGTTTAGTATTTCTTATTCATTTATTACCTTAAGGCAATTGCATCACTGATAATACTTATTATTCAAATAAAACACAGATGTCGAAGTGAACGGTGGTATGGTGGCGCCCCCCCTCCCAGAGTGAGAGTGAATGAACATTACAGATATATACCTTGTCCTGTGGATACATTTTGCAGAGTGGAGGCCTGAGCAGAGGATGATGTGCTCGGCGAGAGTTCCATCATCTCGTTGTTTTCATCCACGTTGTGGCCCTTATCTAGAGTAATTACTCCCGTGGAAGGGGTAAACAGCAACTGGTTTTTCCTGTGAAATAACATATATTGTAAGTCGACTTCTTTTAAATATTCCAAATTATTTAACGAAACCGATGATGTTCAATAATAATCCACACAACAATCATAAATTCGTGATTAACCATGTCGGTCTGTTACGCTTTCACGGGCTAAGCAGGCGCACCATCGATTTCAATGCTTGTCATGGAAATACTTTGATTTTTAGTCTTTACCACGACAACCAACATGATTCGGGCGGAGACGGGGACAAAAGCTAGTTAAGTAAATAAAAAAAATAAAATTACTCGTTTTGTGCCGCCCTGCTACGAGCCTGACCAGCGTGGACTCCTCTCCTGGGGCTGGATCTGACCTTCCCAAAGCCCCTACGCTTTTCGCGACTCGACTCGACATTTTCCGCCGAATTACCATCCCCACGGATGCTGCGCGGTAGACCCACTGTACCAGCATTCCGGCCATGTTCTATTGGACCGAGGCGCAAGTTTTCTTTATTTGTGCTACAGAAGGCAAACAAATTCAAACTAATTTTTCTTTGCACTATGAAAATTGCCGTGTCATCGACACAAAGAACGACTCCGTCCACTTGAATTCCCTGCTTAGATCTAGATAGAATTTATCTAGATTTTTCATCCACACTGATCCACTAGAGATTTTTTTTAATTTTGGTTCTATTCAGATCCCCTGGTGAATTTAATTGGATGTTTTGGAAAACACAACATAATCAATTTCAATAAAAAAACTAGCTTATTTTCCACGTAAAACAAAATACAGAAATTATTTTACAATTTAAACATTATGATATTAAAGAGTGTTAAATATCCGACAAATGGCGTTACCATTTGTCGGATATTCATTTTTTTTATTCATTGTTGCTCAATATTTGCTAATTCAGAATTATATATACTGGGATATTTATTTAAATATTCTGAGACACAGTTTTTCGCGGATATGCTTTTGGATATTCGCGGATATGGATTCGGATATCACAGCACCTAACTTACACATCTACATTGTCATCATACTCACTCGCTATCTCCATGCTGAGCTTCGGATATGGCGTCATAACTTGTCTCTTGTTTCACAAGCCTGAAAATAGAATAAGTCAATTACTAGAAAGTATAGTTTTAGTTAATCCCTCAACATTTGGTTAACTTATTTTTCTAACTAACTAACCGAGCCTGAACTGAACTAGCTTAGCACCGCGATAACACCGCGAAGCTGGTTCACAAAAGTAGACAAAGTTAATTATATAACCAGTTCCAATCTGCCAGTGAAAGTCCCGGCTCTCAAAATCGACCAGATCAGAAAACTTCAATATATAATACTACATTACCATCATCATCTAAAGTTATCTATCTCTAAATAACATTGGGGGCAGGTTATTGAAAACGGCCGTAAATCACAATATCTTACCCAATACCGGACGAGATTCTTCTCCTCGCAGCATCAATTTCATACTCATCAATGTCGTCCTCAAACTTTAACCTGTCTATTATAGTTTTATTTGGCATTCTGTGAAGTTAAAATACTTTTATGACACATTTGTTTATTCCTTCCTCGCAAATCAATTTTAAAAAATTAAAACAAACACAGTCGTTATGCGTTCGAATATACGCGGATACGGATTCGGATATCCATATTATTACACTCACTTGCATTCGCCAAGTTGATCTTCGGATATATCGTCATAACTTGTCTCTTGTTTCACAGGCCTGTAAATAGAACGAGTAAATTTTTCAAAAATGTGTTTTACAAATTCAGGATTTGAGTAATATATTTTATGAATAGTTGTTATAACACAGTCGTAACTCATTAGAATCAATGTGCGGGTTCTCCTTGCCGGGTGTATGGCAGAATCATCATAAAATTGATATTTATTATATATTAGTATGTATGTATTTTAGTATAACTGTATGTGTGTATGTTTATGTGTATATTTGTATGGTTGTGTAGATTTATCGTATTCAATTCCATACAGTATTTTTCTCTTTTTATTTCGCTCATTTCTTAATTTTAAGTTTTTGAAGTGAAACTTCTTTATCGGGGTTGTCAAAAAATTTAGTGTATCATTTTTTCGTTACGCGTCACATTTATCCGTTACGCGCCATCTTTTTTTTATCCCTACCACGCGTGATTCGAAGTATACTTTTTCCAGCGGAGTAGGGATTGGTAAATGTCTCCAATGTATTTTGCGGCCCGTTTTGAGTAGTTACGTTTGAGTTTTTTTTCCTGTTATTTATAAACTGAAACAATTGTTCAATTATAGTCTCTACTTTATTCAGAGACAATCGTTTAAATTCTGCTTGTAAATCGATGGTGGACGTTGACGTTTTTCGGCCATGATAAAATGTTTTATCATTATTGAGAGTAGTTATATACAATCCTTCAAAAAAATTTTATAAAATAAAACAAAAAACATTTTCAAACACAAACAGGACCAAATTAATACTACAATGAAATATCACATTACAAACAATATTATTTTATTTAGTCCACAATGTAAATAACTACACACATCACATTCCACAAACTTACTTCATTCACACCAAAGATCGCGAAATATTTACTCAGGTCTCGCTCCTTAACTTTTATTGCACTTGAAATAAGAATTGTCACGAATATTGCTGGTTTATAAGTCTTTTGTCGTTATACCTTACGTCGACATATGATATTTATTTTTTGAAAAATAACGTCATAAAGAAGTTTCACTTCTTACGAGTGTACGCTAGTACACGCAACTTTTTTAATTCTAGAATCCCTAACCAAAGTGTAGTGTACCTTCTAAATCATTTCCGCACCACCCGACGGTAGACTGGTAGAGAATGCCTGTGGCATTAAGTCTGCCATTGTACATTTGTGTATAAAGTTTTTAAATGAATAAATAAAAGACTACATTAAATAATAATGATTATAACTCGGGGAAAAATATATGTAACTAGTTGACCCAGCAAACTTCGTTTTGCCTTACATTTGTATTTAATGGGCTGATTAAGTATTTTACTACAATTTTTTTTACCGATGACTATCATATTTCAGTACTTATTATCCTATTCCGGATGAAGACATTTCCAAAAACACAAAAATCTTAAAGTTGGTGCAGCCATTCTTGACTTGTAAGTGGTGTAACTAATATGCCTTTGTTTTATATATATATATATATAATATACTAGCTGTTGCCCGCGGTTTCGCCCGCGCTTATGTCGGTTTTTAGTACTTTTTCTCAATCCCGGATATGTGACTGATGCAAAAATTAGATAAAAACACAAAAACTTGATGCGGATTATATATCATTCTAAAATTTCAGCTCGATCGGTGCAGAACTTTTTGAGTTTATAAAGCGTACACAAACCAACATAACATTTTATATATATATAGATATAGATAATCATTATCACCATCAGCGGTCTAGAACAGTCCACTGCTGGACATAGGGCTCTCTTCTTTAGAAGGAGGTTTTGGCCCACTATACTACACTGGCAAGAAAAGTGGGCCAGATCTTTGTTTCAAGTTTTTTCTTCCCTTAGCAGCATTATGGTCTTCTGTAGGATGCTCTCTTAGTCGGTTTTTACCACACACGTGGAATAACTAGGGGTGGTCACATTCTATATACTTTTGTAGCGATACATGGATTCCATAACATTATTTCTATAATAATAATATTATTATATATCGCTTCATCACCTAAATTGTGCAACTGAGAGAGATGTCATACGCCTACATTTATGTGTACTACCTGACTCACTCTCTCCTTAATATTATATAACATCGCGTCGTCAAGCTACATCACCTAAAACGTGCAACAGAGAGGGATGTCATACGGCTACATCTACGCATGCTACCTGACTCACTCTCTCCTTAATATTAGTATAAATACTGGTGTTGTTTTGTATATAATTTAGTCATAAGTCATAAGCATTCAATATCATCAGTCATCTTTTGAATACATTCCTTTTACATTCATCCCGCTGTTTTACTCAGTACATTCTTACGGTCGTCTACATTTATAACTGTATGGTTTTAACTATGGTGACGCACACAACATTTGTTAGCAGTTTTGGTTACCCGACCTTAACTGCTACACTTTCTTTATTCATTCTTTATCTTTTTTATTATTCAACCAACATACATTAATATATTCAGGCTCAGAGGTTTATCATCTTGAGCTTCCTTCCCTCCTTGAGCTTCTTGTGTTAGTTCTTCTGATCCTTGAGCTTTTTTACTGCGTGTTTTCTGCAACATATTACTGTAAATACAAAAAATCTTTATTTAAAACTATGGAAAGACCAGAAAAAAATGCAGACTTTAATCCATAGACCATTCATTCTAAGCCGACTTTCATGTGATGTACTAACATGATTCATTTGGTGCAAAGATTTTCATGGTTCAGGACTGTTTAAATTTATTTAAGTTGCTTTCTTACACTTCATTTTTAAATTTATGTTGTCATATGTAAAAATTGTACATATTTTTAATTAGAGTAACAAATGTACCAAGTTGTTTGTAATTAGTATAAAGTTAATTTAATTATTTACTTGGCTCACCAACAATTGTATACACTGTTTAATAATTAAAGGATATTTTACAATGAGTGTGAAGGGGCATAGTGTTACAATTACTTATAGGTAATCACCATTATTAACTTGTATTGTAGTTTTATGCTAAAACTACAATACAAGTTTTATCACTCAAATAAGTATTTAGTATGGTTTTGCAAAATATGTTAAGCGTTGGTGTATATACCGACCAGGGCTCTGTAACTATTGAGCAGTATGTAGAGTGGTGGGATGATGGATGGGATGACTGCACAGTTGGCCAAGTGGTTTAAGCGGTCGCCATGCCGCTTGCTACTGCGCCAAGTGTCGTGGGTTCAAATCCCACGCGGTACCTACAACACTTTGTGTGATCCACAAATTGTTGTCCCGAGTCTGGATGTTCTTTGTGTCCGTTTCATGTATGTTTGTAAAGTCCCCCACGACACAGGATGTTTATTCCTAATGTGGGAGTTGTCTTTTTAAAAGAAAAAAAAAAGGAATGGAGTTCGTACAGATAATGCTTCTGTGAAGCGGAGGAGACAGGGGTTTTTTTTTTTATAGTAGGAAGCAGGCACCCGCCATCGCAGGGTGTTGCTGCCTTTTCTGCTTTTCCCCGTCCATGAGACAGACAGGACCTTGTTAGGACGCAGTGGGTGAGGAAAGGATATGTAGGTGGACCCTGAAATTTTATATAGCCTTAAAGTTGTGGACAATCCAACTTGTGTTTCAGAAGCTTGTATAGAAATAGGGCGTCTTAAATTCTTCCGTTTTCCGCGTGTTTGTGTTTACTCCATAATTATGCCTTAAAATAAATGGACAACAAATTGTCATGAGCGCAATCATTTGGTTGAAACCAAATGATTGCGCTCATGACAATTTGTCGTTGGTAAGAATCGAAGTAGGTGTCTCTAATCTGTGTTGACATACTACACCACACTGGCCAGGCCAGGTTAAATTAGTGATTAGGTCAAGTTTTCAAGTTAATTTTTTTAGTACGCAATTCAGGAGATATTGGTAGCGTAGGGTTGCCTTAAAACAAGTAGGTCCTGTAAAACATTACCTGGTGCAAAGCTAATCTATACTAATAATCTATTCTAATCTAGTTTGGGTGTTTTCTATGTATAATATGTATGTATATACAAAAAAAAAGTATATAAGTA